>CM059784.1:30522500-30640000 GCA_030435695.1 Brachymystax lenok tsinlingensis | reverse complement strand
CTCTAATAGGATATTAGTTCTATATGCTGTCAGTGATGTGACAACGTCTCTATCAGGATATTAGATCTATTTGCTGTCAGTGATGTGACAATGTCTCTAATAGGATATTAGTTCTATATGCTGTCAGTGATGTGACAATGTCTCTATTAGGATATTAGTTATATATGCTGTCAGTTATGTGACAATGTGTCTATTAGGATATTAGTTGTATATGCTGTCAGTGATGTGACAATGTCTCTTTCAGGATATTAGTTCTATATGCTGTCAGTGATGTGACAATGTCTCTAATAGGATATTAGTTCTATATGCTGTCAGTGATGTGACAATGTCTCTATCAGGATATTAGATATATTTGCTGTCAGTGATGTGACAATGTCTCTATCAGGATATTAGTTCTATATGCTGTCAGTGATGTGACAACGTCTCTATCAGGATATTAGTTCTATATGCGGTCAGTGATGTGACAACGTCTCAATCCGGATATTAGTTCTATATGCTGTCAGTGATGTGACAACGTCTCTATCGGGATATTAGTTCTATATGCTGTCATTGATGTGACAAGGTCTCTATCAGGATATTAGTTCTATATGCTGTCAGTGATGTGACAATGCCTCTATTAGGATTTTAGTTCTATATGCTGTCAGTGATTTGACAATGTCCCTATTAGGATATTAGTTCTATATGCTGTCAGTGATGTGACAATATCTCTATCAGGATATTAGTTCTATATGCTGTCAGTGATGTGATAATGTCTCTATTAGGATATTAGTTCTATATGCTGTCAGTGATGTTACAATGTCTCTTTCAGGATATTAGTTCTATATGCTGTCAGTGATGTGACAATGTCTCTAATAGGATATTAGTTATATATGCTGTCAGTGATGTGACAATGTCTCTATCAGGATATTAGATACATTTGCTGTCAGTGATGTGACAATGTCTCTATCAGGATATTAGTTCTATATGCTGTCAGTGATGTGACAACGTCTCTATCAGGATATTAGTTCTATATGCGGTCAGTGATGTGACAACGTCTCAATCCGGATATTAGTTCTATATGCTGTCAGTGATGTGACAACGTCTCTATCGGGATATTAGTTCTATATGCTGTAGGTGATGTGACAATGTCTCTATCAGGATATTAGTTCTATATGCTGTCAGTGATGTGACAATGTCTCTATTAGGATATTAGTTCTATATGCTGTCAGTGATGTGACAATGTCTCTATTAGGATTGTAGTTCTATATGCTGTCAGTGATGTGACAATGTCCCTATTAGGATATTAGTTCTATATGCTGTCAGTGATGTGACAATATCTCTATCAGTATATTAGTTCTATATGCTGTCAGTGATGTGATAATGTCTCTATCGGGATATTAGTTCTATATGCTGTAGGTGATGTGACAATGTCTCTATCAGGATATTAGTTCTATATGCTGTCAGTGATGTGACAATGTCTCTATTAGGATATTAGTTCTATATGCTGTCAGTGATGTGACAATGTCTCTATTAGGATTGTAGTTCTATATGCTGTCAGTGATGTGACAATGTCCCTATTAGGATATTAGTTCTATATGCTGTCAGTGATGTGACAATATCTCTATCAGTATATTAGTTCTATATGCTGTCAGTGATGTGATAATGTCTCTAATAGGATATTAGTTCTATATGCTGTCAGTGATGTGACAATGTCTCTTTCAGGATATTAGTTCTATATGCTGTCAGTGATGTGACAATGTCTCTAATAGGATATTAGTTCTATATGCTGTCAGTGATGTGACAATGTCTCTATTAGGATATTAGTTCTATATGCTGTCAGTGATGTGATAATGTCTCTATTAGGATATTAGTTCTATATGCTGTCAGTGATGTGACAATGTCTCTTTCAGGATATTAGTTCTATATGCTGTCAGTGATGTGACAATGTCTCTATCAGGAAATTAGTTCTACATGCTGTCAGTGATGTGACAATGTCTCTAATAGGATATTAGTTCTATATGCTGTCAGTGATGTGACAATGTCTCTAATAGGATATTAGTTATATGTGCTGTCAGTGATGTGACAATGTCTCTAATAGGATATTAGTTCTACATGCTGTCAGTGATGTGACAATGTCTCTTTCAGGATATTAGTTCTATATGCTGTCAGTGGTTTGACATCGTCTCTATCAGGATATTAGATCTATTTGCTGTCAGTGATGTGACAACCTCTCTATCAGGATATTAGTTCTATATGCTGTCAGTGATGTCACAACGTCTCTATCAGGATATTAGTTCTATATGCTGTCAGTGATGTGACAATGTCTCAATCGGGATATTAGTTCTGTATGCTGTCATTGATGTGACAACGTCTCTATCAGGATATTAGTTCTATATGCTGTCAGTGATGTGACAATGTCTCTTTCAGGATATTAGTTCTATATGCTGTCAGTGATGTGACAATGTCTCTTTCAGGATATTAGTTCTATATGCTGTCAGTGATATGACAATGTCTCTAATAGGATATTAGTTATATATGCTGTCAGTGATGTGACAATGTCTCTATCAGGGTATTAGTTCTATATGCTGTCATTGATGTGACAACGTCTCTATCAGGATATTAGTTCTATATGCTGTCAGTGATGTGACAATGTCTCAATCGGGATATTTGTTCTATATGCTGTCATTGATGTGACAACGTCTCTATCAAGATATTAGTTCTATATGCTGTCAGTGATGTGACAATGTCTCTTTCAGGATATTAGTTATATATGCTGTCAGTGATGTGACAATGTCTCTTTCAGGATATTAGTTCTATATGCTGTCAGTGATATGACAATGTCTCTAATAGGATATTAGTTCTATATGCTGTCAGTGATGTGACAATGTCTCTATCAGGGTATTAGTTCTATATGCTGTCAGTGATGTGACAATGTCTCTAATAGGATATTAGTTCTATATGCTGTCAGTGATGTGACAACGTCTCTATCAGGATATTAGATCTATTTGCTGTCAGTGGTGACAACGTCTCTATGAGGATATTAGTTCTATATGCTGTCAGTGATGTGACAACGTCTCTATCAGGATATTAGTTCTATATGCTGTCAGTGATGTGACAACGTCTCAATCGGGATATTAGTTCTATATGCTGTCAGTGATGTGACAACGTCTCTATCGGGATATTAGTTCTATATGCTGTCAGTTATGTGACAATGTCTCTATCAGGATATTAGTTCTATATGCTGTCAGTGATGTGACAATGTCTCTTTCAGGATATTCGTTCTATATGCAGTCAGTGATGTGACAATGTCTCTTTCAGGATATTCGTTCTATATGCTGTCAGTGATGTGACAATGTCTCTAATAGGATATTAGTTCTATATGCTGTCAGTGATGTGACAACGTCTCTATCAGGATATTAGTTCTATATGCGGTCAGTGATGTGACAACGTCTCAATCCGGATATTAGTTCTATATGCTGTCAGTGATGTGACAACGTCTCTATCGGGATATTAGTTCGATATGCTGTCAGTGATGTGACAATGTCTCTATCAGGATATTAGTTCTATATGCTGTCAGTGATGTGACAATGTCTCTATTAGGATATTAGTTATATATGCTGTCAGTGATGTGACAATGTCCCTATTAGGATATTAGTTCTATATGCTGTCAGTGATGTGACAATATCTCTATCAGGATATTAGTTCTATATGCTGTCAGTGATGTGATAATGTCTCTAATAGGATATTAGTTCTATATGCTGTCAGTGATGTGATAATGTCTCTATTAGGATATTAGTTCTATATGCTGTCAGTGATGTGACAATGTCTCTTTCAGGATATTAGTTCTATATGCTGTCAGTGATGTGACAATGTCTCTATCAGGGTATTAGTTCTATATGCTGTCAGTGATGTGGAAATGTCTCTAATAGGATATTAGTTCTATATGCTGTCAGTGATGTGACAACGTCTCTATCAGGATATTAGATCTATTTGCTGTCAGTCATGTGACAACGTCTCTATGAGGATATTAGTTCTATATGCTGTCAGTGATGTCACAACGTCTCTATCAGGATATTAGTTCTATATGCTGTCAGTGATGTGACAATGTCTCTATCAGGATATTAGTTCTATATGCTGTCAGTGATGTGACAATGTCTCTATCAGGGTATTAGTTCTATATGCTGTCAGTGATGTGACAATGTCTCTATAAGGAAATTAGTTCTATATGCTGTCAGTGATGTGACAATGTCTCTAATAGGATATTAGTTCTATATGCTGTCAGTGATGTGACAATGTCTCTTTCAGGATATTAGTTCTATATGCTGTCAGTGATGTGACAATGTCTCTAATAGGATATTAGTTCTATATGCTGTCAGTTATGTGACAATGTCTCTATTAGGATATTAGTTATATATGCTGTCAGTGATGTGACAATGTCTCTAATAGGATATTAGTTCTATATGCTGTCAGTGATGTGACAATGTCTCTATTAGGATATTAGTTATATATGCTGTCAGTGATGTGACAATGTGTCTATTAGGATATTAGTTGTATATGCTGTCAGTGATGTGACAATGTCTCTTTCAGGATATTAGTTCTATATGCTGTCAGTGATGTGACAATGTCTCTAATAGGATATTAGTTATATATGCTGTCAGTGATGTGACAATGTCTCTATCAGGATATTAGATATATTTGCTGTCAGTGATGTGACAATGTCTCTATCAGGATATTAGTTCTATATGCTGTCAGTGATGTGACAACGTCTCTATCACGATATTAGTTCTATATGCGGTCAGTGATGTGACAACGTCTCAATCCGGATATTAGTTCTATATGCTGTCAGTGATGTGACAATGTCTCTATCGGGATATTAGTTCTATATGCTGTCAGTGATGTGACAATGTCTCTATCAGGATATTAGTTCTATATGCTGTCAGTGATGTGAGAATGTCTCTATTAGGATATTAGTTCTATATTCTGTCAGTGAAGTGACAATGTCTCTATTAGGATTTTAGTTCTATATGCTGTCAGTGATGTGATAATGTCTCTAATAGGATATTAGTTCTATATGCTGTCAGTGATGTGACAATGTCTCTTTCAGGATATTAGTTCTATATGCTGTCAGTGATGTGACAATGTCTCTAATAGGATATTAGTTCTATATGCTGTCAGTGATGTGACAATGTCTCTATTAGGATATTAGTTCTATATGCTGTCAGTGATGTGATAATGTCTCTATTAGGATATTAGTTCTATATGCTGTCAGTGATGTGACAATGTCTCTTTCAGGATATTAGTTCTATATGTTGTCAGTGATGTGACAATGTCTCTATCAGGAAATTAGTTCTACATGCTGTCAGTGATGTGACAATGTCTCTAATAGTATATTAGTTCTATATGCTGTCAGTGATGTGACAATGTCTCTAATAGGATATTAGTTATATGTGCTGTCAGTGATGTGACAATGTCTCTAATAGGATATTAGTTCTACATGCTGTCAGTGATGTGACAATGTCTCTTTCAGGATATTAGTTCTATATGCTGTCAGTTGTTTGACATCGTCTCTATCAGGATATTAGATCTATTTGCTGTCAGTGATGTGACAACCTCTCTATCAGGATATTAGTTCTATATGCTGTCAGTGATGTCACAACGTCTCTATCAGGATATTAGTTCTATATGCTGTCAGTGATGTGACAATGTCTCAATCGGGATATTAGTTCTGTATGCTGTCATTGATGTGACAACGTCTCTATCAGGATATTAGTTCTATATGCTGTCAGTGATGTGACAATGTCTCTTTCAGGATATTAGTTCTATATGCTGTCAGTGATGTGACAATGTCTCTTTCAGGATATTAGTTCTATATGCTGTCAGTGATATGACAATGTCTCTAATAGGATATTAGTTATATATGCTGTCAGTGATGTGACATTGTCTCTATCAGGGTATTAGTTCTATATGCTGTCATTGATGTGACAACGTCTCTATCAGGATATTAGTTCTATATGCTGTCAGTGATGTGACAATGTCTCAATCGGGATTTTAGTTCTATATGCTGTCATTGATGTGACAACGTCTCTATCAAGATATTAGTTCTATATGCTGTCAGTGATGTGACAATGTCTCTTTCAGGATATTAGTTATATATGCTGTCAGTGATGTGACAATGTCTCTTTCAGGATATTAGTTCTATATGCTGTCAGTGATATGACAATGTCTCTAATAGGATATTAGTTCTATATGCTGTCAGTGATGTGACAATGTCTCTATCAGGGTATTAGTTCTATATGCTGTCAGTGATGTGACAATGTCTCTAATAGGATATTAGTTCTATATGCTGTCAGTGATGTGACAACGTCTCTATCAGGATATTAGATCTATTTGCTGTCAGTGGTGACAACGTATCTATGAGGATATTAGTTCTATATGCTGTCAGTGATGTGACAACGTCTCTATCAGGATATTAGTTCTATATGCTGTCAGTGATGTGACAACGTCTCAATCGGGATATTAGTTCTATATGCTGTCAGTGATGTGACAACGTCTCTATCGGGATATTAGTTCTATATGCTGTCAGTTATGTGACAATGTCTCTATCAGGATATTAGTTCTATATGCTGTCAGTGATGTGACAATGTCTCTTTCAGGATATTCGTTCTATATGCAGTCAGTGATGTGACAATGTCTCTTTCAGGATATTCGTTCTATATGCTGTCAGTGATGTGACAATGTCTCTAATAGGATATTAGTTCTATATGCTGTCAGTGATGTGACAACGTCTCTATCAGGATATTAGTTCTATATGCGGTCAGTGATGTGACAACGTCTCAATCCGGATATTAGTTCTATATGCTGTCAGTGATGTGACAACGTCTCTATCGGGATATTAGTTCGATATGCTGTCAGTGATGTGACAATGTCTCTATCAGGATATTAGTTCTATATGCTGTCAGTGATGTGACAATGTCTCTATTAGGATATTAGTTCTATATGCTGTCAGTGATGTGACAATGTCTCTATTAGGATTTTAGTTATATATGCTGTCAGTGATGTGACAATGTCCCTATTAGGATATTAGTTCTATATGCTGTCAGTGATGTGACAATGTCTCTATCAGGGTATTAGTTCTATATGCTGTCAGTGATGTGGAAATGTCTCTAATAGGATATTAGTTCTATATGCTGTCAGTGATGTGACAACGTCTCTATCAGGATATTAGATCTATTTGCTGTCAGTCATGTGACAACGTCTCTATGAGGATATTAGTTCTATATGCTGTCAGTGATGTCACAACGTCTCTATCAGGATATTAGTTCTATATGCTGTCAGTGATGTGACAATGTCTCTATCAGGATATTAGTTCTATATGCTGTCAGTGATGTGACAATGTCTCTATCAGGGTATTAGTTCTATATGCTGTCAGTGATGTGACAATGTCTCTATAAGGAAATTAGTTCTATATGCTGTCAGTGATGTGACAATGTCTCTAATAGGATATTAGTTCTATATGCTGTCAGTGATGTGACAATGTCTCTTTCAGGATATTAGTTCTATATGCTGTCAGTGATGTGACAATGTCTCTAATAGGATATTAGTTCTATATGCTGTCAGTGATGTGACAATGTCTCTATTAGGATATTAGTTATATATGCTGTCAGTGATGTGACAATGTCTCTAATAGGATATTAGTTCTATATGCTGTCAGTGATGTGACAATGTCTCTATTAGGATATTAGTTATATATGCTGTCAGTGATGTGACAATGTGTCTATTAGGATATTAGTTGTATATGCTGTCAGTGATGTGACAATGTCTCTTTCAGGATATTAGTTCTATATGCTGTCAGTGATGTGACAATGTCTCTAATAGGATATTAGTTATATGTGCTGTCAGTGATGTGACAATGTCTCTATCAGGATATTAGATATATTTGCTGTCAGTGATGTGACAATGTCTCTATCAGGATATTAGTTCTATATGCTGTCAGTGATGTGACAACGTCTCTATCACGATATTAGTTCTATATGCGGTCAGTGATGTGACAACGTCTCAATCCGGATATTAGTTCTATATGCTGTCAGTGATGTGACAATGTCTCTATCGGGATATTAGTTCTATATGCTGTCAGTGATGTGACAATGTCTCTATCAGGATATTAGTTCTATATGCTGTCAGTGATGTGAGAATGTCTCTATTAGGATATTAGTTCTATATTCTGTCAGTGAAGTGACAATGTCTCTATTAGGATTTTAGTTCTATATGCTGTCAGTGATTTGACAATGTCCCTATTAGGATATTAGTTATATATGCTGTCAGTGATGTGACAATGTCTCTATCAGGATATTAGATATATTTGCTGTCAGTGATATGACAATGTCTCTATTAGGATATTAGTTCTATATGCTGTCAGTGATGTGACAACGTCTCTATCAGGATATTAGTTCTATATGCGGTCAGTGATGTGACAACGTCTCAATCCGGATATTAGTTATATATGCTGTCAGTGATGTGACAACGTCTCTATCGGGATATTAGTTCTATATGCTGTCAGTGATGTGACAATGTCTCTATCAGGATATTAGTTCTATATGCTGTCAGTGATGTGACAATGTCTCTATTAGGATATTAGTTCTATATGCTGTCAGTGATGTGACAATGTCTCTATTAGGATTGTAGTTCTATATGCTGTCAGTGATGTGACAATGTCCCTATTAGGATATTAGTTCTATATGCTGTCAGTGATGTGACAATATCTCTATCAGGATATTAGTTCTATATGCTGTCAGTGATGTGATAATGTCTCTAATAGGATATTAGTTCTATATGCTGTCAGTGATGTGACAATGTCTCTATCAGGATATTAGTTATATATGCTGTCAGTGATGTGACAATGTCTCTTTCAGGATATTAGTTCTATATGCTGTCAGTGATGTGACAATGTCTCTATCAGGATATTAGTTCTATATGCTGTCAGTGATGTGACAATGTCTCTATCAGGGTATTAGTTCTATATGCTGTCAGTGATGTGACAACGTCTCTATAAGGAAATTAGTTCTATATGCTGTCAGTGATGTGACAATGTCTCTAATAGGATATTAGTTCTATATGCTGTCAGTTATGTGACAATGTCTCTTTCAGGATATTAGTTCTATATGCTGTCAGTGATGTGACAATGTCTCTAATAGGATATTAGTTCTATATGCTGTCAGTGATGTGACAATGTCTCTATTAGGATATTAGTTATATAAGCTGTCAGTGATGTGACAATGTGTCTATTAGGATATTAGTTGTATATGCTGTCAGTGATGTGACAATGTCTCTTTCAGGATATTAGTTCTATATGCTGTCAGTGATGTGACAATGTCTCTAATAGGATATTAGTTATATATGCTGTCAGTGATGTGACAACGTCTCTATCAGGATATTAGATCTATTTGCTGTCAGTCATGTGACAACGTCTCTATGAGGATATTAGTTCTATATGCTGTCAGTGATGTCACAACGTCTCTATCAGGATATTAGTTCTATATGCTGTCAGTGATGTGACAATGTCTCTATCAGGATATTAGTTCTATATGCTGTCAGTGATGTGACAATGTCTCTATCAGGGTATTAGTTCTATATGCTGTCAGTGATGTGACAATGTCTCTATAAGGAAATTAGTTCTATATGCTGTCAGTGATGTGACAATGTCTCTAATAGGATATTAGTTCTATATGCTGTCAGTGATGTGACAATGTCTCTTTCAGGATATTAGTTCTATATGCTGTCAGTGATGTGACAAATGTCTCTAATAGGATATTAGTTCTATATGCTGTCAGTGATGTGACAATGTCTCTATTAGGATATTAGTTATATATGCTGTCAGTGATGTGACAATGTCTCTAATAGGATATTAGTTCTATATGCTGTCAGTGATGTGACAATGTCTCTATTAGGATATTAGTTATATATGCTGTCAGTGATGTGACAATGTGTCTATTAGGATATTAGTTGTATATGCTGTCAGTGATGTGACAATGTCTCTTTCAGGATATTAGTTCTATATGCTGTCAGTGATGTGACAATGTCTCTAATAGGATATTAGTTCTATATGCTGTCAGTGATGTGACAATGTCTCTATCAGGATATTAGATATATTTGCTGTCAGTGATGTGACAATGTCTCTTTCAGGATATTAGTTCTATATGCTGTCAGTGATGTGACAACGTCTCTATCAGGATAATAGTTCTATATGCGGTCAGTGATGTGACAACGTCTCAATCCGGATATTAGTTCTATATGCTGTCAGTGATGTGACAATGTCTCTATCGGGATATTAGTTCTATATGCTGTCAGTGATGTGACAATGTCTCTATCAGGATATTAGTTCTATATGCTGTCAGTGATGTGAGAATGTCTCTATTAGGATATTAGTTCTATATTCTGTCAGTGAAGTGACAATGTCTCTATTAGGATTTTAGTTCTATATGCTGTCAGTGATTTGACAATGTCCCTATTAGGATATTAGTTATATATGCTGTCAGTGATGTGACAATGTCTCTATCAGGATATTAGATATATTTGCTGTCAGTGATGTGACAATGTCTCTATTAGGATATTAGTTCTATATGCTGTCAGTGATGTGACAACGTCTCTATCAGGATATTAGTTCTATATGCGGTCAGTGATGTGACAACGTCTCAATCCGGATATTAGTTATATATGCTGTCAGTGATGTGACAACGTCTCTATCGGGATATTAGTTCTATATGCTGTCAGTGATGTGACAATGTCTCTATCAGGATATTAGTACTATATGCTGTCAGTGATGTGACAATGTCTCTATTAGGATATTAGTTCTATATGCTGTCAGTGATGTGACAATGTCTCTATTAGGATTGTAGTTCTATATGCTGTCAGTGATGTGACAATGTCCCTATTAGGATATTAGTTCTATATGCTGTCAGTGATGTGACAATATCTCTATCAGGATATTAGTTCTATATGCTGTCAGTGATGTGATAATGTCTCTAATAGGATATTAGTTCTATATGCTGTCAGTGATGTGACAATGTCTCTATCAGGATATTAGTTATATATGCTGTCAGTGATGTGACAATGTCTCTTTCAGGATATTAGTTCTATATGCTGTCAGTGATGTGACAATGTCTCTATCAGGATATTAGTTCTATATGCTGTCAGTGATGTGACAATGTCTCTATCAGGGTATTAGTTCTATATGCTGTCAGTGATGTGACAATGTCTCTATAAGGAAATTAGTTCTATATGCTGTCAGTGATGTGACAATGTCTCTAATAGGATATTAGTTCTATATGCTGTCAGTGATGTGACAATGTCTCTTTCAGGATATTAGTTCTATATGCTGTCAGTGATGTGACAATGTCTCTAATAGGATATTAGTTCTATATGCTGTCAGTGATGTGACAATGTCTCTATTAGGATATTAGTTATATATGCTGTCAGTGATGTGACAATGTGTCTATTAGGATATTAGTTGTATATGCTGTCAGTGATGTGACAATGTCTCTTTCAGGATATTAGTTCTATATGCTGTCAGTGATGTGACAATGTCTCTAATAGGATATTAGTTATATATGCTGTCAGTGATGTGACAATGTCTCTATCAGGATATTAGATATATTTGCTGTCAGTGATGTGACAATGTCTCTATCAGGATATTAGTTCTATATGCTGTCAGTGATGTGACAACGTCTCTATCGGGATATTAGTTCTATATGCTGTCAGTGATGTGACAATGTCTCTATCAGGATATTAGTTCTATATGCTGTCAGTGATGTGACAATGTCTCTATTAGGATATTAGTTCTATATACTGTCAGTGAAGTGACAATGTCTCTATTAGGATTTTAGTTCTATATGCTGTCAGTGATTTGACAATGTCCCTATTAGAATATTAGTTTTATATGCTGTCAGTGATGTGACAATGTCTCTATCAGGATATTAGATATATTTGCTGTCAGTGATGTGACAATGTCTCTATTAGGATATTAGTTCTATATGCTGTCAGTGATGTGACAACGTCTCTATCAGGATATTAGTTCTATATGCGGTCAGTGATGTGACAACGTCTCAATCCGGATATTAGTTCTATATGCTGTCAGTGATGTGACAACGTCTCTATCGGGATATTAGTTCTATATGCTGTCAGTGATGTGACAATGTCTCTATCAGGATATTAGTTCTATATGCTGTCAGTGATGTGACAATGTCTCTATTAGGATATTAGTTCTATATGCTGTCAGTGATGTGACAATGTCTCTATTAGGATTGTAGTTCTATATGCTGTCAGTGATGTGACAATGTCCCTATTAGGATATTAGTTCTATATGCTGTCAGTGATGTGACAATATCTCTATCAGGATATTAGTTCTATATGCTGTCAGTGATGTGATAATGTCTCTAATAGGATATTAGTTCTATATGCTGTCAGTGATGTGACAATGTCTCTATCAGGATATTAGTTATATATGCTGTCAGTGATGTGACAATGTCTCTTTCAGGATATTAGTTCTATATGCTGTCAGTGATGTGACAATGTCTCTAATAGGATATTAGTTCTATATGCTGTCAGTGATGTGACAATGTCTCTATCAGGGTATTAGTTCTATATGCTGTCAGTGATGTGAAAATGTCTCTAATAGGATATTAGTTCTATATGCTATCAGTGATGTGACAACGTCTCTATCAGGGTATTAGTTCTATATGCTGTCAGTGATGTGAAAATGTCTCTAATAGGATATTAGTTCTATATGCTATCAGTGATGTGACAACGTCTCTATCAGGATATTAGATCTATTTGCTGTCAGTCATGTGACAACGTCTCTATGAGGATATTAGTTCTATATGCTGTCAGTGATGTCACAACGTCTCTATGAGGATATTAGTTCTATATGCTGTCAGTGATGTGACAATGTCTCTATCAGGATATTAGATATATTTGCTGTCAGTGATGTGACAATGTCTCTATCAGGATATTAGTTCTATATGCTGTCAGTGATGTGACAACGTCTCTATCAGGATATTAGTTCTATATGCTGTCAGTGATGTGATAATGTCTCTAATAGGATATTAGTTCTATATGCTGTCAGTGATGTGACAATGTCTCTATCAGGATATTAGTTATATATGCTGTCAGTGATGTGACAATGTCTCTTTCAGGATATTAGTTCTATATGCTGTCAGTGATGTGACAATGTCTCTATCAGGATATTAGTTCTATATGCTGTCAGTGATGTGACAATGTCTCTATCAGGGTATTAGTTCTATATGCTGTCAGTGATGTGACAATGTCTCTATAAGGAAATTAGTTCTATATGCTGTCAGTGATGTGACAATGTCTCTAATAGGATATTAGTTCTATATGCTGTCAGTGATGTGACAATGTCTCTTTCAGGATATTAGTTCTATATGCTGTCAGTGATGTGACAATGTCTCTTTCAGGATATTAGTTCTATATGCTGTCAGTGATGTGACAATGTCTCTAATAGGATATTAGTTATATATGCTGTCAGTGATGTGACAACGTCTCTATCAGGATATTAGATCTATTTGCTGTCAGTCATGTGACAACGTCTCTATGAGGATATTAGTTCTATATGCTGTCAGTGATGTCACAACGTCTCTATCAGGATATTAGTTCTATATGCTGTCAGTGATGTGACAATGTCTCTATCAGGATATTAGTTCTATATGCTGTCAGTGATGTGACAATGTCTCTATCAGGGTATTAGTTCTATATGCTGTCAGTGATGTGACAATGTCTCTATAAGGAAATTAGTTCTATATGCTGTCAGTGATGTGACAATGTCTCTAATAGGATATTAGTTCTATATGCTGTCAGTGATGTGACAATGTCTCTTTCAGGATATTAGTTCTATATGCTGTCAGTGATGTGACAATGTCTCTAATAGGATATTAGTTCTATATGCTGTCAGTGATGTGACAATGTCTCTATTAGGATATTAGTTATATATGCTGTCAGTGATGTGACAATGTCTCTAATAGGATATTAGTTCTATATGCTGTCAGTGATGTGACAATGTCTCTATTAGGATATTAGTTATATATGCTGTCAGTGATGTGACAATGTGTCTATTAGGATATTAGTTGTATATGCTGTCAGTGATGTGACAATGTCTCTTTCAGGATATTAGTTCTATATGCTGTCAGTGATGTGACAATGTCTCTAATAGGATATTAGTTCTATATGCTGTCAGTGATGTGACAATGTCTCTATCAGGATATTAGATATATTTGCTGTCAGTGATGTGACAATGTCTCTTTCAGGATATTAGTTCTATATGCTGTCAGTGATGTGACAACGTCTCTATCAGGATATTAGTTCTATATGCGGTCAGTGATGTGACAACGTCTCAATCCGGATATTAGTTCTATATGCTGTCAGTGATGTGACAATGTCTCTATCGGGATATTAGTTCTATATGCTGTCAGTGATGTGACAATGTCTCTATCAGGATATTAGTTCTATATGCTGTCAGTGATGTGAGAATGTCTCTATTAGGATATTAGTTCTATATTCTGTCAGTGAAGTGACAATGTCTCTATTAGGATTTTAGTTCTATATGCTGTCAGTGATTTGACAATGTCCCTATTAGGATATTAGTTATATATGCTGTCAGTGATGTGACAATGTCTCTATCAGGATATTAGATATATTTGCTGTCAGTGATGTGACAATGTCTCTATTAGGATATTAGTTCTATATGCTGTCAGTGATGTGACAACGTCTCTATCAGGATATTAGTTCTATATGCGGTCAGTGATGTGACAACGTCTCAATCCGGATATTAGTTATATATGCTGTCAGTGATGTGACAACGTCTCTATCGGGATATTAGTTCTATATGCTGTCAGTGATGTGACAATGTCTCTATCAGGATATTAGTACTATATGCTGTCAGTGATGTGACAATGTCTCTATTAGGATATTAGTTCTATATGCTGTCAGTGATGTGACAATGTCTCTATTAGGATTGTAGTTCTATATGCTGTCAGTGATGTGACAATGTCCCTATTAGGATATTAGTTCTATATGCTGTCAGTGATGTGACAATATCTCTATCAGGATATTAGTTCTATATGCTGTCAGTGATGTGATAATGTCTCTAATAGGATATTAGTTCTATATGCTGTCAGTGATGTGACAATGTCTCTATCAGGATATTAGTTATATATGCTGTCAGTGATGTGACAATGTCTCTTTCAGGATATTAGTTCTATATGCTGTCAGTGATGTGACAATGTCTCTATCAGGATATTAGTTCTATATGCTGTCAGTGATGTGACAATGTCTCTATCAGGGTATTAGTTCTATATGCTGTCAGTGATGTGACAATGTCTCTATAAGGAAATTAGTTCTATATGCTGTCAGTGATGTGACAATGTCTCTAATAGGATATTAGTTCTATATGCTGTCAGTGATGTGACAATGTCTCTTTCAGGATATTAGTTCTATATGCTGTCAGTGATGTGACAATGTCTCTAATAGGATATTAGTTCTATATGCTGTCAGTGATGTGACAATGTCTCTATTAGGATATTAGTTATATATGCTGTCAGTGATGTGACAATGTGTCTATTAGGATATTAGTTGTATATGCTGTCAGTGATGTGACAATGTCTCTTTCAGGATATTAGTTCTATATGCTGTCAGTGATGTGACAATGTCTCTATCAGGGTATTAGTTCTATATGCTGTCAGTGATGTGACAATGTCTCTATCAGGATATTAGATATATTTGCTGTCAGTGATGTGACAATGTCTCTATCAGGATATTAGTTCTATATGCTGTCAGTGATGTGACAACGTCTCTATCAGGATATTAGTTCTATATGCGGTCAGTGATGTGACAATGTCTCAATCCGGATATTAGTTCTATATGCTGTCAGTGATGTGACAACGTCTCTATCGGGATATTAGTTCTATATGCTGTCAGTGATGTGACAATGTCTCTATCAGGATATTAGTTCTATATGCTGTCAGTGATGTGACAATGTCTCTATTAGGATATTAGTTCTATATACTGTCAGTGAAGTGACAATGTCTCTATTAGGATTTTAGTTCTATATGCTGTCAGTGATTTGACAATGTCCCTATTAGAATATTAGTTTTATATGCTGTCAGTGATGTGACAATGTCTCTATCAGGATATTAGATATATTTGCTGTCAGTGATGTGACAATGTCTCTATTAGGATATTAGTTCTATATGCTGTCAGTGATGTGACAACGTCTCTATCAGGATATTAGTTCTATATGCGGTCAGTGATGTGACAACGTCTCAATCCGGATATTAGTTCTATATGCTGTCAGTGATGTGACAACGTCTCTATCGGGATATTAGTTCTATATGCTGTCAGTGATGTGACAATGTCTCTATCAGGATATTAGTTCTATATGCTGTCAGTGATGTGACAATGTCTCTATTAGGATATTAGTTCTATATGCTGTCAGTGATGTGACAATGTCTCTATTAGGATTGTAGTTCTATATGCTGTCAGTGATGTGACAATGTCCCTATTAGGATATTAGTTCTATATGCTGTCAGTGATGTGACAATATCTCTATCAGGATATTAGTTCTATATGCTGTCAGTGATGTGATAATGTCTCTAATAGGATATTAGTTCTATATGCTGTCAGTGATGTGACAATGTCTCTATCAGGATATTAGTTATATATGCTGTCAGTGATGTGACAATGTCTCTTTCAGGATATTAGTTCTATATGCTGTCAGTGATGTGACAATGTCTCTAATAGGATATTAGTTCTATATGCTGTCAGTGATGTGACAATGTCTCTATCAGGGTATTAGTTCTATATGCTGTCAGTGATGTGAAAATGTCTCTAATAGGATTTTAGTTCTATATGCTATCAGTGATGTGACAACGTCTCTATCAGGGTATTAGTTCTATATGCTGTCAGTGATGTGAAAATGTCTCTAATAGGATATTAGTTCTATATGCTATCAGTGATGTGACAACGTCTCTATCAGGATATTAGATCTATTTGCTGTCAGTCATGTGACAACGTCTCTATGAGGATATTAGTTCTATATGCTGTCAGTGATGTCACAACGTCTCTATGAGGATATTAGTTCTATATGCTGTCAGTGATGTGACAATGTCTCTATCAGGATATTAGATATATTTGCTGTCAGTGATGTGACAATGTCTCTATCAGGATATTAGTTCTATATGCTGTCAGTTATGTGACAACGTCTCTATCAGGATATTAGTTCTATATGCTGTCAGTGATGTGATAATGTCTCTAATAGGATATTAGTTCTATATGCTGTCAGTGATGTGACAATGTCTCTATCAGGATATTAGTTATATATGCTGTCAGTGATGTGACAATGTCTCTTTCAGGATATTAGTTCTATATGCTGTCAGTGATGTGACAATGTCTCTATCAGGATATTAGTTCTATATGCTGTCAGTGATGTGACAATGTCTCTATTAGGATATTAGTTATATATGCTGTCGGTGATGTGACAATGTGTCTATTAGGATATTAGTTGTATATGCTGTCAGTGATGTGACAATGTCTCTTTCAGGATATTAGTTCTATATGCTGTCAGTGATGTGACAATGTCTCTAATAGGATATTAGTTATATATGCTGTCAGTGATGTGACAATGTCTCTATCAGGATATTAGATATATTTGCTGTCAGTGATGTGACAATGTCTCTATCAGGATATTAGTTCTATATGCTGTCAGTGATGTGACAACGTCTCTATCAGGATATTAGTTCTATATGCGGTCAGTGATGTGACAATGTCTCAATCCGGATATTAGTTCTATATGCTGTCAGTGATGTGACAACGTCTCTATCGGGATATTAGTTCTATATGCTGTCAGTGATGTGACAATGTCTCTATCAGGATATTAGTTCTATATGCTGTCAGTGATGTGACAATGTCTCTATTAGGATATTAGTTCTATATACTGTCAGTGAAGTGACAATGTCTCTATTAGGATTTTAGTTCTATATGCTGTCAGTGATTTGACAATGTCCCTATTAGAATATTAGTTTTATATGCTGTCAGTGATGTGACAATGTCTCTATCAGGATATTAGATATATTTGCTGTCAGTGATGTGACAATGTCTCTATTAGGATATTAGTTCTATATGCTGTCAGTGATGTGACAACGTCTCTATCAGGATATTAGTTCTATATGCGGTCAGTGATGTGACAACGTCTCAATCCGGATATTAGTTCTATATGCTGTCAGTGATGTGACAACGTCTCTATCGGGATATTAGTTCTATATGCTGTCAGTGATGTGACAATGTCTCTATCAGGATATTAGTTCTATATGCTGTCAGTGATGTGACAATGTCTCTATTAGGATATTAGTTCTATATGCTGTCAGTGATGTGACAATGTCTCTATTAGGATTGTAGTTCTATATGCTGTCAGTGATGTGACAATGTCCCTATTAGGATATTAGTTCTATATGCTGTCAGTGATGTGACAATATCTCTATCAGGATATTAGTTCTATATGCTGTCAGTGATGTGATAATGTCTCTAATAGGATATTAGTTCTATATGCTGTCAGTGATGTGACAATGTCTCTATCAGGATATTAGTTATATATGCTGTCAGTGATGTGACAATGTCTCTTTCAGGATATTAGTTCTATATGCTGTCAGTGATGTGACAATGTCTCTAATAGGATATTAGTTCTATATGCTGTCAGTGATGTGACAATGTCTCTATCAGGTATTAGTTCTATATGCTGTCAGTGATGTGAAAATGTCTCTAATAGGATATTAGTTCTATATGCTATCAGTGATGTGACAACGTCTCTATCAGGGTATTAGTTCTATATGCTGTCAGTGATGTGAAAATGTCTCTAATAGGATATTAGTTCTATATGCTATCAGTGATGTGACAACGTCTCTATCAGGATATTAGATCTATTTGCTGTCAGTCATGTGACAACGTCTCTATGAGGATATTAGTTCTATATGCTGTCAGTGATGTCACAACGTCTCTCTATGAGGATATTAGTTCTATATGCTGTCAGTGATGTGACAATGTCTCTATCAGGATATTAGATATATTTGCTGTCAGTGATGTGACAATGTCTCTATCAGGATATTAGTTCTATATGCTGTCAGTTATGTGACAACGTCTCTATCAGGATATTAGTTCTATATGCTGTCAGTGATGTGATAATGTCTCTAATAGGATATTAGTTCTATATGCTGTCAGTGATGTGACAATGTCTCTATCAGGATATTAGTTATATATGCTGTCAGTGATGTGACAATGTCTCTTTCAGGATATTAGTTCTATATGCTGTCAGTGATGTGACAATGTCTCTATCAGGATATTAGTTCTATATGCTGTCAGTGATGTGACAATGTCTCTATTAGGATATTAGTTATATATGCTGTCGGTGATGTGACAATGTGTCTATTAGGATATTAGTTGTATATGCTGTCAGTGATGTGACAATGTCTCTTTCAGGATATTAGTTCTATATGCTGTCAGTGATGTGACAATGTCTCTAATAGGATATTAGTTATATATGCTGTCAGTGATGTGACAATGTCTCTATCAGGATATTAGATATATTTGCTGTCAGTGATGTGACAATGTCTCTATCAGGATATTAGTTCTATATGCTGTCAGTGATGTGACAACGTCTCTATCAGGATATTAGTTCTATATGCGGTCAGTGATGTGACAATGTCTCAATCCGGATATTAGTTCTATATGCTGTCAGTGATGTGACAACGTCTCTATCGGGATATTAGTTCTATATGCTGTCAGTGATGTGACAATGTCTCTATCAGGATATTAGTTCTATATGCTGTCAGTGATGTGACAATGTCTCTATTAGGATATTAGTTCTATATACTGTCAGTGAAGTGACAATGTCTCTATTAGGATTTTAGTTCTATATGCTGTCAGTGATTTGACAATGTCCCTATTAGAATATTAGTTTTATATGCTGTCAGTGATGTGACAATGTCTCTATCAGGATATTAGATATATTTGCTGTCAGTGATGTGACAATGTCTCTATTAGGATATTAGTTCTATATGCTGTCAGTGATGTGACAACGTCTCTATCAGGATATTAGTTCTATATGCGGTCAGTGATGTGACAACGTCTCAATCCGGATATTAGTTCTATATGCTGTCAGTGATGTGACAACGTCTCTATCGGGATATTAGTTCTATATGCTGTCAGTGATGTGACAATGTCTCTATCAGGATATTAGTTCTATATGCTGTCAGTGATGTGACAATGTCTCTATTAGGATATTAGTTCTATATGCTGTCAGTGATGTGACAATGTCTCTATTAGGATTGTAGTTCTATATGCTGTCAGTGATGTGACAATGTCCCTATTAGGATATTAGTTCTATATGCTGTCAGTGATGTGACAATATCTCTATCAGGATATTAGTTCTATATGCTGTCAGTGATGTGACAATGTCTCTATTAGGATATTAGTTCTATATGCTGTCAGTGATGTGACAATGTCTCTATTAGGATATTAGTTCTATATGCTGTCAGTGATGTGACAATGTCCCTATTAGGATATTAGTTATATATGCTGTCAGTGATGTGACAATGTCTCTTTCAGGATATTAGTTCTATATGCTGTCAGTGATGTGACAATGTCTCTAATAGGATATTAGTTCTATATGCTGTCAGTGATGTGACAATGTCTCTATCAGGATATTAGTTCTATATGCTGTCAGTGATGTGAAAATGTCTCTAATAGGATATTAGTTCTATATGCTATCAGTGATGTGACAACGTCTCTATCAGGATATTAGATCTATTTGCTGTCAGTCATGTGACAACGTCTCTATGAGGATATTAGTTCTATATGCTGTCAGTGATGTCACAACGTCTCTATCAGGATATTAGTTCTATATGCTGTCAGTGATGTGACAATGTCTCTATCAGGATATTAGTTCTATATGCTGTCAGTGATGTGACAATGTCTCTATCAGGGTATTAGTTCTATATGCTGTCAGTGATGTGACAATGTCTCTATAAGGAAATTAGTTCTATATGCTGTCAGTGATGTGACAATGTCTCTAATAGGATATTAGTTCTATATGCTGTCAGTGATGTGAAAATGTCTCTAATAGGATATTAGTTCTATATGCTATCAGTGATGTGACAACGTCTCTATCAGGATATTAGATCTATTTGCTGTCAGTCATGTGACAACGTCTCTATGAGGATATTAGTTCTATATGCTGTCAGTGATGTCACAACGTCTCTATCAGGATATTAGTTCTATATGCTGTCAGTGATGTGACAATGTCTCTATCAGGATATTAGTTCTATATGCTGTCAGTGATGTGACAATGTCTCTATCAGGGTATTAGTTCTATATGCTGTCAGTGATGTGACAATGTCTCTATAAGGAAATTAGTTCTATATGCTGTCAGTGATGTGACAATGTCTCTAATAGGATATTAGTTCTATATGCTGTCAGTGATGTGACAATGTCTCTTTCAGGATATTAGTTCTATATGCTGTCAGTGATGTGACAATGTCTCTAATAGGATATTAGTTCTATATGCTGTCAGTGATGTGACAATGTCTCTATTAGGATATTAGTTATATATGCTGTCAGTTATGTGACAATGTGTCTATTAGGATATTAGTTGTATATGCTGTCAGTGATGTGACAATGTCTCTTTCAGGATATTAGTTCTATATGCTGTCAGTGATGTGACAATGTCTCTATCAGGATATTAGATATATTTACTGTCAGTGATGTGACAATGTCTCTATCAGGATATTAGTTATATATGCTGTCAGTGATGTGACAACGTCTCTATCAGGATATTAGTTCTATATGCGGTCAGTGATGTGACAACGTCTCAATCCGGATATTAGTTCTATATGCTGTCAGTGATGTGACAATGTCTTTATTAGGATATTAGTTCTATATGCTGTCAGTGATGTGACAATGTCTCTATTAGGATATTAGTTCTATATGCTGTCAGTGATGTGACAATGTCTCTAATAGGATATTAGTTCTATATGCTGTCAGTGATGTGACAATGTCTCTATTAGGATATTAGTTCTATATGCTGTCAGTGATGTGACAATGTCTCTATTAGGATATTAGTTCTATATGCTGTCAGTGATGTGACAATGTCTCTTTCAGGATATTAGTTCTATATGCTGTCAGTGATGTGACAATGTCTCTATCAGGGTATTAGTTCTATATGCTGTCAGTGATGTGAAAATGTCTCTAATAGGATATTAGTTCTATATGCTATCAGTGATGTGACAACGTCTCTATCAGGATATTAGATCTATTTGCTGTCAGTCATGTGACAACGTCTCTATGAGGATATTAGTTCTATATGCTGTCAGTGATGTCACAACGTCTCTATCAGGATATTAGTTCTATATGCTGTCAGTGATGTGACAATGTCTCTATTAGGATATTAGTTATATATGCTGTCAGTGATGTGACAATGTGTCTATTAGGATATTAGTTGTATGTGCTGTCAGTGATGTGACAATGTCTCTTTCAGGATATTAGTTCTATATGCTGTCAGTGATGTGACAATGTCTCTAATAGGATATTAGTTCTATATGCTGTCAGTGATGTGACAATGTCTCTATTAGGATATTAGTTCTATATGCTGTCAGTGATGTGACAATGTCTCTAATAGGATATTAGTTCTATATGCTGTCAGTGATGTGACAATGTCTCTATTAGGATATTAGTTATATATGCTGTCAGTGATGTGACAATGTGTCTATTAGGATATTAGTTGTATATGCTGTCAGTGATGTGACAATGTCTCTTTCAGGATATTAGTTCTATATGCTGTCAGTGATGTGACAATGTCTCTAATAGGATATTAGTTCTATATGCTGTCAGTGATGTGACAATGTCTCTATCAGGATATTAGATATATTTGCTGTCAGTGATGTGACAATGTCTCTATCAGGATATTAGTTCTATATGCTGTCAGTGATGTGACAACGTCTCTATCAGGATATTAGTTCTATATGCTGTCAGTGATGTGACAACGTCTCAATCCGGATATTAGTTCTATATGCTGTCAGTGATGTGACAATGTCTCTATCGGGATATTAGTTCTATATGCTGTCAGTGATGTGACAATGTCTCTATCAGGATATTAGTTCTATATGCTGTCAGTGATGTGAGAATGTCTCTATTAGGATATTAGTTCTATATTCTGTCAGTGAAGTGACAATGTCTCTATTAGGATTTTAGTTCTATATGCTGTCAGTGATTTGACAATGTCCCTATTAGGATATTAGTTATATATGCTGTCAGTGATGTGACAATGTCTCTATCAGGATATTAGATATATTTGCTGTCAGTGATGTGACAATGTCTCTATTAGGATATTAGTTCTATATGCTGTCAGTGATGTGACAACGTCTCTATCAGGATATTAGTTCTATATGCGGTCAGTGATGTGACAACGTCTCAATCCGGATATTAGTTATATATGCTGTCAGTGATGTGACAACGTCTCTATCGGGATATTAGTTCTATATGCTGTCTGTGATGTGACAATGTCTCTATCAGGATATTAGTACTATATGCTGTCAGTGATGTGACAATGTCTCTATTAGGATATTAGTTCTATATGCTGTCAGTGATGTGACAATGTCTCTATTAGGATTGTAGTTCTATATGCTGTCAGTGATGTGACAATGTCCCTATTAGGATATTAGTTCTATATGCTGTCAGTGATGTGACAATATCTCTATCAGGATATTAGTTCTATATGCTGTCAGTGATGTGATAATGTCTCTAATAGGATATTAGTTCTATATGCTGTCAGTGATGTGACAATGTCTCTATCAGGATATTAGTTATATATGCTGTCAGTGATGTGACAATGTCTCTTTCAGGATATTAGTTCTATATGCTGTCAGTGATGTGACAATGTCTCTATCAGGATATTAGTTCTATATGCTGTCAGTGATGTGACAATGTCTCTATCAGGGTATTAGTTCTATATGCTGTCAGTGATGTGACAATGTCTCTATAAGGAAATTAGTTCTATATGCTGTCAGTGATGTGACAATGTCTCTAATAGGATATTAGTTCTATATGCTGTCAGTGATGTGACAATGTATCTTTCAGGATATTAGTTCTATATGCTGTCAGTGATGTGACAATGTCTCTAATAGGATATTAGTTCTATATGCTGTCAGTGATGTGACAATGTCTCTATTAGGATATTAGTTATATATGCTGTCAGTGATGTGACAATGTGTCTATCAGGATATTAGATATATTTGCTGTCAGTGATGTGACAATGTCTCTATTAGGATATTAGTTCTATATGCTGTCAGTGATGTGACAACGTCTCTATCAGGATATTAGTTCTATATGCGGTCAGTGATGTGACAACGTCTCAATCCGGATATTAGTTCTATATGCTGTCAGTGATGTGACAACGTCTCTATCGGGATATTAGTTCTATATGCTGTCAGTGATGTGACAATGTCTCTATCAGGATATTAGTTCTATATGCTGTCAGTGATGTGACAATGTCTCTATTAGGATATTAGTTCTATATGCTGTCAGTGATGTGACAATATCTCTATCAGGATATTAGTTATATATGCTGTCAGTGATGTGATAATGTCTCTAATAGGATATTAGTTCTATATGCTGTCAGTGATGTGACAATGTCTCTATCAGGATATTAGTTATATATGCTGTCAGTGATGTGACAACGTCTCTATCAGGATATTAGTTCTATATGCGGTCAGTGATGTGACAACGTCTCAATCCGGATATTAGTTCTATATGCTGTCAGTGATGTGACAACGTCTCTATCGGGATATTAGTTCTATATGCTGTCAGTGATGTGACAATGTCTCTATTAGGATTGTAGTTCTATATGCTGTCAGTGATGTGACAATGTCCCTATTAGGATATTAGTTCTATATGCTGTCAGTGATGTGACAATATCTCTATCAGGATATTAGTTCTATATGCTGTCAGTGATGTGATAATGTCTCTAATAGGATATTAGTTCTATATGCTGTCAGTGATGTGACAATGTCTCTATCAGGATATTAGTTATATATGCTGTCAGTGATGTGACAATGTCTCTTTCAGGATATTAGTTCTATATGCTGTCAGTGATGTGACAATGTCTCTAATAGGATATTAGTTCTATATGCTGTCAGTGATGTGACAATGTCTCTATCAGGGTATTAGTTCTATATGCTGTCAGTGATGTGAAAATGTCTCTAATAGGATTTTAGTTCTATATGCTATCAGTGATGTGACAACGTCTCTATCAGGATATTAGATCTATTTGCTGTCAGTCATGTGACAACGTCTCTATGAGGATATTAGTTCTATATGCTGTCAGTGATGTCACAACGTCTCTATCAGGATATTAGTTCTATATGCTGTCAGTGATGTGACAATGTCTCTATCAGGATATTAGTTCTATATGCTGTCAGTGATGTGACAATGTCTCTATCAGGGTATTAGTTCTATATGCTGTCAGTGATGTGACAATGTCTCTATAAGGAAATTAGTTCTATATGCTGTCAGTGATGTGACAATGTCTCTAATAGGATATTAGTTCTATATGCTGTCAGTGATGTGACAATGTCTCTTTCAGGATATTAGTTCTATATGCTGTCAGTGATGTGACAATGTCTCTAATAGGATATTAGTTCTATATGCTGTCAGTGATGTGACAATGTCTCTATTAGGATATTAGTTATATATGCTGTCAGTTATGTGACAATGTGTCTATTAGGATATTAGTTGTATATGCTGTCAGTGATGTGACAATGTCTCTTTCAGGATATTAGTTCTATATGCTGTCAGTGATGTGACAATGTCTCTATCAGGATATTAGATATATTTACTGTCAGTGATGTGACAATGTCTCTATCAGGATATTAGTTATATATGCTGTCAGTGATGTGACAACGTCTCTATCAGGATATTAGTTCTATATGCTGTCAGTGATGTGACAACGTCTCAATAGGATATTAGTTCTATATGCTGTCAGTGATGTGACAATGTCTTTATTAGGATATTAGTTCTATATGCTGTCAGTGATGTGACAATGTCTCTATTAGGATTGTAGTTCTATATGCTGTCAGTGATGTGATAATGTCTCTATCAGGATATTAGTTATATATGCTGTCAGTGATGTGACAATGTCTCTTTCACGATATTAGTTCTATATGCTGTCAGTGATGTGACAATGTCTCTAATAGGATATTAGTTCTATATGCTGTCAGTGATGTGACAATGTCTCTATAAGGAAATTAGTTCTATATGCTGTCAGTGATGTGACAATGTCTCTAATAGGATATTAGTTCTATATGCTGTCAGTGATGTGACAATGTCTCTTTCAGGATATTAGTTCTATATGCTGTCAGTGATGTGACAATGTCTCTAATAGGATATTAGTTCTATATGCTGTCAGTGATGTGACAATGTCTCTATTAGGATATTAGTTATATATGCTGTCAGTTATGTGACAATGTGTCTATTAGGATATTAGTTGTATATGCTGTCAGTGATGTGACAATGTCTCTTTCAGGATATTAGTTCTATATGCTGTCAGTGATGTGACAATGTCTCTATCAGGATATTAGATATATTTACTGTCAGTGATGTGACAATGTCTCTATCAGGATATTAGTTATATATGCTGTCAGTGATGTGACAACGTCTCTATCAGGATATTAGTTCTATATGCGGTCAGTGATGTGACAACGTCTCAATCCGGATATTAGTTCTATATGCTGTCAGTGATGTGACAATGTCTTTATTAGGATATTAGTTCTATATGCTGTCAGTGATGTGACAATGTCTCTATTAGGATTGTAGTTCTATATGCTGTCAGTGATGTGATAATGTCTCTATCAGGATATTAGTTATATATGCTGTCAGTGATGTGACAATGTCTCTTTCAGGATATTAGTTCTATATGCTGTCAGTGATGTGACAATGTCTCTAATAGGATATTAGTTCTATATGCTGTCAGTGATGTGACAATGTCTCTATTAGGATATTAGTTCTATATGCTGTCAGTGATGTGACAATGTCTCTATTAGGATATTAGTTCTATATGCTGTCAGTGATGTGACAACGTCTCTATCAGGATATTAGATCTATTTGCTGTCAGTGATGTGACAACGTCTCTATGAGGATATTAGTTCTATATGCTGTCAGTGATGTGACAACGTCTCTATCAGGATATTAGTTTTATATGCTGTCAGTGATGTGACAACGTCTCAATCGGTATATTAGTTCTATATGCTGTCAGTGATGTGACAACGTCTCAATCGGTATATTAGTTCTATATGCTGTCAGTGATGTGACAACGTCTCTATCGGGATATTAGTTCTATATGCTGTCAGTTATGTGACAATGTCTCTATCAGGATATTAGTTCTATATGCTGTCAGTGATGTGACAATGTCTCTTTCAGGATATTCGTTCTATATGCTGTCAGTGATGTGACAATGTCTCTTTCAGGATATTCGTTCTAAATGCTGTCAGTGATGTGACAATGTCTCTATCAGGATATTAGTTCTATACGCTGTCAGTGATGTGACAATGTCTCTAATAGGATATTAGTTATTTATGCTGTCAGTGATGTGACATTGTCTCTATCAGGAAATTAGTTCTATATGCTGTCAGTAATGTGACAACTTCTCTATCAGGATATTAGTTCTATATGCTGTCAGTGATGTGACAACGTCTCAATCGGGATGTTAGTTCTATATGCTGTCAGTGATGTGACAACGTCTCTATCGGGATATTAGTTCTATATGCTGTCAGTTATGTGACAATGTCTCTATCAGGATATTAGTTCTATATGCTGTCAGTGATGTGATAATGTCTCTTTCAGGATATTCGTTCTATATGCTGTCAGTGATGTGACAATGTCTCTATTAGGATATTAGTTCTATATGCTGTCAGTGATGTGACAATGTCTCTATTAGGATATTAGTTCTATATGCTGTCAGTGATGTGACAATGCCTCTTTCAGGATATTAGTTCTATATGCTGTCAGTGATGTGACAATGTCTCTATCAGGAAATTAGTTCTATATGCTGTCAGTGATGTGACAATGTCTCTAATAGGATATTAGTTCTATATGCTGTCAGTGATGTGACAATGTCTCTAATAGGATATTAGTTATATATGCTGTCAGTGATGTGACAATGTCTCTATCAGGGTATTAGTTCTGTATGCTGTCAGTGATGTGACAATGTCTCTATCAGGAAATTAGTTCTATATGCTGTCAGTGATGTGACAATGTCTCTATCAGGGTATTAGTTCTATATGCTGTCAGTGATGTGACAATGTCTCTATCAGGAAATTAGTTCTATATGCTGTCAGTGATGTGACAATGTCTCTATCAGGAAATTAGTTCTATATGCTGTCAGTGATGTGACAATGTCTCTAATAGGATATTAGTTCTACATGCTGTCAGTGATGTGACAATGTCTCTTTCAGGATATTAGTTCTATATGCTGTCAGTGGTTTGACAACGTCTCTATCAGGATATTAGATCTATTTGCTGTCAGTGATGTGACAACCTCTCTATCAGGATATTAGATCTATTTGCTGTCAGTGATGTGACAACGTCTCTATGAGGATATTAGTTCTATATGCTATCTGTGATGTGACAACGTCTCAATCGGGATATTAGTTCTAAATGCTGTCAGTGATGTGACAACGTCTCTATCGGGATATTAGTTCTATATGCTGTCAGTTATGTGACAATGTCTCTATCAGGATATTAGTTCTATATGCTGTCAGTGATGTGACAATGTCTCTTTCAGGATATTCGTTCTATATGCTGTCAGTGATGTGACAACGTCTCTATCAGGATATTAGTTCTACATGCTGTCAGTGATGTGACAATGTCTCTATCAGGATATTAGTTCTATATGCTGTCAGCGATGTGACAACGTCTCTATCAGGATATTAGTTCTATATGCTGTCAGTGATGTTACAATGTCTCTATTAGGATTTTAGTTCGATATGCTGTCAGTGATGTGACAATGTCTCTATCAGGATATTAGTTCTACATGCTGTCAGTGATGTGACAATGTCTCTAATAGGATATTAGTTGTATATGCTGTCAGTGATGTGACAATGTCTCTATCAGGATATTAGTTCTATATGCTGTCAGTGATGTGACAATGTCTCTATCAGGGTATTAGTTCTATATGCTGTCAGTGATGTGACAATGTCTCTATCAGGAAATTAGTTCTATATGCTGTCAGTGATGTGACAACGTCTCTATCAGGATATTAGTTCTATATGCGGTCAGTGATGTGACAACGTCTCAATCCGGATATTAGTTCTATATGCTGTCAGTGATGTGACAACGTCTCTATCGGGATATTAGTTCGATATGCTGTCAGTGATGTGACAATGTCTCTATCAGGATATTAGTTCTATATGCTGTCAGTGATGTGACAATGTCTCTATTAGGATATTAGTTCTATATGCTGTCAGTGATGTGACAATGTCTCTATTAGGATTTTAGTTCTATATGCTGTCAGTGATGTGACAATGTCCCTATTAGGATATTAGTTCTATATGCTGTCAGTGATGTGACAATATCTCTATCAGGATATTAGTTCTATATGCTGTCAGTGATGTGATAATGTCTCTAATAGGATATTAGTTCTATATGCTGTCAGTGATGTGATAATGTCTCTATTAGGATATTAGTTCTATATGCTGTCAGTGATGTGACAACGTCTCAATCGGGATGTTAGTTCTATATGCTGTCAGTGATGTGACAACGTCTCTATCGGGATATTAGTTCTATATGCTGTCAGTTATGTGACAATGTCTCTATCAGGATATTAGTTCTATATGCTGTCAGTGATGTGATAATGTCTCTTTCAGGATATTCGTTCTATATGCTGTCAGTGATTTGACAATGTCTCTATCAGGATATTAGTTCTATATGCTCTCAGTTATGTGACAATGTCTCTATCAGGATATTAGTTCTATATGCTGTCAGTGATGTGACAATGTCTCTATCAGGGTATTAGTTCTATATGCTGTCAGTGATGTGACAATGTCTCTAATAGGATATTAGTTCTATATGCTGTCAGTGATGTGACAATGTCTCTTTCACGATATTAGTTCTATATGCTGTCAATGATGTGACAACGTCTCTATCAGGATTTTAGATCTATTTGCTGTCAGTGATGTTACAACGTCTCTATCAGGATATTAGTTCTATATGCTTTCAGTGATGTCACAACGTCTCTATCAGGATATTAGTTCTATATGCTATCAGTGATGTGACAACGTCTCAATGGGGATATTAGTTCTATATGCTGTCAGTGATGTGACAACGTCTCTACCAGGATATTAGTTCTATATGCTGTCAGTGATGTGACAATGTCTCTATTAGGATATTAGTTCTATATGCTGTCAGTGACGTGACAATGTCTCTATCAGGACTTTAGTTCTATATGCTGTCAGTGATGTGACAATGTCTCTATTAGGATTTTAGTTCTATATTCTGTCAGTGATGTGACAATGTCTCTATTAGGATTTTAGTTCTATATGCTGTCAGTGATGTGACAACGTCTCTATTAGGATCTTAGTTCTATATGCTGTCAGTGATGTGACAACGTCTCTATCAGGATTTTAGTTCTATATGCTGTCAGTGATGTGACAAATGCAATCTATTTAGATATTTAGAATTCAAATGCATTTCTTTTAATATTAGTTGTGAGTGTGTTAGTATTTAGATACATCTAATAGGATAACTGGTATTAACATCGTCTGGCAACTATTAGTTGTGTTCTGGAACACTGTCTGGCTACGTTATAATGATGTCATTGACCTGTCACCTCCCAAGGTCATTGTGTCATCCTATAACACCCTAAATGATTGACTGTTTAGACTAGCGTCTGTATTTATCTAAATGGTGATGGATCGCTCCACTTCCCAGGTTGTTGTGTGTGTGTGTGTGTGTGTGTGTGTGTGTGTGTGTGTGTGTGTGTGTGTGTGTGTGTGTGTGTGTGTGTCAGCAGATGATATGAGCTTGAACATGATACGCCTGCTGATTTAATCAATACACAGAGGAAACGCACGGTCGGGTCCATTACAATCCAATAACGCCTGTGTGTCTGTGTGTGCTTGCATGCTTGCATGCTTTCATGCGTGCGTGTGTGTGTCTACCCTTGAAGATTGTTTGCACGGTGCAGAAGACAAAGAGCAAGGACATTCTGTTGGTTTGCAATATTTTTCTGTAAATTGGCTTATCGACCACCAATAGAGGCAGTTACAGAAGATATTCATGATCATCTGAAATACATGAGCAGAGAGATGTTCTATCATCTGAAATACAGGAGAGCAGAGAGATGTTCTATCATCTGAAATACAGGAGAGCAGAGAGATGTTCTATCATCTGAAATACAGGAGAGCAGAGAGATGTAACATCAACTGTGTCCAAAATGGCACCCTATTCCCTATATTGTGCATTACTTTGAACCAGGGACCATAGTGCTCTGGTCAAAAGTAGTGCACTATGAAGGGAATAGGGTGCCATTTGGGACACAGGCATGGTCAGACTGCTGTGTAATGGTAATTGACTAACATACATTTTGTTGTGTTATTTGTTTGTATGGCCATACATTCCATTGTTTTGTTTGTTTATTTGGCCATGCAGAGAGCCTGTCTGTCTGGTAGAATATTAACATGTATGGATGTAGAGGTGCAGAGAACCTGTCTGTCTGGTAGAATAATAACATGTATGGATGTAGAGGTGCAGAGAACCTGTCTGTCTGGTAGAATATTAACATGTATGGATGTAGAGGTGCAGAGAACCTGTCTGTCTGGTAGAATAATAACATATATGGATGTAGAGGTGCAGAGAGCCTGTCTGTCTGGTAGAATAATAACATATATGGATGTAGAGGTGCAGAGAACCTGTCTGTCTGGTAGAATAATAACATATATGGATGTAGAGGTGCAGAGAGCCTGTCTGTCTGGTAGAATAATAACATGTATGGATGTAGAGGTGCAGAGAGCCTGTCTGTCTGGTAGAATACACACAAGCCACATGCACACATACACACACACACACAACTCTCTCTCACGCTTTACATTCATATTTTACATTCACTCTTTTCCAGAGCGACTTACAGTTCAATCAAAAAATGTATTTATAAAGCCCTTTTTACATCAGTCGATGTCACAAAGTGCTGTACAGAAAGTGATCGGACCACCATAATTGGCCTCCATATAATTCTTACAGAATTATCCACGTTGAAATTTAATCAAAGCCTATTGGATGACAATTTGTTCTTAACTAAGACAAAATAATTCATAATTGACTTTTTTTGTACAACAGAGGTACAGCAGATCCCGTATTTGTATAGGAAACTTTCAAATGTACTTTTAGATTCAATACAATACAATACTCATCATTAAAACAAAAGCAGTTTAGGTCAAAAGAGATTAGATTAATAAAGGAAGTAACAGCGCAGGTAGATGGTAATGGAAACGACTATAGAGGCATAAAATAGGTTAGAGGAAAAACAAAAAGACATGGAGGTACTTATTCAAGAGCGATTAAGTGTAATGGATTACAAAAATAAAGGGAATTGGATGAATCTTCAACATAGCAATTCTAACAAAAATAATTTACAGAAACTCATTACAAATGATGGGGTTATCCATGATTCACCAAATAATATTTTGAAAGAAGAAGCAAAATATTTTAAGCATATGTTTTCTTTTCAGTCTCCTCCATTTCCACTGAATGATGTTAACTGTAAGGATTTATTTCCTAATAATAATGTAAAATTAACACATTTACAGAAAGACCTGTGTGAAGGCCAACTTACCAAAGAGGATCTTTTTGAGGCATTAAAATCTTTTCAGTCTGGAAAAACACCAGGGCTTGACGGTATACCAGTAGAGGTATATCAGAACTTTTTGTGATGTACACAAAGATCCATTATTAGCATGTTTTAATTACTCTTATACAAATGGTAGACTTTCAGGTACTCAACAAGAAGGTCTGATTTCATTACTACTAAAACAGGACCCAGGTGGTAAGTATAAAGATCCAGTCCATTTAAAATACTGGAGGCCTCTAATACTTCAATGACGCGAAGCGAAAATCTTGGCGAAATGCATAGCACATAGAATAAAAAAGGTTTTACCAGTGTCACGCCCTGATCTGTTTCACCTATCTTTGTGATTGTCTCCACCCCCTCCAGGTGTTGCCCATCTTCCCCATTATCCCCTGTGTATTTATACCTGTGTTCTCTGTTTGTCTATTGCCAGTTAGTTTTGTATCGTCAAGCCTATCAGCGGTTTCCCTCTGTCCTGTCTCTTGATTGTTCCTGTTTTTCCCGGATCTTGACATTTTCTGCCCGCCCTGACGTCCTGGGCCTTTGCCCCACTACTCTGGATTACCGACCTCTGGCCGACCTGACCCTGACACTGAGCCTGCCTGCCGTCCTGTACCTTGGCCTCTACTCTGGATTACCGACCCCTGCCTGCCTTGACCTGTCGTTTGCCTGCCCCTGTTGCTGTAATAAACATTGTTACTTCGACACAGTCTGCATTTGGGTCTTACCTGAAACGTGACACCAGATATTGATCATCCTGATCAGACAGGTTTTTTACATGGACGATACATTGGAGATAATATACGACAATTACAAAATTTAACATTATGAAACATCGAAGATACCAGGCCTGGTCTTCATAGCAGATTTTGAAAAGGCATTTGATAAAGTACGACTAGAATTTATATATAAATGCCTGGATTACTTTCATTTTGGTGAATCTCTTATACAACGGGTTAAAGTTATGTACAGCAACCCCAGATGTAAAAAATGGTTACTTCTCAGAAAGTATTGAGCTTTTAAGAGGAGTAAAACAAGGCTCTCTGTTGTCTCCATATCTATTTATTATGGCCATTGAAATTCTAGCTATTAAAATTAGATCCAACAAGAACATCAAGGGGTTAGAAATCCAGGGGATAAAAAAAACTGTCAATGTATGCCGATGACTCTAGCTTTTTTTTAAAGTCCACAATCTGGATCCCTGTACAGTCTCATTGAAGATCTTGATCACTTGTATAGCCTCTCTGGATTAAAACCTAATTATGACAAGTGTACCATATTATGTATTGGATCGTTAAAAAATACAGTGTTTACACTACCTTGTAGTTTACCAATAAAATGGGCGGATGGTGAAGTAGACATACTTGATATTCACATCTCAAAAAATATAAATGAATTTACCACAGTTAATATCAATAGAAAGTTGAAAAAATAGATAAGATTCTGCAACCATGGAGAGGTAAACACTGACATGTTGTTTAAAGTATCGCCTTTTCTTTAAACAAGCCATACAAAGCTGGTTACAATTTCAGTTTTATCCTCCAGAAAGATGGAACAAATATTACAACAAATGTTATGGTTAAATTGAAATATACTGATTAATAAAAAAACGTTCTTTATGGATTTGTTTTTGTACAAATTGTATTATATTTGTTATTGATATTATGAATAGAAACGGAGCAGTTATGTCACATATGCAGTTATCGAAAACATACGGGAATAGCTGCTCAATCCAAATTTACAACTAACTGACTGCAGCACTACCACAAAAATGGAGGAGGCAAGTGGGAAAGGGAGAAGGTAGGGAACTTGCTTGCCATATATTAAAGATACAAAATGGCTGAAAGGAACTGGCATAAATAGAAAAATACCAGTTTCATCTGAGGACCAAAATGTTGACAGCTGAGCCATACAGGTTGACAGCTGTTGACAGCTGCGCCATACAGGTTGACAGCTGTTGACAGCTGCGCCATACAGGTTGACAGCTGTTGACAGCTGCGCCATACAGGTTGACAGCTGTTTACAGCTGCGCCATACAGGTTGACAGCTGTTGACAGCTGCACCATACAGGTTGACAACTGTTGACAGCTGCACCATACAGGTTGCAAAATAAATGGGAGGAGCTTTTCAATGTACCAATTCCATGGCAAAAAACTACACTTGATTCAACACTTAGAGTTTTTCAATTTAAATTATTATATAAAACTCCACCAACAGAATGCTATATATATGGGGCATACAACAGTCTCAGCTCTGTAGATTTTGCTGTGAAGAGACAGAATCAATAGATCATTTATTCTGGTATTGCCCCTATGTAGCTTGTTTCTGGTCACAGGTTCAGGAACGGTTAAAAAATCACAACATGCAATTAAAATGAACCTTCCAAATAGCAGTGTTGGGTGATTTGGAAAGCCATAGTCAGTCAATAAATAATATAATAATACTAGCAGGAAAGGTTTTCATCTTTAGCTCACAATCTGTGGATACTATACGATTAGAAAGGTAAAAAAAAAAAATTAAAACATCACAGCACAATTGAAAAATATATTGCAGATGGAAACCAAACGAGGGTGGTCTATGGTGATAGGTGGGATGGGCTGAGAGCGGCTGAGGGGTGGGATTAAAGAGCTTATGTTTGGTAATGTATTATTATTATGTGACTGCTTTATATAAAAGTACTGTGTATGTCAAATGTGTATGTAAAATGTATATATTAAATGTATATGTAAAATGTATGTATATTTAGCAAACAAGCTGTAAAAAATATGTTTGTCCGACGAAGAAGAATGGTTAATAAAAAAATAAAAAACTTTAGTTCATTCATCTTAAGATAGCTAGGTGTGGGACAACCACATATGACAGGCATAGAAAGTACATTTTTCCTTAATAACGTAGCTGTCAGTAGAATCAGAGCTAGAAGGGGGGGTCAAGTGCTGGTTAAGTGTTTCTCTCTCTCTCTCTCTCTCTCTCTCTCTCTCTCTCTCTCACACACACACACACACACACACACACACACACACACACACACACACACACACACACACACACACACACACACACACACACTGTGACACACAACTATCAGCTCTCTCAGCAGTGCCCCTTGGCAGAGTCTGACTCATTAAGGAGATCTATTAACCCAGTCCGGGCCAGGACAGCACTCAGCCTCATTAGGAATGGTTGGTAGGGTTGGTAGATTTTAGTCTGCTGTTAGACACCAGCAGCAGTGATGTAGTGCTAACCCCAGGTGGCTAAAGCCTAATCGCTGTACGCAGTGAGCATAGTAACACTCCCTATACTTTCAATGCATTTTTTCCACAGTAGGTGCAATAACAGAGTTTCATAAGTGTGTTTACCCTAAACTACACCACGACCAATCAGGTTGGGGTCAACAACACCACTGACCAGTACCACAGAGAAGGTTCAGGTAGGGGTCAACAACACCACCGACCAGTACCACAGAGAAGGTTCAGGTAGGGGTCACCTACACCACCGACCAGCACCACAGAGAAGGTTCAGGTAGGGGTCAACTACACCACCGACCAGTACCACAGAGAAGGTTCAGGTAGGGGTCAACAAAACCACCGACCAGCACCACAGAGAAGGTTCAGGTAGGGGTCACCTACACCACCGACCAGCACCACAGAGAAGGTTCAGGTAGGGGTCAACTACATCACCGACCAGCACCACAGAGAAGGTTCAGGTAGGGGTCACCTACACCACCGACCAGCACCACAGAGAAGGTTCAGGTAGGGGACACCTACACCACCGACCAGCACCACAGAGAAGGTTCAGGTAGGGGTCACCTACACCACCGACCAGCACCACAGAGAAGGTTCAGGTAGGGGTCACCTACACCACCGACCAGCACCACAGAGAAGGTTCAGGTAGGGCTCAACTACATCACCGACCAGCACCACAGAGAAGGTTCAGGTAGGGGTCACCTACACCACTGACCAGCACCACAGAGAAGGTTCAGGTAGGGGACACCTACACCACCGACCAGCACCACAGAGAAGGTTCAGGTAGGGGTCACCTACACCACCGACCAGCACCACAGAGAAGGTTCAGGTAGGGGTCACCTACACCACCGACCAGCACCACAGAGAAGGTTCAGGTAGGGGTCAACTACACCACCGACCAGCACCACAGAGAAGGTTCAGGTAGGGGTCAACTACACCACCGACCAGCACCACAGAGAAGGTTCAGGTAGGGGTCACCTACACCACCGACCAGCACCACAGAGAAGGTTCAGGTAGGGGTCACCTACACCACCGACCAGCACCACAGAGAAGGTTCAGGTAGGGCTCAACTACATCACCGACCAGCACCACAGAGAAGGTTCAGGTAGGGGTCACCTACACCACTGACCAGCACCACAGAGAAGGTTCAGGTAGGGGACACCTACACCACCGACCAGCACCACAGAGAAGGTTCAGGTAGGGGTCACCTACACCACCGACCAGCACCACAGAGAAGGTTCAGGTAGGGGTCACCTACACCACCGACCAGCACCACAGAGAAGGTTCAGGTAGGGGTCAACTACACCACCGACCAGCACCACAGAGAAGGTTCAGGTAGGGTCAACTACACCACCGACCAGCACCACAGAGAAGGTTCAGGTAGGGGTCACCTACACCACCGACCAGCACCACAGAGAAGGTTCAGGTAGGGGTCACCTACACCACCGACCAGCACCACAGAGAAGGTTCAGGTAGGCGTCCTATACTGTAGGTCCTGGTCCATGTGTAAATTTAAACTAAGGGACCTGAGACGTTGAGATGGAAGCATTTTGACAGTTCTTTACTTTAACAATACAATACAAAACAATATTCACCCTTCTAATCTGGAATGCCCCAACAGTTACAAAATAAACTCAGCAAAAAAAGAAACATCTGCGTTTATTTAGAAACTGTGAACTGCGTTTATTTTCAGCAAACTTAACATGTGTAAACATTTGTATGAACATAACAAGATTCAACAACTGAGACATAAACTGAACAAGTTCCACAGACATGTGACTAACATGTGACTAACAGAAATGGAATAATGTGTCCCTGAACAAAGGGGGGGACAACATCAAAAGTAACAGTCAGAATCTGGTGTGGCCACCAGCTGCATTAAATACTGCAGTGCATCTCCTCCTCATGGACTGCACAGGATATGCCAGTTCTTGCTGTGAGATGTTACCCCACTCTTCCACCAAGGCACCTGCAAGTTCCCAGACATTTCTGGGGGGAATGGCCCTAGCCCTCACCCTCCGATCAGGTCCCAGACGTGCTTAATGGGATTGAGATCCGGGCTCTTTGCTGGCCATGGCAGAACACTGACATTCCTGTCTTGCAGGAAATCACGCAAAGAACGGGTAGTATGGCTGGTGGCATTGTCATGCTGGAGGGTCATATCAGGATGAGCCTACAGGAAGGGTACCGCATGAGGGAGGAGGATGTCTTCCCTGGAACGCACAGTGTTGAGATTGCCTGCAATATCAACAAGCTCAGTCCGATGATGCTGTGACGCACCGCCCCAGACCATGACGGACCCTCCACCTCCAAATCGATCCCGCTCCAGAGTACAGGCCTCGGTGTAACGCTCATTCCTATGACGATAAACACGAATCCGACCATCACCCCTGGTGAGACAAAACCACGATTCGTCAGTGAAGAGTACTTTTTGACAGTCCTGTCTGGTCCAGCGACGGTGGGTTTGTGCCCATAGGCGACGTTGTTGCCGGTGATGTCTGGTGAGGACCTGCCTTACAACAGGCCTACAAGCCCTCAGTCCAGCCTCTCTCAGCCTATTGCGGACAGTCTGAGCACTGATGGAGAGATTGTGCATTCCTGGTGTAATTCGGGCAGTTGTTGTTGCCATCCTGTACCCGTTCTTGCAGGTGTGATGTTCGGATGTACCGATCCTGTGCAGGTGTTGTTACACGTGGTCTGCCACTGCGAGGACGATCAGCTGTCCGTCCTGTCTCCCTGTAGCGCTGTCTTAGGCGTCTCACAGTACGGACATTGCAATTTATTGCCTTGGCCACGTCTGCAGTCCTCATGCCTCCTTGCAGCATGCCTAAGGCACGTTCACGCAGATGAGCAGGCCACCCTGGGCATCTTTCTTCTGGTGTTTTTCAGAGTCAGTAGAAAGGCCTCTTTAGTGTCTCTGACCTTAATTGCCTACCGTCTGTAAGCTGTTTGTGTCTTAACGACCATTCCACAGGTGCATGTTCATTAATTGTTTATGGTTCATTGAACAAGCATGGAAACAGTGTTTAAACCCTTTACAATTAAGATCTGTGAAGCTATTTGGATTTTTACGAATTATCTTTGAAAGACAGGGTCCTGAAAAAGGGACGTTTCATTTTTTGCTGAATTTAGAACACTGAGTATTAAAATGAGATCTCTTGAAAAAAGTGATGACCAGCCCCCTGCCCTCTGCCATCAGCTCTCAGCCCTCAGTCCTCATCATATTATCCAATACCATAATCACACTGTCCTGTCCATTCCATGTGCGTGTGTGTGAGTGAGTGAGTGAGTGAGTGAGTGAGTGAGTGAGTGTGTGTGTGTGTGTGTGTGTGTGTGTGTGTGTGTGTGTGTATGTGTCGCAGACTGCACACAGATTCCTGTAATAGAGAGAAGCATCTCTGTTTAATAGTTCTGTCAAACCAAGCTTTAACATGTACACACGCAGTAGTCCAGCTGTTATAATCTGTGTTTCAAATGGCATCCTATTTCCTATGAAGTGCACTACATACTGTATGTCCAGGGCCCATAGTGTTCCATTTAGGACAGAACCATAAAGACTACAGAACAGCTGGTTAAAACACTTCCTGCTGATGTGTACTCACTGGGCACAGACGTCACTTCAACGTCTAGTTTGGATTCACATCTGGCTGAGTTGTCAACTAACGTGAATTGAAAAATTCACAATGTCGCTGGTGAACAAAAGATTCCCTGATGACTTTTAGCAAATCCAATCAGTTTTCCATGTCATCACGTTGATGTTTTTGGTTGAAATCAGATGGAAGCAACGTTGATTCAACCAGTGGGTGGTTTGCTGTAAGCCGTGAGAGCAAGCTGGTAGTTAAATAAGTTATACTTAACTAACTTCAGCAACACATAGCCACACAAACATTACTGTTCAAATACTGGTTATTGCTGTATTAAGAGAGACACAAATATATTATGTTTAATTTCTATAGCTGTAGTATATCAATTACTGTGAGTGAGTGAGTGAGTGAGTGAGTGAGTGAGTGAGTGAGTTTGTGATTGAGTGAGTGAGTGTGTGTGGTGTGAGTGAGTGAGTGAGTGAGTGAGTGAGTGAGTGAGTGAGTGAGTGAGGGAGTGAGTGAGTGAGTGTGTGAGTGTGTGAGTGAGTGAGTAGTCTTATGACCATGCTCTGCGTGAAGAGAATGTGATCAGTGAGGCGTGAGATGAGCATGTGCTCTCTGGGATGTTACGAGTCCCTGCCCTTCAGTGTGTGTGTGTGTGTGTGTGTGTGTGTGTGTGTGTGTGTGTGTGTGTGTGTGTGTGTGTGTGTGTGTGTGTGTGTGTGTGTGTGTGTGTGTGTGTGTGTGTGTGTGTGTGTGTGTGTGTGTGTGTGTGTGTGTGTGTGTGTGTGTGTGCTCACCAGAATGGAACAGGTCCCTGGCCTTCCTTCATGAATATTCATTACCCCCCTGCGCTCTATGTTCCACTGCTGTCTGAGTGATGTCAGCTTTCGTGCGGGAAAACCAGTTGCCATGGCAACAATGTTACCCCAAAGCGATGTGCAGTGCTGCAAAGAAAGAGTCTCCAACAGACCTGAGATGTGTTCAGGGGGCATGAACAAGGAGATATATGGTTAATACAGTGTGGTAATATCAGCAGCTCTGGATGTGTACTTTATTAGCTGTTTATCTGTCACTATCTGTCACTATAGTCTTCCTGGAGTCTGATCAAACCACTAAAAACAAGACAAAACGAACAATGTCATGGAGATGGTAGCACATCGTGTGTGAAACAAGCAACCATGTCACAAACAACCATCACACGCATACAAACATACACAACACCCCCCTTAATGAAATCAGCAGGTATGATGTGTTTAATTGATATATTAAAGAGGAAGGGTTTCTACAGTCAACAGCAGCAACTCACCTTACAATTAAGGCCTTTACTGAGATTCTATTGACACTTCAGCCTGACTATAGAAACAATTATTCATCTTTCAGAGTGAATTAACATACACACAGACACAAACACACACACACAAACACACACACACACGTACACACACACACACACACACACACACACACACAGAGATATGGGACTGAGGGGCTCCAAGGCACCATACTGTAATTGGAAAATTGTGCAAATGCATTTGGAGCCATGTTGTATAAATGGGTCTGCAGTGATAATAGAGTCTGCAGTGATAATAGGGTCTGCAGTGATAATAGAGTATGCAGTAATAATAAGGTCTGCAGTGATAATAAGGTCTGCAGTGATACCCCAGTATGCAGTTATAATTGGGTATGCAGTGATAATAAGGTCTGCATTGATAATAGGGTCTGCAGAAATAATAAGGTCTGCAGTGATAATAAGGTCTGCAGTGATAATAGGGTCTGCAGTGATAATAGGGTCTGCAGTAATAATAAGGTCTGCAGTGATAATAGGGTCTGCAGTGATAATAGAGTATGCAGCGATAATAGAGTCTGCAGTGATAATAGACTCTGCAGTGATAATAGGGTCTGCAATGATAATAGGGTCTGCAGTGATAATAGGGTCTGCAGTGATAATCGAGACTGCAGTGATAATAAGGTCTGCAGTGATACCCTAGTATGCAGTGATAATAAGGCCTGCAGTGATAATAGGGTATGCAGTGATAATAGAGACTGCAGTGATAATAGAGTCTGCAGTGATAATAGGGTCTGCAGTAATAATATGGTCTGCAGTGATAATAGGGTCTGCAGTAATAATAGAATATGCAGCGATAATAGAGTCTGCAGTGATAATAGACTCTGCAGTGATAATAGGGTCTGCAGTGATAATAGGGTCTGCAGTGATAATAGGGTCTGCAGTGATAATCGAGACTGCAGTGATAATAAGGTCTGCAGTGATACCCTAGTATGCAGTGATAATAAGGCCTGCAGTGATAATAGGGTATGCAGTGATAATAGAGACTGCAGTGATAATAGAGTCTGCAGTGATAATAGGGTCTGCAGTAATAATATGGTCTGCAGTGATAATAGGGTCTGCAGTAATAATAGAATATGCAGCGATAATAGAGTCTGCAATTATAATAGACTCTGCAGTGATAATAGGGTCTGCAGTGATAATAGGCTCTGCAGTGATAATAGGGTCTGCAGTGATAATAGGGTCTGCAGTGATAATCGAGACTGCAGTGATAATAAGGTTTGCAGTGATAATAGAGACTGCAGTGATAATAGGGTCTGCAGTAATAATATGGTCTGCAGTGATAATAGGGTCTGCAGTAATAATAGAATATGCAGCGATAATAGAGTCTGCAGTTATAATAGACTCTGCAGTGATAATAGGGTCTGCAGTGATAATAGGCTCTGCAGTGATAATAGGGTCTGCAGTGATAATAGGGTCTGCAGTGATAATAGGGTCTGCAGTGATAATAGGGTCTGCAGTGATAATCGAGACTGCAGTGATAATAAGGTCTGCAGTGATACCCTAGTGTGCAGTGATAATAAGGCCTGCAGTGATAATAGGGTATGCAGTGATAATAGAGACTGCAGTGATAATAGAGTCTGCAGTGATAAAAGGGTCTGCAGTAATAATATGGTCTGCAGTGATAATAAGGTCTGCAGTGATATGCTAGTATGCAGTGATAATAAGGTCTGCAGTAATAATAGGGTATGCAGTGATAATAGAGACTGCACTGATAATAGGGTCTGCAGTGATAATAGGGTCTGCAGTAATAATTTTGTCTGCAGTGATAATAGGGTCTGCAGTGATAATAGGGTCTGCAGTGATAATAGGGTCTACAGTGATAATCGAGACTGCAGTGATAATAGGGTCTGCAGTGATAATAGGGTCTGCAGTGATAATAGAGACTGCAGTGATAATAAGGTCTGCAGTGATACCCCAGTATGCAGTTATAATTGGGTATGCAGTGATAATAAGGTCTGCAGTGATAATAGGGTCTGCAGAAATAATAAGGTCTGCAGTGATAATAGGGTCTGCAGTGATAATAGGGTCTGCAGTAATAATAAGGTCTGGCAGTGATAATAGGGTCTGCAGTGATAATAGGGTCTGCAATGATAATCGAGACTGCATTGATAATAAGGTCTGCAGTGATAATAAGGTCTGCAGTGATAATAGGGTCTGCAGTATTAATAGGGTCTGCAGTGATAATCGAGACTGCAGTGCTAATAAGGTCTGCAGTGATAATAGAGTATGCAGGTATAATAGAGTCTGCAGTGATAATAGAGTCTGCAGTGATAATAGCGTCTGCAGTGTTAATAGGGTCTGCAGTGATAATCGAGACTGCAGTGATAATAGAGTCTGTAGTGATAATAGAGTATGCAGTGATAATAGTCTGCAGTGATAATAGAGACTGCAGTGATAATAAGGTCTGCAGTGATACCCCAGTATGCAGTGATAATAGAGTATGCAGCGATAATAGAGTCTGCAGTGATAATAGACTCTGCAGTGATAATAGGGTCTGCAATGATAATAGGGTCTGCAGTGATAATAGGGTCTGCAGTGATAATCGAGACTGCAGTGATAATAAGGTCTGCAGTGATACCCTATTGTGCAGTGATAATAAAGCATGCAGTGATAATAGGGTATGCAGTGATAATAGAGACTGCAGTGATAATAGAGTCTGCAGTGATAATAGGGTCTGCAGTAATAATATGGTCTGCAGTGATAATAAGGTCTGCAGTGATACGCTAGTATGCAGTGATAATAAGGTCTGCAGTAATAATAGGGTATGCAGTGATAATAGAGACTGCACTGATAATAGAGTCTGCAGTGATAATAGGGTCTGCAGTAATAATTTTGTCTGCAGTGATAATAGGGTCTGCAGTGATAATAGGGTCTGCAGTGATAATAGGGTCTGCAGTGATAATCGAGACTGCAGTGATAATAAGGTTTGCAGTGATAATAGAGACTGCAGTGATAATAGAGTGTGCAGTGATATTAGGGTCTGCAGTGATAATAGAGTCTGCAGTGATAATAGGGTCTGCAGTGATATTCCAGACTGCAGTGATAATAAGGTCTGTAGTGATAATAGAGTCTGCAGTGATAATAGAGTCTGCAGTGATAATAGGGTCTGCAGTGGTAATAGAGTCTGCAGTGGTAATAGGGTCTGCAGTGATAATTGGGTCTGCAGTGATAATAGAGTCTGCAGTGATAATAGAGTCTGCAGTGATAATAGGGTCTGCAGTGATAATAGGGTCTGCAGTGATAATCGAGACTGCAGTGAAAATAAGGTCTGCAGTGATACCCTAGCATGCAGTGATAATATGGTCTGCAGTGATAATGCGGTCTGCAGTGATAATAGAGTCTGCAGTGATAATAGCGTCTGCAGTGATAATAGCGTCTGCAGCGTTAATAGGGTCCGCAGTGATAATCGAGACTGCAGTGATAATAGAGTCTGTAGTGATAATAGAGTATGCAGTGATACTAGTCTGCAGTGATTTCAGAGACTGCAGTGATAATAAGGTCTGCAGTGATACCCCAGTATGCAGTTATAATTGGGTATGCAGTGACAATAAGGTCTGCAGTGATAATAGGATCGGCAGAAATAATAAGGTCTGCAGTGATAATAAGGTCTGCAGTGATAATAGGGTCTGCAGTGATAATAGGGTCTGCAGTAATAATAAGGTCTGCAGTGATAATAGGGTCTGCAGTGAAAATAGAGTATGCAGCGATAATAGAATCTGCAGTGATAATAGACTCTGCAGTGATAATAGGGTCTGCAATGATAATAGGGTCTGCAGTGATAATAGGGTCTGCAGTGATAATCGAGACTGCAGTGATAATAAGGTCTGCAGTGATACCCTAGTATGCAGTGATAATAAGGTCTGCAGTGATAATAAGGTCTGCAGTGATAATAGAGTCTGCAGTGATAATAGGGTCTGCAGTATTAATAGGGTATGCAGTGATAATCGAGACTGCAGTGCTAATAAGGTCTGCAGTGATAATAGAGTATGCAGGTATAATAGAGTCTGCAGTGATAATAGAGTCTGCAGTGATAATAGCGTCTGCAGTGTTAATAGGGTCTGCAGTGATAATCGAGACTGCAGTGATAATAGAGTCTGTAGTGATAATAGAGTATGCAGTGATAATAGAGACTGCAGTGATAATAAGGTATGCAGTGATACCCCAGTATGCAGTTATAATTGGGTATGCAGTGATAATAAGGTCTGCAGTGATAATAGAGTATGCAGTGCCAATTGGTTCTGCAGTGATAATAGGGTCTGCAGTGATAATAGGGTCTGCAGTGATAATAGGGTCTGCAGTGATAATAAGGTCTGCTGTGATAATCGAGACTGCAGTTATAATAAGGTCTGCAGTGATACCCTAGTATGCAGTGATAATAAGGCCTGCAGTGATAATAGGGTATGCAGTGATAATAAAGACTGCAGTGATAATAGAGTCTGCAGTGATAATAGGGTCTGCAGTAATAATATGGTCTGCAGTGATAATAGGGTCTGCAGTAATAATAGAATATGCAGCGACAATAGAGTCTGCAGTTATAATAGACTCTGCAGTGATAATAGGCTCTGCAGTGATAATAGGGTCTCCAGTGATAATAGGGTCTGCAGTGATAATAGGGTCTGCAGTGATAATCAAGACTGCAGTGATAATAAGGTCTGCAGTGATACCCTAGTGTGCAGTGATAATAAGGCCTGCAGTGATAATAGGGTCTGCAGTGATAATAGGGTCTGCAGTGATAATCGAGACTGCAGTGATAATTTGGTCTGCAGTGATATTAGGGTCTGCAGTGATAATAGGGTCTGCAGTGATAATAGGGTCTGCAGTGATAATCGAGACTGCAGTGATAATAAGGTCTGCAGTGATACCCTAGTGTGCAGTGATAATAAGGCCTGCAGTGATAATAGGGTATGCAGTGATAATAGAGACTGCAGTGATAATAGAGTCTGCAGTGATAATAGGGTCTGCAGTAATAATATGGTCTGCAGTGATAATAAGGTCTGCAGTGATACGCTAGTATGCAGAGATAATAAGGTCTGCAGTAATAATAGGGTATGCAGTGATAATAGAGACTGCACTGATAATAGAGTCTGCAGTGATAATAGGGTCTGCAGTAATAATTTTGTCTGCAGTGATAATAGGGTCTGCAGTGATAATAGGGTCTGCAGTGATAATAGGGTCTGCAGTGATAATCGAGACTGCAGTGATAATAAGGTTTGCAGTGATAATAGAGACTGCAGTGATAATAGGGTCTGCAGTGATAATAGAGTATTCAGTGATAATAGAGAATGCAGTGATAATAGGGTCTTCAGTGATAATAAGGTCTGCAGTGATAATAGAGTTTACAGTGAAATTAGGGTCTGCAGTGATAATAGAGTCTGCAGTGATAATAGGGTCTGCAGTGATATTCCAGACTGCAGTGATAATAAGGTCTGTAGTGATAATAGAGTCTGCAGTGGTAATAGGGTCTGCAGTGATAATAGGGTCTGCAGTTATAATAGAGTCTGCAGTGATAATAGAGTCTGCAGTGATAATAGGGTCTGCAGTGATAATCGAGACTGCAGTGATAATAAGGTTTGCAGTGATAGTAGAGACTGCAGTGATAATAGGGTCTGCAGTGATAATCGAGTATTCAGTGATAATAGAGAATGCAGTGATAATAAGGTCTGCAGTGATAATAGAGTATTCAGTGATAATAGAGATAGCAGTGATAATAGGGTCTTCAGTGATAATAAGGTTTGCAGTGATAATAGAGTGTGCAGTGAAATTAGGGTCTGCAGTGATAATAGAGTCTGCAGTGCTAATAGGGTCTGCAGTGATATTCCAGACTGCAGTGATAATAAGGTCTGTAGTGATAATAGAGTCTGCAGTGATAATAGAGTCTGCAGTGATAATAGGGTCTGCAGTGGTAATAGAGTCTGCAGTGGTAATAGGGTCTGCAGTGATAATAGGGTCTTCAGTGATAATAAGGTCTGCAGTGATAATAGAGTGTGCAGTGAAATTAGGGTCTGCAGTGATAATAGAGTCTGCAGTGATAATAGGGTCTGCAGTGATATTCCAGACTGCAGTGATAATAAGGTCTGTAGTTATAATAGAGTCTGCAGTAATAATAGAGTCTGCAGTGATAATAGGGTCTGCAGTGGTAATAGAGTCTGCAGTGGTAATAGGGTCTGCAGTGATAATAGGGTCTGCAGTGATAATAGAGTCTGCAGTGATAATAGAGTCTGCAGTGATAATAGGGTCTGCAGTGATAATAGGGTCTGCAGTGATAATCGAGACTGCAGTGATAATAAGGTTTGCAGTGATAATAGAGCCTGCAGTGATAATAGGGTCTGCAGTGATAATCGAGTATTCAGTGATAATAGAGAATGCAGTGATAATAAGGTCTGCAGTGATAATAGAGTATTCAGTGATAATAGAGATAGCAGTGATAATAGGGTCTTCAGTGATAATAAGGTTTGCAGTGATAATAGAGTGTGCAGTGAAATTAGGGTCTGCAGTGATAATAGAGTCTGCAGTGATAATAGGGTCTGCAGTGATATTCCAGACTGCAGTGATAATAAGGTCTGTATTGATAATAGAGTCTGCAGTGATAATAGAGTCTGCAGTGATTATAGGGTCTGCAGTTGTAATAGAGTCTGCAGTGGTAATAGGGTCTGCAGTGATAATAGGGTCTGCAGTGATAATAGGGTCTGCAGTGATAATAGGGTCTGCAGTGATAATCGAGACTGCAGTGATAATAAGGTTTGCAGTGATAATAGAGACTGCAGTTATAATAGGGTCTGCAGTGATAATAGGGTCTGCAGTGATAATCGAGACTGCAGTGATAATAAGGTCTGCAGTGATACCCTAGCATGCAGTGATAATAAGGTCTGCAGTGATAATGGGGTCTGCAGTGATAATAGAGTCTGCAGTGATAATAGGGTCTGCAGTATTAATAGGGTCTGGTGTGATAATCGAGACTGCAGTGCTAATAAGGTCTGCAGTGATAATAGAGTCTGCAGTGATAATAGAGTCTGCAGTGATAATAGAGTCTGCAGTAATAATAGAGTCTGCAGTGATAATAGCGTCTGCAGTGTTAATAGGGTCTGCAGTGATAATCGAGACTGCAGTGATAATAGAGTCTGTAGTGATAATAGTCTGCAGTTATAATAAGGTCTGCAGTGATACCCCAGTATGCAGTTATAATTGGGTATGCAGTGATAATAAGGTCTGCAGTGATAATAGAGTATGCAGTGACAATTGGTTCTGCAGTGATAATAGGGTCTGCAGTAATAATAGAGTCTGCAGTGATAATATGGTTTGCAGTGATAGTAGGGTCTGCAGTGATAATAGGGTCTGCAGTGATAATAGAGTCTGCAGTGATAATAGAGTCTGCAGTGATAATAGCGTCTGCAGTGTTAATAGGGTCTGCAATGATAATCGAGACTGCAGTGATAATAGTCTGCAGTGATAATAGAGACTGCAGTGATAATAAGGTCTGCAGTGATACCCCAGTATGCAGTTATAATTGGGTATGCAGTGATAATAAGGTCTGCAGTGATAATAGAGTATGCAGTGACAATTGGTTCTGCAGTGATAATAGGGTCTGCAGTGATAATAGGGTCTGCAGTGATAATAGGGTCTGCAGTGATAATCGAGACTGCAGTGATAATAAGGTCTGCAGTGATACCCTAGTATGCAGTGATAATAAGGCCTGCAGTGATAATAGGGTATGCAGTGATAATAAAGACTGCAGTGATAATAGAGTCTGCAGTGATAATAGGGTCTGCAGTAATAATATGGTCTGCAGTGATAATAGGGTCTGCAGTAATAATAGAATATGCAGCGACAATAGAGTCTGCAGTTATAATAGACTCTGCAGTGATAATAGGCTCTGCAGTGATAATAGGGTCTGCAGTGATAATAGGGTCTGCAGTGATAATAGGGTCTGCAGTGATAATCGAGACTGCAGTGATAATAAGGTCTGCAGTGATACCCTAGTGTGCAGTGATGATAAGGCCTGCAGTGATAATAGGGTATGCAGTGATAATAGAGACTGCAGTGATAATAGAGACTGCACTGATTATAGTGTCTGCAGTGATAATAGGGTCTGCAGTAATAATTTTGTCTGCAGTGATAATAGGGTCTGCAGTGATAATAGGGTCTGCAGTGATAATAGGGTCTGCAGTGATAATCGAGACTGCAGTGATAATAGGGTCTGCAGTGATATTAGGGTCTGCAGTGATAATAGGGTCTGCAGTGATAATAGGGTCTGCAGTGATAATCGAGACTGCAGTGATAATAAGGTCTGCAGTGATACCCTAGTGTGCAGTGATAATAAGGCCTGCAGTGATAATAGGGTATGCAGTGATAATAGAGACTGCAGTGATAATAGAGTCTGCAGTGATAATAGGGTCTGCAGTAATAATATGGTCTGCAGTGATAATAAGGTCTGCAGTGATACGCTAGTATGCAGAGATAATAAGGTCTGCAGTAATAATAGGATATGCAGTGATAATAGAGACTGCACTGATAATAGAGTCTGCAGTGATAATAGGGTCTGCAGTAATAATTTTGTCTGCAGTGATAATAGGGTCTGCAGTGATAATAGGGTCTGCAGTGATAATAGGGTCTGCAGTGATATTCCAGACTGCAGTGATAATAAGGTCTGTAGTGATAATAGAGTCTGCAGTGGTAATAGGGTCTGCAGTGATAATAGGGTCTGCAGTTATAATAGAGTCTGCAGTGATAATAGAGTCTGCAGTGATAATAGGGTCTGCAGTGATAATCGAGACTGCAGTGATAATAAGATTTGCAGTGATAATAGAGACTGCAGTGATAATAGGGTCTGCAGTGATAATCGAGTATTCAGTGATAATAGAGAATGCAGTGATAATAAGGTCTGCAGTGATAATAGAGTATTCGGTGATAATAGAGATAGCAGTGATAATAGGGTCTTCAGTGATAATAAGGTTTGCAGTGATAATAGAGTGTGCAGTGAAATTAGGGTCTGCAGTGATAATAGAGTCTGCAGTGCTAATAGGGTCTGCAGTGATATTCCAGACTGCAGTGATAATAAGGTCTGTAGTGATAATAGAGTCTGCAGTGATAATAGAGTCTGCAGTGATAATAGGGTCTGCAGTGGTAATAGAGTCTGCAGTGGTAATAGGGTCTGCAGTGATAATAGGGTCTTCAGTGATAATAAGGTCTGCAGTGATAATAGAGTGTGCAGTGAAATTAGGGTCTGCAGTGATAATAGAGTCTGCAGTGATAATAGGGTCTGCAGTGATATTCCAGACTGCCGTGATAATAAGGTCTGTAGTTATAATAGAGTCTGCAGTAATAATAGAGTCTGCAGTGATAATAGGGTCTGCAGTGGTAATAGAGTCTGCAGTGGTAATAGGGTCTGCAGTGATAATAGGGTCTGCAGTGATAATAGAGTCTGCAGTGATAATAGAGTCTGCAGTGATAATAGGGTCTGCAGTGATAATAGGGTCTGCAGTGATAATCGAGACTGCAGTGATAATAAGGTTTGCAGTGATAATAGAGACTGCAGTGATAATAGGGTCTGCAGTGATAATCGAGTATTCAGTGATAATAGAGAATGCAGTGATAATAAGGTCTGCAGTGATAATAGAGTATTCAGTGATAATAGAGATAGCAGTGATAATAGGGTCTTCAGTGATAATAAGGTTTGCAGTGATAATAGAGTGTGCAGTGAAATTAGGGTCTGCAGTGATAATAGAGACTGCAGTGATAATAGGGTCTGCAGTGATAATCGAGTATTCAGTGATAATAGAGAATGCAGTGATAATAAGGTCTGCAGTGATAATAGAGTATTCAGTGATAATAGAGATAGCAGTGATAATAGGGTCTTCAGTGATAATAAGGTTTGCAGTGATAATAGAGTGTGCAGTGAAATTAGGGTCTGCAGTGATAATAGAGTCTGCAGTGATAATAGGGTCTGCAGTGATATTCCAGACTGCAGTGATAATAAGGTCTGTAGTGATAATAGAGTCTGCAGTGATAATAGAGTCTGCAGTGATTATAGGGTCTGCAGTTGTAATAGAGTCTGCAGTGGTATTAGGGTCTGCAGTGATAATAGGGTCTGCAGTGATAATAGGGTCTGCAGTGATAATAGGGTCTGCAGTGATAATCGAGACTGCAGTGATAATAAGGTTTGCAGTGATAATAGAGAATGCAGTGATAATAGGGTCTGCAGTGATAATAGGGTCTGCAGTGATAATCGAGACTGCAGTGATAATAAGGTCTGCAGTGATACCCTAGCATGCAGTGATAATAAGGTCTGCAGTGATAATGGGGTCTGCAGTTATAATAGAGTCTGCAGTGATAATAGGGTCTGCAGTATTAATAGGGTCTGCAGTGATAATCGAGACTGCAGTGCTAATAAGGTCTGCAGTGATAATAGAGTCTGCAGTGATAATAGAGTCTGCAGTGATAATAGAGTCTGCAGTAATAATAGAGTCTGCAGTGATAATAGCGTCTGCAGTGTTAATAGGGTCTGCAGTGATAATCGAGACTGCAGTGATAATAGAGTCTGTAGTGATAATAGTCTGCAGTGATAATAAGGTCTGCAGTGATACCCCAGTATGCAGTTATAATTGGGTATGCAGTGATAATAAGGTCTGCAGTGATAATAGAGTATGCAGTGACAATTGGTTCTGCAGTGATAATAGGGTCTGCAGTAATAATAGAGTCTGCAGTGATAATATGGTTTGCAGTGATAGTAGGGTCTGCAGTGATAATAGGGTCTGCAGTGATAATAGAGTCTGCAGTGATAATAGAGTCTGCAGTGATAATAGCGTCTGCAGTGTTAATAGGGTCTGCAGTGATAATCGAGACTGCAGTGATAATAGTCTGCAGTGATAATAGAGACTGCAGTGATAATAAGGTCTGCAGTGATACCCCAGTATGCAGTTATAATTGGGTATGCAGTGATAATAAGGTCTGCAGTGATAATAGAGTATGCAGTGACAATTGGTTCTGCAGTGATAATAGGGTCTGCAGTGATAATAAGGTCTGCAGTTATAGTAGGGTCTGCAGTGATAATAGGGTCTGCAGTGATAATAGCCAACATTCTCATCTTGGCCTAATGAGAGACTTGAGATGTAGATGGTGAGAATGTGTCTGTGTCTGTGTGTGTGTGTGTGTGTGTGTGTGTGTGTGTGTGTGTGTGTGTGTGTGTGTGTGTGTGTGTGTGTGTGTGTGTGTGTGTGTGTGTGTGTGTGTGTGTGTGTGTGTGTGTGTGTGTGTGTGCGTGCGTGCGCGTGTGTGCATGTGTGTGTGTGTGTGCGTATGTGTGTGTGAGAGAGAGAGCGAGAGAGAGGAGAGAGAGAGAGAGAGAGAGAGAGAGAGAGAGAGAGAGAGAGAGAGAGAGAGCGAGAGAGAGCGAGAGAGAGCGAGAGAGAGCGAGAGAGAGAGAGTGTGTGTGTGTGTGAGTAAGCGTTTGAAGTGTGGTGTTTAAATTAGCTGAAGGAAATATGGATGGAAATGGAGCGTATTCAACGCAGAGGGATGGAGGGAGGGAGGGAGGGAGAGAGAGAGCTGTTTCTCTTTAAAGAGGAAAGAGAGGAATAATTCCCACTTTCTACCTCAGTCTCCACACCTGCGACCCAGCAGCCAGCGGCCCCAGACATGTCTCCCAGGAGTACGGGTGTGTATATATGATTGATGAGTCTCAGTCAGATCTGGATCTCTGCCACAGCAGGCATGTTCCGCTCATAATAATGCCATCAATGTGTGTGTGTCTGCATATGTGTATGTGTGTCTGAGAGTGTGTGTGTCTGTGTGTGTGTGCCTGCATGTGTGTGCCTGCATGTGTGTGTGTCTGCATATGTGTGTGTCTGCATGTGTGTGTCTGCGTGTGTCTGTGTGTGTGTGTCTGCATGTGTGTGTCTGCGTGTGTGTGTGTCTGTGTGTGTGTGTCTGCATGTGTGTGTGTCTGCGTGTGTGTGTGTCTGCATGTGTGTGTGTCTGCATGTGTCTGCGTGTGTGTGTGTGTGTGTCTGCACGTGTGTGTCTGCATGTGTGTGTGTGTGTGTCTGCATGTGTGTGTGACTGCATATGTGTGTGTCTGCATATGTGTGTGTCTGCATGCGTGTGTGTGTCTGAATGTGTGTGTGTCTGCGTGTGTGTGTGTGTGTCTGCGTGTGTGTCTGCGTGTGTGTCTGCATGTGTGTGTGTGTGTGTGTATGTGTGTGTGTGTGTGTGTGTGTGTGTGTGTGTGTGTGTGTGTGTGTGTGTGTCTTCGAGGGGGACGGGTGTTTAATAAATTAAAGGTAGAGATGAAACGCATCACTTCACAGCAACAAGTAGTTTCACCAGAACTGTCTATTTCTATAATTTCCTGCCATTAGATTTCCAATCAAATCAACATGAACAACAACATTACCTAAGTCACTTCTCTACTGATTCCAATTTGTTTCCACCCTCTATTCTCTCTTTGCAGTTATTTTTAACAGAACGTTATACATTTTCTTTCTCTCTACAGTATTTGTAACTTTCCCACAGAACTGCCTTCGACCAAACACTGTTCGATATTTGATGAGGAGTATTTGATGCAGAGCAAATGTGTGACTATATTATGGATGTTTAGAGAGTAATGCATTAAGCCCATTAAAAATGCATTTGGACATTAGGCAACATGAAAGGAACATGTCCCCTGACATGTCCTATTGATTTGGGAGTGAATTATGAGCTCTTCTTTAGGATCCATTAAGGGACATATACTAACCACACTCAATGGCTTAAGAACTATTGATGACTGACCCACCCACTAATCTACAGACCATCCTCTCTCTCACTCCCCCTAGGGATGACTGCTCTGAGAGATGATGTCACAGCTGGACCTCTCTCAAAAAAGACTGCTGGTCCTGAACAGGACCGAAAAAAGACTTCCAAAAGAAGTCAGCGTCGGTCGTGCCAACTCGTGTAGCCTACCATGTCGGCCTGCAATGGAATTTCATAAATGCCCATCCATGTGCTAGGCCCAGCATGTGTCAAACAGGCGGTTGCATTGGCTTAATTAGACCTGATTCCTGTGATTAATCAAAGTGGATATTTAAGCTCTGAATACCAACTACCCATTTTCATCCGGAGATATACTCAGTATTTATTTTTTCGCTATGATAAGCTCGTCAAAAATTGACAGACATGAAACCACTGATCATGACAATTTAGCACACAGGGTGAAACTCCTGGACAGCAGTTGTAGCCTAAATATTACATATGGTCGATTTTACTTTGACCTGACCTGTTTTTAGGATATGTTGTTTGTTAACATGTCAGGACATGTTATATTTTATTGGGCGCGATTTAGGTTAGGCTATTTGATCGGAGAAACCTGCATAGAAAGTGTATGTCAAACATTTTGTCTCCAGCCTGTATGCTATAGAAACGGCCATATACTCTTCTACTACATAATTTATGTTATATATTTTTGGACGGAATGTTGTTGGAGCGTGGCAGGGATACATCTCTCCAACAGCATTCTGGAGAGGCGCGCTAAGAAGATACAAGCGAAATATTTTGCACCCATATCTTTGATAAAGTGGGCGGCATCAGCGCCCACCTAAAAAGCACGTGCCACTTGTTGAGCGAAATTGGGGCAGAATTATGTGGTTTTGTGTGTTGTTGGAGGTGCGTCTTGTTCAGTTTCGCTCCTGTTAGCCGTCCTGTTCAATCTGTCACCATGGGTTACAGCCAAATCCTGCTAATGAGCGTGCCGGCCTTGGGAAACAAGACTTGCCTACTGGTCAGGGTTGCCATGTTCACGGTTTTCTAGACAAATTGGGCTACTTTGAGAACGACGTGGCGGGTGAAAATGTATTGGTCGAGGGTGGGCTACTTCTAAATTGCACTGCTGCCGCCATGGCATTTCTCTTATTATTAATATGTATTTAACTGTAACCTGCTGCTGCGGACTATCAGGCAGTGAGCAGGTTGTTATTGAGTGAGTGAGTGAGTGAGTGAGTGGATGGTGGGGAGGGCCAGAGCGGTGTGAGTGCATTGAGAGCACTGATTGAGAGAGTGGTGCAGCAGGGGCAGCTGAGTCAAGGAAACAGAAGCAGACGCACACATCGTAACAACTTTATTACCAGTTGTAGGTAGGCTATTTAGATTGGTCATTATGGAGACACCCCTTTTCAATAAAACATGTTACAACGCGCTAGAACTGACAACGGCGACAAAGCACTGGCAAAGTACTTTAGATGCGCTAGAGCTCTTTAGATAGGGAGTTTAAAGTAAACTGTATTCAAATGTCGACGTATCTTATGGATAACCGTATCAAGCGAAGGGTTTTACTCATGCTCAGTTATGGAAATTTGAAATGGAAGTTATGGAACTCCCTCGCGTGCTTCTGTTATGGGAAAAAGTCCACATTGAAAATTACATAAAATGTGAATGCTACATTTGCATCTGTTGGCCATCAAGTAGGCTATTAATTTAGATGTCATTGTGGGCTACTGTAGTCTACCATTTGATACAATACAATAAATATGTTAACAATATGGGACAAGGACATCCCAGCAGGCCAAACTTCCCTGACGATTCTGGGCCAATTGTTCTGGACCTCATGAGTCTCCCGGTCGCGGTCGGCTGCGACACAGCCCGGGATCGAGCCCGGGTCTGTAGTGACGCCTCACATGCTGAACACACCGGTCGTGTCACGTGTTCTTGTAAAATATTTTAGAATCTCACTCTCTTTCCCACCATTGTACATTTGGCGCCAACAGTCGCCCTGCGACCCAGTGCATGGGCTAAGCTTGCTTGACAAATTTACCTCAGCAGCAGCAGCAGTAGTTGGTTGAGACAGACAGAGCAGACAAAGGTGAAACATTACTGGATAGCTACTACTAGACTACTATTAGGCAGTTAACCCACTGTTCTTAGGCCATCATTGAAAATAAGAATTTGTTCTTAACTGACTTGCTTAGTTAAATAAAGGTAAAATAAATAATATTAGACTACTATTAGACTACTAGACTAGACTACTATTAGACTACTACTAGACTACTACTAGACTACTCCTAGACTAGACTACTATTAGACTACTACTAGACTACTCCTAGACTAGACTACTATTAGACTACTACTAGATTACTACTAGACTAGACTACTATTAGACTACTACTAGACTACTCCTAGACTAGACTACTATTAGACTACTACTAGACTACTCCAAGACTAGACTACCTTTAGACTACTACTAGACTAGACTACTATTAGACTACTAGACTAGACTACTATTAGACTACTACTAGACTACTACTAGACTACTCCTAGACTAGACTACTATTAGACTACTACTAGATTACTACTAGACTAGACTACTATTAGACTACTACTAGACTACTCCTAGACTAGACTACTATTAGACTACTACTAGACTACTACTAGACTAGACTACTATTAGACTACTCCTAGACTAGACTACTATTAGACTACTACTAGACTACTACTAGACTAGACTACTATTAGACTATTTACTAGACTACTACTAGACTAGACTACTATTAGACTACTACTAGATTACTACTAGACTAGACTACTATTAGACTACTACTAGACTATTACTAGACTAGACTTTATTAGAATACTACTAGACTAGACTACTACTAGACTACTCCTAGACTACTACTAGACTAGACTACTATTAGACTACTAGACTATTACTAGGCTACTACTATACTATTACTAGACTACTACTAGACTATTACTAGGCTACTGCTCAGCTACTATTAGACTACTACTAGACTACTACTAGGCTACTACTAGACTACTACAAGGCTAATACTAGGCTACTACTAGACTACTACTAGGCTACTACTACTAGACTACTACAAGGCTACTACCAGGCTAATATTAGACTACTACTGGACTACTACTAGGCTACTACTAGACTACTACAAGGCTACTACTAGGCTACTACTAGACTACTACCAGACTACAACTGGACTACTACTAGACTACTACGAGGCTACTACTAGACTACTACTAGACTACTACTAGACTACAAATTGACTACTACTAGACTACAAATTGACTACTACTATGCTAATATTAAACTACTACATGACTACAACTAGACTACTACTATGTTAATATTAAAACTACTACCAGACTACAACTAGACTACTACTAGACTATTACTATGCTAATATTAAACTACTACCAGACTACTACTAGGCTATTACTAGGCTACTACTACTATACTACTACTAGACTATTACTAGGCTACTACTAGGGCACTACTAGGCTACTATTAGACTACTACTAGACTACTACTAGGCTACTACTAGGCTACTACTAGACTACTGCTAGACTACTACTAGGCTACTACTAGACTATTACTAGGCTACTACTAGGCTACTGCTAGACTACTGCTAGGCTACTACTAGACTACTACTAGGCTACTACTAGATTAATATCTCTATCTCTCTCTATCTCTCTATCTTTCTCTCTCTATCTCTATCTCTTTCTCTCTCTCTATCTCTGTATCTCTCTCTCTCTCTTTCCTTTTCTCTATCTATCTCTCTCTCTTCCCCTTTCTCTCTCTCTCTCTCTCTCTCTCTCTCTCTCTCTCTCTCTCTCTCTCTCTCTCTCTCTCTCTCTCTCTCTCTCTCAATTCAATTCACTAGTTTTATTGGCATGGCAAGTTATATTACTTACATTGTCAAAGTATGCATAGGACCAACAACAATAAGGCATCAATAATACTAGTGGAAATGGTTATACCATTAACAGCATCTACAATATTGATAACTAATATTGGCACCCTTGGTAAATATTAGCAAAACTGGCTGTGAAAATAATGTCTTTGCTGTTTATCCTCTTGGTCTTTCATTCAACGTTTTGACAAAAATCTAACCTTTAATTGAAGTACAATTATTGAAAAAATGAATGTCAAATAAATGAAATAAATATTTTTCTCAAACGTTACTGGAACTTTCAATGAGACCGGGTTCTATGGTCAGACTTCTGGCTCCTCTTCGGACACTGTGTTAACTAACCCACTGTGTTAACTAACCAGACAAGCTTCAATGCCATACAACTCTCCTTCCGTGGCCTCCAACTGCTCTTAAATGCAAGTAAAACTAAATGCATTTTCTTCAACCGATCACTACCCACCACTGCGACCTGTACGCTCTCGTTGGCTGACCCTCATTTCATACTCGTCGCCAAACCAAAAGGTCATCTACAAGTCTTTGCTATTTAAAGCCCCGCCTTATCTCAGCTCACTGGTCACCATAGCAGCACCCACCCGTAGCATGTGCTCCAGCAGGTATATCTCACTGGTCACCCCCAAAGCCAATTCCTCTTTTGGCCGCCTTTCCTTCCAGGCCTCTGCTGCCAATGACTGGAACAAACTGCAAAAATCACTGAAGCTGGAGACTCATATCTCCCTCACTTGCTTTAAGCACCAGCTGTCAGAGCAGCTCACAGATCACTGCACCTGTACATAGCCCATCTGTAAACAGCCCATCCAACTACCTCATCTCCATACTGTATTTATTTATTTATCTTGCTCCTTTGCACCCCAGTATCTCTACTTGCACATTCACCTTCTGCACCTCTACCATTCCAGTGTTTAATTGCTTTATTGTAATTACCTCGCCACCATGGCCTATTTATTGCCCTACCGTCCTTATCTTACCTCATTTGCACTCACTGTATATATACTTTAAAAAATATATATCTTTCTACTGTATTATTGACTGTATGTTTGTTTATTCCATGTGTAACTCTTTGTTGTTGTATGTGTCGTACTACTGTGCTTTATCTTGGCCAGGTCGCAGTTGTAAATGAGAACTTGTTCTCAACTGGCATACCTAGTTAAATAAAAATAAAAATGAAATAAAATAAATACAAATCCCCACTATGAAGTATGGTGGTGGATCTTGGATGTTGTGGGGCTGTTTTTCTTCCAAAGGCCCTGGACAACTTGTTAGGATACATAGTATGATGGACTCCATCAAGTACCAGCAGATATTAAATCAAAACCTAACTGCTTCTGCTAGGAAACTTAAACTGGGCCGTGGTTGGATCTTCCAGCAGGACAATGATCCAAAGCACACCTCAAAATCAACACGAAAATGGTTCACTGACCACAGAATCAAGGTTTTGCCATGGCCTCCCAGTCCCCTGACCTAAACCCGTGGGATGAGCTGAAGAGGAGAGTTCACAAGTGTGGAATCTGAAGGATCTGGAGAGATTCTGTATGGAGGAATGGTCTCAGATTCCTTGCCATGTGTTCTCCAACCTCATTACGCATTATAGGAGAAGACTCTGAGCTGTTATCTTGGCAAAGGGAGTTTGCACAAAGTATTGAATGAAGGGGTGCCAATAATTGTGGCACACATATATTTGATAAAATATTTGTTTTATGATAAGAATGTATTTTCTCTTTCAATTATTTTACTTTAATTAAAGGTTAGATTTGAATGAAAGACCAAGAGGATTAAAAATAAAGAAAAATAATTCACAGCCTGTTTTGCTCATATTTACCAAGGGTGCCAATATTAGTTGAGGGCACTGTTAGTAGACCAGTCTCAACCTGACTGAGAAACAACATGGTATGAAAGCCAAAACAAAACAGGAAACATTATTGACATTAGGCTTTTCACCCAATAAATATATATTTTTTTATAGTTTCAAATTCTGTGTACTGAATGATCATTTTGGGAAAGAAAGATTATCTTAGGTCTGAGTATTTGTCACAGTGTAATAGGAAATGCAGATCTGTCTCTACCTCTCCCCCTGGAGCAGAGTGAGCACAGTCTGTCCTCTCTGGGCAGCCAGGTTTGTCTGCGACGACCTGTCTCTATGTGCTCACTGAGTCTATACCTAGTCAGTGTTTTCCTCAGTTTTATATCAGTCACCGGGGTCAGATAGTCTGCCACCATGTACTGTCTGTTTAAAGCCAAATAGCATTGAAGTTTACTTATATTTTTTGTGGTGTTTTTCCAATAGGTGATTATATTTTTATTTTTGCTTGGTGATGATTTGGTTGGGCCAGATTTTCTAAGTGCTGCCCTGAGGCTCTATGGGGTTGGTTTGGGTTACTGAACTGAGCCTCAGAACCAGCTGACTGAGGGGACTCTTCTTATGTTTGACATTGTAGAGCTGTGTGATTAAACGTTTTGGGGTCTCTTGTTTTTAGATGGTTGTAAAATGTGATGGCTCTTCTTTCTATTTGAATAAGGAGGGGGTATTGGCCCAATTCTGCTCTACACGCGTTATTTTGAGTTTTTCTTTGTACTTGCAATACAGTCTTGCAAAACTCTGCATGCAGCATTTCGATTGGATGATTCTCCCATTTGGTAAATTCATTATTAGAGATTGGACCCAATATTTCGCTGCCATATAGAACAATTGGTTCTATAGCTGATTGGAAAATTTTGAGCCAGATTCTAATTGTAATTTCGATTTTAATGTTCCTTTTAATGGCATAGAAGGCTCTTCTTGCTTTGTCTCTCAGCTCATTCCCAGCCCTGTGAAAGCTACCTGTGTTGCTGATATTTAGTCCTAGATACGTGTAGCTTTTTGTTCTAAGAGAACTGTGTCCAAATATAATTTATATTTGTCATCCTAATTTCAGGACCTCTTTTGAAATATCATTATATATTTTGTATTTATGTTAAATGTATCATTTACATAAAAATTTATAAAGTCATTTCAAATGAACTTTTTGTGTCCACCAGCCACTCAAATGTGAAATGAAAGTTATGGAACTCCCTCGCGTAATTATATTTAAAAAAACACAAAACCAGGATGACAATGCTTTTTAATGTTTCTAAAACAAAGAAATATATTAGTAGGAAGTAATGAGTTATATCGTTCAGTTTCATTTCATTTTTTGTGACCTGAGTCTCATATCAGACGAAACAAAATGTTCAGTTGCCACTTTAAGGGTGGGAGGTTACCGTGGTAATGGGGGGTTGTGTCCCTGTGAGATTTGGGATTGGATCTGACTAGTAGTAGATGGTGTCTCTTCGTGGCTGGTGAAATAAACATTCTTTACCTAAATCCACCCACATTTAATTGTATCCCCTGGTCATTTAGTGGACTCTCTTTATGCAAAAATGTATCATCCCTGTTTGTTCCTCTTTCTTTTCCTCCTCTCCTTCAACCACGCTGGTGTTTTACATTTTACAGTTTTTTACAGTCGCTAGGACACATTTCTCAATATTTAGGTCACTTTTTCAAAACTCTTCACACAGTGAGCACAACAGAAGTATATGTGGGCTAAACTGTGGGTCATTTATCATTGCTTTGGCACAAAATGCATTCAATGACTACATCTTTCAAATTACATTAACTCTTTTCTCACTTCGACACAACAACCGCCAAAACTCTGTGTACCTACAGTCCAATTTGCACATGCTTATATACTGTTTTCAAAACTGTTAAACTTATGTTCAAAACAATAACATAATACAAAACTGAATAAGACAGCAATTTGCTACATTTCTACAGTAATATTTTAATGAAATATATTTTAAATCTTAAAATTAAATGCTATAAAAACAATTGGACAATTGGACCAACCACAGCTGATTCTCATTGTAGATAAACATCTACACAGGTGTTACTCTTTCAATTTCATTACAAAAGGAGACAACTGCTGAATAGTTTTGTATTGTGATGTAAACATGGACCCAGCCAGAAATAGAGAAGTGGCTGAAAGAGGAAGAAGAGTGGCTGGGAGGGGGTGAGGAATACGTATGCGTGGTGGAAGAAGAATAAGAGGAAGATCAAGAGCTGTAGTCTCAGATGAGATCAGAGCTACTGTAATTGATCATGTAGTAAATCATGGTCTCTCAATGAGAGAAGCTGGTCAGAGAGTGCAGCCAAATTTGCAACGCTCAACAGTGGCATCTATTGTTAGAGTTTTCCGGCAAACCAACAGGTAACTTGTATTCTGCAAGGGCATATGACTGAGTTGCACATTACAGAAGTAAATAGACTTGTGTGTAATTGCTTTTGCATTTCTGCTTAGGACTCAACGGTTACCTCACACAGGTGGGAGAGGAAGGATGCTCACTGATGTGCAGGAAACTGCCATTGTTGATATGGTCATCAGAAACAATGGCATAAAACTCACTGAGATTCGAGACAGTCTTGGCAGAAAACGTTACTTTTGCAAATATTCACAGTCCTAGAGTCCTGAAAAAACATCAGGTCAGGATGAAACAGTTGTACACTGTGCCTTTTGAGAGGAACTCTGAACATGTCAAGCAACTCAGGAACCAATATGTCCAGGTAAGATCACAATAAAATACAGAACTGTTTTTAAACAAAACCAAACACACACAAAGACATATTTTTAGGTAATGTTTACTACTGTAACAGCTTATGTTGCCTTGTGGATTTATTTTAGAGAGTCATGGAGATTGAAGGCAGGCAAACACCCCACATTTTCATCTTTGTGGATGAGGCGGATTTCAACTTGGCCAAAACACGGCGACGAGGGAGGAATGTGATTGGGAAGAGAGCCACAGTGGATGTCCCGGGCCAGAGGGGTGCCAACATCACAATGTGCGCAGCAATATCCACTGATGGACTGCTGTTACACAAACCACTAATTGGGCCATACAACACTGAACGTCTCCTTGCGTTCCTGCATGATCTCTATGGATGGGTTGTGCTAGGTGAGGAAAGGGATGCAGAGAGAAGAAATCAGCCAACATTTATAATTGTATGGGACAATGTGGCATTTCACCACTCCCGTGCAGTCACTGAGTGGTTTGCAGCCCATCCCAGAATGGTGTCACTTTTCCTCCCACCTTACTCTCCATTCCTCAACCCCATAGAGGAATTATTTTCCTCATGGAGGTGGAAGGTTTATGACCACCATCCACATGATCAAATGTCCCTCCTGGATGCAATGAATGCTGGATGCCTGGACATATCAGCAGAATATTGCCAGGGATGGATCAGGCATGCCAGAAGATTCTTTCCTAGGTGTATTGCCCTAGATGACATAAGATGTGATGTGGATGAGAACCTGTGGCCAAATGGAGATGACCGAGTAGATTAGCATTACTATTGTATCTGTATCAGTTGATGGTGTGTATACAACCTCTTGTATTTTGGAATTACTCACTGCAAAAAAATTAAAATACATAAAATATATTGAAGCATTCTGCATCATGTCTGATTCATTCCAGTAACATATATTGCAGTGAATTATAAACAGAGATGTGTCCTTGTTTTACACAAGAAAACATTGTATAATGCTACATGTTGTTAGTGTTTTTTAGGTCATTGTTTTGTGGGTGACAAAGTGTGTTTGTTGGCTGTCAACCTTTGCTAGTGTTGTGGAAGAATGTGTTGATTTGAGACATGTATGAAGTGATTTGGTAGTTTTAGTGCATTTTGAATGTGAAATGAACTGCTGTGCCGAGCTGAAAGTTGGTTAGGAGAACTGTGTGAAGAGTTTTGAAAAAGTGACTTAAGTATTGAAAAATGTGTCCTAGCGACTGTAAAAAACTGTAAATGCATGTTTTCATCATCATCATAATAACTGACGTTTAACATGTTCTGTTTCTCTTTCTCTCTCCCAGACTGTGAGGACGGAAAGTCATTCTTCATGGAGGAGTGTGAGGTCCATGGTCCTCCCCTCTTCGTCCCTGACATCCCTTATGAAGGAGAGCTCACAGTCAAGGACCAAGCCATGGAGAGTGGTGAGAGGAGTGTGTGTGTGTGTGTGTGTGTGTGTGTGTGTGTGTGTGTGTGTGTGTGTGTGTGTGTGTGTGTGTGTGTGTGTGTGTACTGTATGTCATTGGGCTGTTCTTACATTTTTTCCAACCTGATCAAAACTTTAATTAAGAATAGTTGTTTTCCTCAGATCTGCAAGAGCAGACACTGCATCGATGCTGGGAGAGACATTCACTCCAACTGGATGAGGTGAGTAACACTGAAGTACAGAGGAAGTCTCACAGTCCTCTTCCTCCTTCTGTTTTTCTCTGTACCTACAGTGGTTCCTCAATTAAACGTTTTGAGCTTTAAGCTGCAACACTTTCTGGTAGATGGTGGCAGATCGTGGTAAATTGCGTCATTCCGCCATTGCGAGGAACCACTGCACCTACCTGTTTCATACTATATTTGATAGTTGATAACCTCAGTCTCTTGCACATAATTAACCCCCTACTTCTCTATCTCTTTCTCTCAGGTATGTGAACTGTGCTCGTCGTGAAGAAGAACAGAATCTGGTGTCCTTCCAGTACAGAGGAAGGATTCTGTACCGCTGCTGTAAGCCCATAGCTGTTGGAGAGGAGCTGTTGGTTTGGTACGGAGAGGAGTACGCCAGAGACCTGGGCATTGTCTTTGACTACCTCTGGGAGAAAAAGAGCTCTGCTAAAGGTCATTTCTCCACTCTTCCTCCTCTCTGCATCCCTCTCTCTCTGCCCTTACTTTGTCCTCCTCTGTTCACTCCTCTTACATTCATTTTCTTTTTACCTCCTATTACCTCATTATTACTCATTAATACTAATTAATACTCATTACTACTCATTACTACTCATTATTCCTCATTATTCCTCATTACTACTCATTACTACTCATTATTCCTCATTATTACTCATTACTACTCATTACTACTCTTTATTACTTCATTAATACTCATTAATACTCGTTATTACTCATTATTACTCACTAATACTAATTCTTCAATTGAAACTCATCATTGATTTTAAATATATTGTCTGTGGTGTATTATCATACTGGTCCTGAGTTTTCTCTGTTCATGTCAGGTTGTCTGGAACAGTAATGATCATGCACCTTGTGATCTTGATTTCTCTTCTTTTAATTACTCTCTCTTTCTCTCTCCCCTCCATCTCTCTCAGATGTGAACGCTGAGTCGTCCCAGTTCCAGATCTTCTCGTGCTCTGGCTGTCCGTTCTCCTTCACCTCTCAGATCTTCCTCCACAAGCATATAAAGAGATGTCACCATGATGAGTATGTCAGACTGTTGAGGAGTGGAGAGTTCAGATCAGAGAATCTCATGTCCTCCAGTAGCTCACAGCACCATGGAACCACCTCAAGTTCCTCCAAACCAGCTCCCACCAGGAAACAGAGAGAGACGGACAAACCACGACCACACCACTGCTCCCAGTGTGGGAAGAGTTTCACTACAGGGAGACACCAGCTCACTCACACAGGAGAGAAGCCGTTCCACTGCTCCCATTGTGGGAAGAGCTTCAATAGAGAGATTAACCTCAGAACATACCAGCTCACTCACACAGGAGAAAAGCTGTTCCACTGCTCCCAGTGTGGGAAGAGTTTCAGTCAGTCAGGACATCTAAAGAGACATCAGTGTTGTAAAAATAGTAAATAAGTGGAACTTTAGATTCTCTTGAAATTGGGACAGTGATGTAATAGAAGTGTAATGTTCCATCATGAAACATGACTGATGCATCTTTATATGGACACTGTTGAACTATTCTGTTGTCAAAGTACTGTATTATTTTACACATACATGTATTAATCATATTGTAAAGCAGTGGTCTCCAAGGAATTCCTAGTCGATCGCCAAACATTTCTATAAAACAACTAATGATAAAGCCTTGCATGCCTACTTTTTTCTGTCTCGCGCTGTTGGCGGTATGTGCACTTGTTTCAGCTGCCCTGTGTGCCGGGTAAATGAAATGTTCCCATTTCGAACCATTTCATGTGTCTGAAAGTACAAACTCTGTCTGCTCGGCGTACCCGGTGAGCAAATCAGGTGCACCTTGCAGCTATACCGCTAGCCAATCAGATTGCTCAGATGACCATGTGTCTGCAGCTTCCTTGAGCACACAACAAAGTAAATTGATGCTGTGATTTCAAAACGTCTAAAACTATGACTAAAGAGAGACTACAGCAAAGAGCTGCTGTTTTTATGAGTGTCCATGTTTACGGCCTAGATTCAATCAGATCAAGAATTAACCAGTGATAGCCGAAACCCGCATAGCTGATGTTTTGGCGGTGTCTGAGATCGAACTGCATTGGAGCTGTCAAATCGGTGAGCAGCTGCTCTTGTGATCATTGTCGCTAAGCCACATTCGTCCGGAACGCATTAGAAGTTCAGAATGAGAAAGTGTAGGCAATACAGAAATAATGCCGCTCAAATTCAAAATCATTAAATGGTGTCGATTACATCTCGCATTCCAGTGTTCAAACTTGTAAACAGGGCTGCATGGGATTTCTCTTAATGAGACTTTGTGCCGTCAATGGCAATGTCCGCTTTAGGTATAATTCCTGGAGGCTCTTGTGGATTTAACAGCTCTAGTTCAAGCTCCGACACCGCCAAAATAACCGCTAGTCGGATGTTGGCTAAATTAGATCTGATTGAATAGAGCCCAACGTTTTTATTCAGCACTGTCAACACTTTTTATTCAATGCTAATAAAAAGAAAAATGCACTTAACCCCTCGCGCTGCAACAAGCACTGCAGCTTCAATGAATGAACAGCAAAGTGTATCGATAGTCTTGTTATTATTAGCTGTGTGTTTTTTATTATTTCTCTGGTTAGAAGTGAAAGAACATGATTTTCTGTATGAGGCAGAAATAATGCAGTGTGAATCGAGTTCCGCCATCAGCTAGAAGACCAGTCTTAGTGGAGGGGGGAGCTGAGGGACGGTCCGACGGTGAGAGGCAGATCCTCTGAGACTGACCATCAGATGCAGGCACCATCAGTCCAGTAAGATAAAGAAAGCAAATTGTTTCAATGTATGCTCACTCAGCTGTGCCTCACAAGTAATACAACAAATTATCCATTACCAGTGGCTCATATACCACAAGGTTTTAATTTAAATTTAAAATGGAAGAATAACAGTGTCAGGGCAATTCTAGCATAGCCAGTATGCAGGGATAATGTAATGTACAGTCTACTGCACAAGCCTCATTGCTACAGAACTTATTTTAATTGGTTAATGTTGCATAGGCTTACCTTACATTTTGTTTAATCATGTTTAAAAACATTCTGAGCGGTATTTTGATTCAAAGTGATCTCGGCTTAGAAATGTTTGGTGATCACTGTTTTAAAGTATGAAAATGTAGAGAATGAAATCATACATCATTTATACATGTACTGTATATAAACATTAACTAAAATATTTATTGTGAACTGAAATGTATACACCCCAAGTTACAATACCAGTAGAACATTTGGACACATCTACTCATTCAAGGGTATGTAGAATAATAGTGAAGACATCAAAACTATGAAATAACACATACAGTGAGGGAAAAAAGTATTTGATCCCTTGCTGATTTTGTACGTTTGCCCACTGACAAAGAAATGATCAGTCTATAATTTTAATGGTAGGTTTATTTGAACAGTGAGAGACAGAATAACAACAAAAAAATCCAGAAAAACGCATGTGAAAAATGTTATAAATTGATTTGCATTTTAATGAGGGAAATAAGTATTTGACCCCTCTGCAAAACATGACTTAGTACTTGGTGGCAAAACCCTCGTTGGCAATCACAGAGGTCAGACGTTTCTTGTAGTTGGCCACCAGGTTTGCACACATCTCAGGAGGGATTTTGTCCCACTCCTCTTTGCAGATCTTCTCCAAGTCATTAAGGTTTCGAGGCTGACGTTTGGCAACTGGAACCTTTAGCTCCCTCCACAGATTTTCTATGGGATTAAGGTCTGGAGACTGGCTAAGCCACTCCAGGACCTTAATGTGCTTCTTTTTGAGCCACTCCTTTGTTGCCTTGGCCGTGTGTTTTGGGTCATTGTCATGCTGGAATACCCATCCACGACCCATTTTCAATGCCCTGGCTGAGGGAAGGAGGTTCTCACCCAAGATTTGACGGTACATGGCCCCGTCCATCATCCCTTTGATGCGGTGAAATTGTCCTTTCCCCTTAGCAGAAACCCCCCCCCCAAAGCATAATGTTTCCACCTCCATGTTTGACGGTGGGGATGGTGTTCTTGGGTTTATAGGCAGCATTCCTCCTCCTCCAAACACTGCGAGTTGAGTTGATGCCAAAGAGCTCCATTTTGGTCTCATCTGACCACAACACTTTCACCAAGTTGTCCTCTGAATCATTCAGATGTTCATTGGCAAACTTCAGACGGGCATGTATATGTGCTTTCTTGAGCAGGGGGACCTTGCGGGTGCTGCAGGATTTCAGTCCTTCACAGCGTAGTGTGTTACCAATTGTTTTCTTGGTGACAATGGTCCCAGCTGCCTTGAGATCATTGACAAGATCCTCCCGTGTATCTCACGAGGTGAGATCTTGCATGGAGCCCCAGGCTGAGGGAGAATGACAGTTCTTTTGTGTTTCTTCCATTTGCGAATAATTGCACCAACTGTTGTCACCTTCTCACCAAGCTGCTTGGCGATGGTCTTGTAGCCCATTCCAGCCTTGTGTAGGTCTACAATCTTGTCCCTGACATCCTTGGAGAGCTCTTTGGTCTTGGCCATGGTGGAGAGTTTGGAATCTGATTGATTGATTGCTTCTGTGGACAGGTGTCTTTTATACAGGTAACAAGCTGAGATTAGGAGCACTCCCTTTAAGAGTGTGCTCCTAATCTCAGCTCATTACCTGTATAAAAGACACCTGGGAACCAGAAATCTTTCTGATTGAGAGGGGTTCAAATACTTATTTCTCTCATTAAAATACTATTCAATTTATAACATTTTTTTGTTGTTATTCTGTCTCTCACCTTACACAGCCTGGAGATGTGTTGGGTAATTGTCCTGTTGAAAAACAAATGATAGTCCCACTAAGTGCAAACCAGATGGAATGGTGTATTGCTGCAGAATGCTGTGGTAGCCATGCTGGTTAAGTGTGCCTTGAATTCTAAATAAATCACTGACAGTGTCACCAGCAAAGCACACCCACACCATCACACCTAATCCTCCATGCTTCAGGGTGGGAACGACACATGTGGAGATCATCCGTTTACCTACTCTGCGTCTCACAAAGACATGGGGGTTGGAACCAAAAATCTCAAATTTGGGACTCATCAGAACAAAGGACAGATTTTCACCAGTCTAATGTCCATTGCTCGTGTTTCTTGGACCAAACTAAGTCTCTTATTCTTATTTGTGTCCTTTAGTAGTGGTTTCTTTGCAGCAATTCGACCATGAAGGCCTGATTCACGCAGTCTCCTCTGAACAGTTGATGTTGAGATGTGTCTGTTACTTGAACTCTGTGAAGCACTTATTGAGGCTGGTAACTCTAATGAACATATCCTCTGCAGCAGAGGTAACTCTTGGTCTTTTTCCTGTGGCGGTCCTCATGAGAGCCAGTTTCGTCATAGCGCTTGATGGTTTTTGCGACTGCAGTTGCAGAAACTTTCAGTTCGTGAAATTTTCCGTATTGACTGATCTTCATGTCTTAAAGTAATGATGGACTTTCGTTTCTCTTTGCTTATTTGAGCTGTTCTTGCCATAATATGGACTTGGTCTTCTACCAAATAGGGCTGTCTTCTGTATACCACCCTTACCTTGTCACAACCCAACTGATTAACTCAAACACATTAAGAAGGAAAGAAATTCCACAAATGAACTATTAACAAAGCACACTAGTTAATTGAAATGCATTCCAGGTGACTACCTCATGAAGCTGGTTGAGAGAATGCAAAGAGTGTGCAAAGCTGTCATCAAGGCAAAGGGTGGCTCCTTTGAATAATCTCAAATATATTTTGATTTGTTTAACACTTTTTTGGTCACTACATGATTCAATATGTGTTATCTCATAGTTTCGATGTCTTCACTATTATTCTACAATCTAGAAATTAGTAAAAATTAAGAAAAACCCTTGAATGAGTTGGTGTTTCCAAACTTTTGACTGGTACTGTATAAACATGATAAGATTTTAAACCACTTCTAATATGATAATACATAAAATACAATTATTTTGAATGTAATAATAAAATGTATTTCTCTACTCTGGTGTCCCTCTTGTGTATTTAGATTCAGATATTAACAAATCACCCATGATGATGTCGATGATGGTGATGATGATGGTGATGGTGATGATGGTGATGATGATGATGATGATGATGGTGATGATGATGGTGATGATGATGATGGTGATGATGATGATCGTGATGATGATGGCGATGATGATGGTGATGATGGTGATGATGATGGTGATAAAGATGATGATGATGGTGATGATGATGGTGATGATGATGATGATAATAGTGATGGTGATGATAGCGCTGACGATGTTGGTGATGATGATGATAGTGATGACGGCGATGATGATGATGATGATGATAGTGATGATGATGATGATGATGATGGTGATGATGATGATGATAGTGATGATGGTGATGATGATGATGATGATGGTGATGATGGCGATGATGGTGATGATGATGATGGCGATGATGGTGATGATGATGATGATGATGATGGTGATGGTGATGAAGAGGATGATGGTGATGATGATGATGATGGTAATAATGATGATGATGATGGTGATAATGATGATGGTGGCGATAATGATGATGGTGGCGATGATGATGGTGATGATGATGATGATAGTGATGATGATGATGATGATGATGGTGATGATGGCGATGATGATGATGATGATGATGATAGTGATGATGATGATGGTGATGATGGTGCTGATGATGATGGTGATGATGATAGTGATGATGATGATGGTGATGATGGTGCTGATGATGATGGTGATGATGATAGTGATGATGGCACTGATGATGATGATGGTGATGATGATGATAGTGATGATGGCGATGATGATGGTGATGATGATAGTGATGATGACAATGGTGGTGGTGATGATGATGATGGTGATGATGATGATGGTGATAAAGATGATGATGATGATGGTAATAATGATGATGGTGATGATGATTGCGATAATGATGATGATGATGGCAAGGATGATGATGATAGTGATGATGATGATAGTGATGGTGATGATGGCGCTGATGATGATGGTGATGATGATGATAGTGATGGTGCTGATGGTGCTGATGATGATGGTGATGATGGTGATGATAGTGATGATGATGATGATAGTGATGATGACGATGATGATGATGGTGAAGATGATGATCATGATGATGATAGTGATGGTGATGATGGCGCTGATGATGATGATGGTGATGGTGATGATGACGGCGATGATGATGATGATGGTGATGATGATGATGATGATAGTGATGATGGTGATGATGATGATGGTGATGATGATAGTGATGATGATGATAGTGATGGTGATGATGATGATAGAGATGGTGATGATGGCGCTGATGATGATGATGGTGATGATGATGGTGATGATGGTGATGATGATAGTGATGGTGATGATGACGATAGTGACGATAGTGATGATGGCGATGATGATGATGATGATGATGATGATGATGATGGTGATGATGATGGTGATGATGATAGTGATGGTGATGATGGTGATGATGGCGCTGATGATGATGGTGATGGGTATGATGATGATGGTGATGATGATAGTGATGGTGATGATGATGGTGGTGATGATGATGATAGTGATGACGGCGATGATGATGATGACGATGATGATAGTGATGGTGATGGCGATGATTGTGATGATGATAATAATGATGGTGATGATGGTGATGATGGCGATGATGATGATGATGGTGATAATGAAGGTGATGATGGTGGTGATGATGATGATAGTGATGGTGATGATGGCGATGATGATGATAGTGATGGTGATGATGATGATGATGATGATAGTGATCGTGATGATGGTGATGATGATGGTGGTGATGGTGGTGATGATGGTGATGATGGCGATGATGATGATGGTGATGATGATGATAGTGATGATGATGGTGATAATGGTGATGATGGTGACGGTGATGATGTTGGTGATGGTGATGGTGATGATGGTGATGATGATGGTGGTGATGATGGTGATGATGTTGGTGATGATGATGATGATGATGATGGTGATGATGATAGTGGTGATGATGGTGGTGATGGCGATGATGGTGATGATGGCGGTGATGGTGATGATGATGGTGATGATGGTGGTGGTGATGATGGTGGTGGTGATGGTGGTGATGATGATGGTGGTGATGATGGTGGTGATGGTGGTGATGGTGATGATGTTGGTGATGATGATGATGGTGGTGATGGTGATGATGGTGACGGTGATGATGTTGGTGATGATGGTGATGATGATGGTGGTGATGGTGATGATAGTGATGATGTTGGTGATGATGATGGTGATGATGATGGTGGTGATGGTGATGATGTTCGTTATGATGGTGATGATGATGATGTTGATGATGGTGATGACGATGATGGTGATGATGATGAAGGTGATGATGATGATGGTGATGATGATGGTGGTTATGATGGTGATGATGATGGTGATGATGAAGGTGATGATGATGGTGGTGATGACGGCGATGATGATGATGACGATGATGATAGTGATGGTGATGGCGATGATTGTGATGATGATAATAATGATGGTGATGATGGTGATGATGGCGATGATGATGATTATGGTGATAATGAAGGTGATGATGATGATAGTGATGGTGATGATGGCGATGATGATGATGATGATGATAGTAATGGTGATGATGATGATGATAGTGATCGTGATGATGGTGATGATGGTGATGATGATGATGATGGTGGTGATGGTGGTGATTATGGTGATGGTGATGATTGCGATGATGATGATGGTGATGATGATGATAGTGATGATGATGGTGATAATGGTGATGATGGTGACGGTGATGATGTTGGTGATGGTGATGGTGATGATGGTGGTGATGATGGTGATGATGTTGGTGATGATGATGATGATGATGATGGTGATGATGATGGTGGTGATGATGGTGGTGATGGCGATGATGGTGATGATGATGGCGGTGATGGTGATGATGATGGTGATGATGGAGGTGGTGATGATAATGGTGGTGATGGTGATGATGGTGATGATGATGGTGATGATGATGGTGGTGATGATGGTGGTGATGGTGATGATGTTGGTGATGATGATGATGGTGGTGATGGTGATGATGGTGACGGTGATGATGTTGGTGATGATGGTGATGATGGTGATGATGATGGTGGTGATGGTGATGATAGTGATGATGTTGGTGATGATGATGGTGGTGATGGTGATGATGTTCGTTATGATGGTGATGATGATGATGATGTTGATGATGGTGATGACGATGATGGTGATGATGATGAAGGTGATGATGATGATGGTGATGATGATGGTGGTTATGATGGTGATGATGATGGTGATGATGAAGGTGATGATGATGGTGGTGATGATGATTATGGTGATGATGACCGTGGTGGTGATGATGATGAAGGTGAAGATGATGGTGATGATGGTGGTGATGAAGGTGATTGTGTAGACTCCGGGTAGAAAGGTGTTACTGAAGTTCAGTGCTATAGCGTGATTGAAATGTAATGGTAATTTTCGATTGTGCAGACATACGCAGTGTTTATCGTGAATGCTGGTCTCCGCTAATGCTAGAGCATTTCCATTTATATCACTCTGTAGCGCAGATCATTAACTGCACATTTTGGGAAGGTGTAAAACCAACTGGTGACTGATAACGATCATGTGCATTTCAGGTAGGGAGGTGTTGCATGATCCTAGATAATATATAATATATGCCATTAGCAAATGCTTTAATTCATAGCAACTTACAGTCATATGTGCATACATTTGGGCCATGGTTGAGCTTGTCTGGCTCAATGAAAACTATAGACTAGACAAACCCTAACAGACCACATCATTTGTCTCTCTACTGCTGCAGAAAGGTGTAACTATATTTTGTGATGTTGACTCCATTTCAGAACAATAGCTAGGCCCCTGTGGCACACACACCACACACAAACTCACACACTGACCCACAACGGGAGAAGGCTTTAATAAACCCACAGTACCGTCTCTACGGGGGCGTCTCGGGACCAAGCCAGATAACAGATGAGTGTACCTGCCCTGGGGCAGAGAGAGAGCGAGAGAGGAGGGGTGAGGGGAAGCTCTCACTCGCTCTCATCTATCTCTCTCTTTCTTTCTCTCTCTCTCCATCACTCTCTCTCCATCACTCTCGCCCCCCTCTCTCCATCTCCATCTCTCACTCTCCATCTCTCTACATCACTCTCTCTCCATCACTCTCGCTCTCTCTCAATCACTCTCCATCCATCTCTCTCTCTCCATCACTGTCGCCCCCCTCACTCCATCTTCATCTCTCTCTCCATCTCTCGCTCTCCATCTCTCTACATCACTCTCTCTCCATCACTCTCGCTCTCTCTCAATCACTCTCTCTCCATCTCTCTCTCTCTCTCTCTCCATCTGTCTCCATCTCCATCTCTCTCTATCCATCACTCTCCCTCTCCATCACACTCTCTCTCTCAATCACTCTCTCTCTCCATCTCTCTCTATCCATCTCTCTCTATCCATCTCTCTCCCTCTCCAACACTCTCTCTCCATGTCTTTCTCTCAATCTCTCTCTCCATCAATCTCTCTCTCTCCATCAATCTCTCCATCACTCTCTCTCTCTCCCCATCTCTCTCTCTCTCTCTCTTCACCACTCTCTCTCTCCATCAATCTCTATCGCCATCACTCTCACTCCATCACTTTTCTCCATCACTCTCTCTCCATCCCTTTCTCTCACACCCTATCACTCTTTCTCTCTCTCTCTCCATCAATCTCTATCTCCACATCACTTTTCTCCATCACTCTTCTCCATCACTCTCTCTCCATCACTCTCTCCATCCCTCTCTCTCACACTCCATCACTCTTTCTCTCTCTCCATCACTCTCTCCCTGTCGTTTTCTCTCCCTCGGTCATTCCCTTCATCAGTAAGAGCCATGACAATAACCACTGCCGTATAGTGAGGATAGACCCGATCACTTTAATACAATTTCATGCCATCTCTGCTTTCACAGACTAACACACACACACACACACACACACACACACACACACACACACACACACACACACACACACACACACACACACACACACACACACACACACACACACACACACACACACACACACACACACACACACACACACACACACACACACACACACGCCTGGAATCTGTCCTTCACCAGTGGAGTACACAGGCTGTCATTTCAGACAAACACAGTAGAAATCTAGAGTGCAACCAATCCGATTTAATAAACTGTGGAATAATGTAATTGTGGTGGACAGCGGGGCAGAGAGGGTTGATATGGAGATGACTTACTACGCAGAGAGGCGTATCAGACTGGACCTCCTCAAAAATATGAATTTATAAAGCATGTGTGTGTGGTGTGTGTTGTGTGTGTGTGTGGTGTGTGTTGTGTGTGTGTGTGTGTATGGTGTGTGTGTCTCAAATCTGACTAATGTGTCAGAACAGACCCATCTGTTCACCACTCACCCCAAGGTGTGTGTGTGTGTGTGTGTGTGTGTGTGTGTGTGTGTGTGTGTGTGTGTGTGTGTGTGTGTGTGTGTGTGTGTGTGAGACACTGAGAGAGGAGATGGGGTGACTATTTTATTGAAAAACAACAATCCCTCAAACATTTTCCACGGGAAAAAAATGTATTTATCAATATGCGATTTCCAAACTGGTGGAACATCATGATGGTAATTAGCTGGTGTCAACAGGAATACTCTGGGATGCAGCAAAGTGAAAGGCATAAATAAACATATAGTTATGAGGGACACCTCGTCAACAGGTTATCAACATGCACATTAAACACTGTGGCTTAAACAAGAGTAGAAATCAATGTTACTCTGAATGTGACAAACCTTATGTGAACTCTACTGAGATATAAAGAGGGAGAGAGGGAGAGGGGGTGGTGGTGGGAGGAAATCTAGGTAACACACAGAGATGGTGGAACATCCTAGTCTCCATAATAACTAAGTGCCGTGTCTGACAGTGACTGGGTTCATATTGAACCCCCTCCACTACTGTCTTAATAACTATCCATATCAAAGCTGTGGGCACTGCTCTACTGCACTGACTGTTGGTTGAAGTCTCTCTTCTGAGTCAGTGATACGTACAGTTTACTGTGCAGAGAGAATCTCTCGGTTCTGTTAAATCATGATGAGGAACATGACTCTGAAACCTGCTTTAAATACATGAGCCCAAATGCAAGTAGATCCCTAGCCCGTATGAATTTGTTGTGTAGATCTGAAATCATTGGAATAGCAATATGTTAATCCCTGTAGCTCCATTTTGTTTTTTGATAGGCCAGCTGGAATTTCTGCCATAATGCTGACATCTACTTCCTGTCTGTGTGACACCCTTTCAGTTCAGATCTGTGTAGGGAGTGTCTGTCTAGGGGAAGTGTGTAGGGTGTAGGGTATAGGAGTTAGGGCTAGGGATCAATCTGGGATTGGTCAATGAAATAAGAATGGACTGATGCGTTACAATACTGGATACCTCAGATGACCAGACCATGTGATCTGAACAGGACATATTTTGTTTTACTCAAATAAAAAAAAGAAGAATTCAAACAAACATTGACAAAATGCAAGGATTCATACAAAACACACTTTTTAAAAAGACAACGATTTACAAAACAATCGGCATTACAAAAATCTAGTTAAATGTTTCAGACGAGCAGTGCTCGGGTGAAATGACTATCCACATTATTTACATGTTTGCTTCATTTTTGGCCAGATCATTTAGAACACTACCAGATCACACCAATGAAGAAGAATAGTATGGAGAAATGGTTTCGTGGTGGTGACACGGTGATGGTGTATAATGTAACAAAAACGCACCAGCAGACAGTCAGACAACAGCCTGGGTACCAGTTTGTTTGTCCCATAATGCTAATCCCTGCCACTTCAAACATGACTGGTACCCAGGCCAGTCTTGACAATAACTCACAGACACTCAAGATTCTCCACACTGTCAATACGTGTTAGGCCGGGGAATAGCTGTTGTTATCTGTCTCATCTCAGTCTATTCTCATGGTATTGTATTGTCTGAAGTACTACTAGTTGGTATTTGGCAGATAGAGTCCATGATTAATCTATTTGTCAATTTCCAAGACAAGCATTCCCTACGCTATTGGACTACACACGCACCCACACAGACATGGAAGCCTGCTCTGTGCGATAGCTGAAGCTGGAATTTTCTTAGTGACTGAACACCTTGAGTGTGGAATATTCTCTCTCTCTCTCTCTCTCTCTCTCTCTCTCTCTCTCTCTCTCTCTCTCTCTCTCTCTCTCTCTCTCTCTCTCTCACGCTCTCTCTTTCTTTCTCCCTCCGCCTCTCTTTCTCCATAACTCTTTCTCTCTCTTTCTCCTTCCCCCTGTCTCTCTCTCTCAGTGCATGCTGGGAGTGTTTTGTAGTTGAGAGGCCGGGTGAAGGGCTCCGTCCTAACTTATTTTCCTGATTCTATCCTTGGTCTTTTCTTAAACATTTTATTTTCTATGGTGGAGGGTTAGCACACTGCTGTTTTTTTCAAAGTTAGGATGGAAGAGGACAGAGTTTTAGTTTCCTGGGGTTTGGAAGGTGTGGTGTACGCGTTGGCGTCTCAGCCTAGCGTGGAGGAGACTGTTGTTACGGCATGGATTCAAGTGTGTTCCTGAGAATGGAGTTAAGGTGGAGGAGGTTCTGCTCGCAGTCGGCGAACAGGTAGGTGCTGAATTTATACATTCCGCTTCCAGAATGAACAAAGCTGTGGTTGTGTTCATGAAAAGAGTGAATTTGGTGGGCAGGCTGATTGCTAGTGGAATATTTGTAAGGGATGTGTTGGTGCCGATTTCTTCTCTTTCGACTCCTTCGACAAGGGCTGTAGTTGTGAATCTCTCTCCATTTATTACGGATGATCAAATCAGGAGCTGAGTCGGTTTGGTAAGTTTGCTAGCGGTTTTTGTGTGATGTCGGCAGGTTTTCAGGCAGATGCCGCTAAACATGTTGTTTCATTTCGGAGGCAAGTGTTCATGTTTCTAAATTACTTGAGCACGCAGGGTTTCCCAGCACAGGCAGTCTATGGTGCTTTGAGTGGGGATATTTGGGGCATAAGAGCTTTGCATGCCCACATAAAGGCCTTGGACAAGGTGAGGGTAAAAGAGCCAGTGGGGGAATTTGAGGTCAATGTGCAGGGGGCAATGAGACGCAGGCAGCAGAGGCTGGGTCTAGTCATGTTATAGATGGTGGTGTAGATGAGGCTGGGTCTAGTCATGCTATAGATGGTGGTGTAGATGAGGCTGGGTCTAGTCAGGCTATAGATGGTGGTGTAGATGAGGCTGGGTCTAGTCATGCTATAGATGGTGGTGTAGATGAGATTGGGTCTAGTCATGCTATAGATGGTGGTGTAGATGAGGCTGGGTCTAGTCATGTTATAGATGGTGGTGTAGATGAGGCTGGGTCTAGTCATGCTATAGATGGTGGTGTAGATGAGGCTGGGTCTAGTCAGGCTATAGATGGTGGTGTAGATGAGGCTGGGTCTAGTCATGCTATAGATGGTGGTGTAGATGAGGCTGGGTCTAGTCAGGCTATAGATGGTGGTGTAGATGAAGCTGGGTCTAGTCATGCTATAGATGGTGCTGTAGATGAGATTGGGTCTAGTCATGCTATAGATGGTGGTGTAGATGAGATTGGGTCTAGTCATGTTATAGATGGTGGTGTAGATGAGGCTGGGTCTAGTCATGCTATAGATGGTGGTGTAGATGAGGCTGGGTCTAGTCAGGCTATAGATGGTGGTGTAGATGAAGCTGGGTCTAGTCATGCTATAGATGGTGCTGTAGATGAGATTGGGTCTAGTCATGTTATAGATGGTGGTGTAGATGAGGCTGGGTCTAGTCATGTTATAGATGGTGGTGTAGATGAGGCTGGGTCTAGTCATGCTATAGCTAGTGGTGTAGATGAGATTGGGTCTAGTCATGCTATAGATGGTGGTGTAGATGAGATTGGGTCTAGTCATGTTATAGATGGTGGTGTAGATGAGGCTGGGTCTAGTCATGCTATAGATGGTGCTGTAGATGAGATTGGGTCTAGTCATGTTATAGATGGTGGTGTAGATGAAGCTGGGTCTAGTCATGCTATAGATGGTGGTGTAGATGAAGCTGGGTCTAGTCATGTCATGGACGGTGGTGTAGATGAGGCTGGGTCTAGTCATGCTATAGATGGTGGTGTAGATGAGATTGGGTCTATTCATGCTATAGATGGTGGTGTAGATGAGGCTGGGTCTAGTCATGTTATAGATGGTGGTGTAGATGAGGCTGGGTCTAGTCATGCTATAGATGGTGGTGTAGATGAGGCTGGGTCTAGTCATGTTATAGATGGTGGTGTAGATGAGGCTGGGTCTAGTCATGCTATAGCTAGTGGTGTAGATGAGATTGGGTCTAGTCATGTTATAGATGGTGGTGTAGATGAGGCTGGGTCTAGTCATGCTATAGATGGTGGTGTAGATGAGGCTGGGTCTAGTCATGTTATAGATGGTGGTGTAGATGAGGCTGGGTCTTTTCATGCTATAGCTAGTGGTGTAGATGAGATTGGGTCTAGTCATGTTATAGATGGTGGTGTAGATGAGGCTGGGTCTAGTCATGTTATAGATGGTGGTGTAGATGAGATTGGGTCTAGTCAGGCTATAGATGGTGGTGTAGATCAGGCTGGGTCTAGTCATGTTATAGATGGTGGTGTAGATGAGGCTGGGTCTAGTCATGTTATAGATGGTGGTGTAGATGAGGCTGGGTCTAGTCATGCTATAGCTAGTGGTGTAGATGAGATTGGGTCTAGTCATGCTATAGATGGTGGTGTAGATGAGATTGGGTCTAGTCATGTTATAGATGGTGGTGTAGATGAGGCTGGGTCTAGTCATGCTATAGATGGTGCTGTAGATGAGATTGGGTCTAGTCATGTTATAGATGGTGGTGTAGATGAAGCTGGGTCTAGTCATGCTATAGATGGTGGTGTAGATGAAGCTGGGTCTAGTCATGTCATGGACGGTGGTGTAGATGAGGCTGGGTCTAGTCATGCTATAGATGGTGGTGTAGATGAGATTGGGTCTATTCATGCTATAGATGGTGGTGTAGATGAGGCTGGGTCTAGTCATGTTATAGATGGTGGTGTAGATGAGGCTGGGTCTAGTCATGCTATAGATGGTGGTGTAGATGAGGCTGGGTCTAGTCATGTTATAGATGGTGGTGTAGATGAGGCTGGGTCTAGTCATGCTATAGCTAGTGGTGTAGATGAGATTGGGTCTAGTCATGTTATAGATGGTGGTGTAGATGAGGCTGGGTCTAGTCATGCTATAGATGGTGGTGTAGATGAGGCTGGGTCTAGTCATGTTATAGATGGTGGTGTAGATGAGGCTGGGTCTAGTCATGCTATAGCTAGTGGTGTAGATGAGATTGGGTCTAGTCATGTTATAGATGGTGGTGTAGATGAGGCTGGGTCTAGTCATGTTATAGATGGTGGTGTAGATGAGATTGGGTCTAGTCAGGCTATAGATGGTGGTGTAGATCAGGCTGGGTCTAGTCATGTTATAGATGGTGGTGTAGATGAGGCTGGGTCTAGTCATGTTATAGATGGTGGTGTAGATGAGGCTGGGTCTAGTCATGCTATAATGCTGGGGGGGATGCGCCGACAAGAGAGAAAGGGAAGGTGGTCAGGATGGGAGATGGAGATGAGGAGGAGGAAGGTGAGTCTAAGGAAGAGGCTTCCTTTTCAGACTCCTCCTCAATGGGCTGACAGCCATTCAGGCAGAGGGGTCAAAGTACACAGTGAGGGCACTGTCAAGGTTCCTGAATGAGACCAAAGGGAAAAAGCTTTTTTTGCGATTTGCAAATGTTTGTAAGATCAGTACAACACGCTATGAAAAATGAGGGGCATGGTGTCCTCTCACCCAGGAAACGGTTTAGGTTGATGAAGTGGGTCACAAAAAGATAAATCGTTTTTTCACAGCCCTGGGGCTTTTTGAGCTCTGCTATTGGTCTCTTTCTTTGCTGGCTTTTCTCCCACTTCTTAAGGAGACTCGTTGGGTAGGCTCGCTTAATATAAACGGAGCTGGAGATGCGGGAAAGAGGAGTCTGTTGGGTGAATATGTAAAACAAAAAAAGGTACAGGTGTTGTTTCTGCAGGAGACACAGTGATGTGGTGAATGGAGTTGATTGTGGGCTCTGGTGGAAAGGGGCAAGTGTTTTGAGCCATGGGACAAATTTTAGTGCAGGGGTGGCAGTCCTTTTTGCACCGGGTCTGGCTGTAAAAATGTCCTCCTCAAAGGAGGTGTGTAGGGGTAGACTGCTTGTAGTAAAAGCAGAAATTAACAACAGGAGTTTTGTCTTTATACAGTGAGGGAAAAAAGTATTTGATCCCCTGCTGATTTTGTACGTTTGCCCACTGACAAAGAAATGATCAGTCTATAATTTTAATGGTAGGTTTATTTGAACAGTGAAAGACAGAATAACAACCAAAAAATCCTGAAAACCGCATGTGAAAAATGTATTTGAACCCCTCTCAATCAGAAAGATTTCTGGCTCCCATGTGTCTTTTATACAGGTAACGAGCTGAGATTAGGAGCACACTCTTAAAGGGAGTGCTCATAATCTCAGTAATTTACCTGTGTAAAAGACACCTGTTCACAGAAGCAATCAATCAGATTCCAAACTCTCCACCATGGCCAAGACCAAAGAGCTCTCCAAGGATGTCAGGGACAAGATTGTAGACCTACACAAGGCTGGAATGGGCTACAAGACCATCACCAGGCAGCTTGGTGAGAAGGTGACAACAGTTGGTGCGATTATTCGCAAATGGAAGAAACACAAAAGAACTGTCAATCTCCCTCGGCTTGGGGCTCCATGCAAGATCTCACCTCGTGGAGTTGCAATGATCATGAGAACGGTGAGGAATCAGCCCAGAACTACACGGGAGGATCTTGTCAATGATCTCAAGGCAGCTGGGACCATAGTCACCAAGAAAACAATTGGTAACCCACTACGCCGTGAAGGACTGAAATCCTGCAGCGCCCGCAAGGTCCCCCTGCTCAAGAAAGCACATATACATGCCCGTCTGAAGTTTGCCAATGAACATCTGAATGATTCAGAGGACATCTGGGTGAATGTGTTGTGGTCAGATGAGACCAAAATGGAGCTCTTTGGCATCAACTCAACTCGCCGTGTTTGGAGGAGGAGGAATGCTGCCTATGACCCCAAGAACACCATGCCCACCGTCAAACATGGAGGTGGAAACATTATGCTTTGGGGGTGTTTTTCTGCTAAGGGGACAGGACAACTTCACCGCATCAAAGGGACGATGGACAGGGCCATGTACCGTCAAATCTTGGGTGGGAACCTCCTTCCCTCAGCCAGGGCATTGAAAATGGGTCGTGGATGGGTATTCCAGCATGACAATGACCCAAAAGACACAGCCAAGGCAACAAAGGAGTGGCTCAAGAAGAAGCACATTAAGGTCTTGAAGTGGCTTAGCCAGTCTCCAGACCTTAATCCCATAGAAAACCTGTGGAGGGAGCTGAAGGTTCGAGTTGCCAAACGTCAGCCTCGAAACCTTAATGACTTGGAGAAGATCTGCAAAGAGGAGTGGGACAAAATTCCTCCTGAGATGTGTGCTAACCTGGTGGCCAACTGCAAGAAACGTCTGACCTCTGTGATTGCCAACAAGGGTTTTGCCACCAAGTACTAAGTCATGTTTTGCAGAGGGGTCAAATACTTATTTCCCTCGATAAAATGCAATTCCATTTGTAACTTTTTACACATGCGTTTTTCTGGATTCTTTTGTTGTTATTCTGTCTCTCACTGTTCAAATAAACCTACCATTAAAATTATAGACTGATAATTTCTTTCTCAGTTGGCAAACGTACAAAATCAGCAAGGGATCAAATACTTTTTTCCCTCACTGTAAATGTGTATGAGCCTAAAACATGGAGAGAGAGGGGGGGTTCTATTTGGGTGTCTTAGACAGGAACTCTCACAGGTAGCACCTGAGGAGACGCTGGTGGTCGGCAGGGACTCGAACTGTATGATGGATTTTACAAAAGACAGAAATGGGGAAGAGCCTCATTCAGGCTCAGTGGGTGTGTTAAGGGACATCATTAATCAGTTTGACCTAGTGGATGTTTGGAGAACTAGACATCCTAACACCAGACAGTATACATGGGTGATGGTCTTTGGGGCTAGGGTTAGTGCAGCCCGACTCGATTGGTTTTACAGGGATCAGAGCAATAGGCTGTTGGGCGCTACCATTCTCCCTGTGGGGTTTTCAGATCACCACATAACCATGGCTCGGCTGTCTATTTCACCAGGGCCTCGGCAGGCATCCTATTGGAAGTTTAATGTAAATCTCTTACAAGATGCCACTTTTTGCTCAGGTTTTCCCACTTTTTGGGAAAGGTGGGGGCAGCGAAGGGAGGAGTATGAGTCTCTGAGTCAATGTGGGATGTGGGAAAAGTCCAAATTTGGATTTTCTGTCAACAGTATACAGCTCTCTCATCCTCAGAGAATTGGGAGAATTCAAGCATAGTATCAGTGAAGTGGAGGTAGAGCTGGTGGGGCAAGGAAATGTAGGCCTCCAGGCTAAATTAGCAGTTTTTTCCAGGTTAAAGCAAAGGGAGCACTTGTAAGAGCTAGGTTCTCCATGCTCAAGGAGAAGACAGAGCAGTGAAGCCAAGGGTATGCAGGGTAGCCTAGTGGTTAGAGCGTTGGACTAGTAACCTGAAAGGTTGCAAGTTCAATTCCCCGAGCTGACAAGGTACAAATCTGTCAAGGTACAAAAATGGGAACTTTGGACTGGTCTCTCTAGACCAATAGAAGGCTTTTGATAGAGTGGACGATGAGTATCTGTTTAATGTAATGTTTGGGTTTGGGGAAAGGTTTAAGACCTGTGTGAAGATGTTTGCTGGGGTGTCATGTATGGTCAAGGTGGGAGATGGGCTCAGGGCATGTCTGGGTGAGACGGGGCATTAGACAAGGATGCCCTCTATCGGGGCAGTTATATACACTAGCCATTGAGCCTTTTTTGGGCCTGCTATAGGAGACTGGGGGGAGTGTGCTGGACAGGTATGGGTGTGTTGACAGGCATAGCAGTGTCAGCGTATGCAGATGACGTGTCTGTGATGGTCAGGGATGGTCATGATATGCAGGAACTAGAGACTAGTCTGAAGGTGTAAGAGGGAGCTTCATCAGCTAACGTGAACTGGGGCAAGAGCAAAGAACTGTTATGTGGGGCATGGCAGGATAGGGCCCCCCCTCTGTTTCCAGGGGGTTTGCAGTGGGGTTGTGAAGGGCTTAACATTTTGGGGGTGTACCTGGGTTCGGAGAGGTGGGTCAGGAAGAATTGGGAGGGGCTGTCACAGGCAGTGGTGTCAAGACTGGCCAGGTGGAGGTGGCTCCTGTCCCAAGTGTCATATAGAGGGAGGGTGCTGATAAAAAACAACCTGGTGGCATCATCCCCGTGGCAAAAACTGTCTGTCCTCAACCTCCCCCCACCCCCCTGTCACTGCAGGTGACGGCAGAGACTGGGGACTGGCAACGGGGTCTAGAGGACTTGTAGATTTTAACACTAGAAGCCTGGGGGAGTTTGAGGGGGTGGGAGGTAAAGCCCTCTACAACCTCTGCATTAAGGTGAGGAACATTAGGAGCCTAATGTGAAGGCACATCAGTGGCAGGGGATATGAGGAGTGGAGAGCATGGTGGGTTTTAGATGGAGGGGGCTCTACAAACCCCCAGTATCAAAGAGGTCAGGGGACCTGCAGTGGAAGGTTCTACATGGAGCCCTGGCCACTAACAGCTGGTTGGCACGGGTTGTACGGGGAGTCGGACAGGGGTGTCCTATCTGTGTCGTGAATCTGTGATTCATGTTTTTTCTCTGCTGGAATGGCTGTGTGAGAGGTTGGGGGTGGAGTTTACTGTCTGGATGTTTATAATGGGGTACAGGTATTCGAATAAGGAAAAGGAATTTTCTGTTTGCTCAGGCAAAGTTGGCTATTTGTCTAACAAGGAAGAACAGGGTCAAAGGTGGGGGGATAACAGACCCTTTACTATTACTAGAAAAGATAAACAGTGTGGAGATGTTTCAGGAGATATGGTGTGTCGGGGGGGCCGTCTTTACAGCTGGGGAAGATGGGTTGGATATACGGTTTAGAAGTGGTGAGGTTTTGGTTATTGTGATGTGTGGTGTTGTTTTGTATCGTGGGGTAGTGAGTATGCAGCACAAGGGATATTCGTTTTTTAAAGGGGGAGGGCACGGGTTGAACCTGGAGTTAGACAGGGGTGTCTCTCTCTCTCTCTCTCTCTTTCTCTCTCGCTCTGTTTCTTCCGCCCTCTCTCTCTATCACTTTCTCTCTCTCGCTCTCTTTTTCTCCTTCCTTCCCTCCCTCTCTCTCTCCCCCTCTCTCTCTACCTCCCTCCCTCTCTCGCCCTCTCTCTCTGTCTCGCTCTCTCTCCCGCTGTCCCTCTCTCTTTCACTCTCTCCTTCTCTCCCTCTGTCCCTCTCTCTCTCCCTCTATTCTCTGGCTGTGGGTTGGTCAGTGTGTTGAGTGTGGAATATTCAGCACATCATTTTCATTCACAGCACAACTCTAAGAGGATGAGTCACTCTAGCCTCAGCTGAGTCATCCAAAGACCGGAGCCAACACTCAACAGCCCCCTGATGTGGTGTACTTCTCAATTCCATTGGAGGAATCCTGGAACGTATTCCAGTCTTTGTTAGCACACACACACACACACACACACACACACACACACACACACACACACACACACACACACACACACACACACACACAGGCATATCCGTCCAGCAATGTGGTCCCCACTCATCTTTCTCCTTTAGTTCCATCCTACTGACTTCTCTTCTGTTAGTCGCTATGACTATCTGTTTTACCCCCCCACCCCAGAAGACACAGTCTCAAACACACAGCACTAAAAAGAGGTAAGAAAACCTGGAGCATGGCTAAGATCCTATCAGGCAGGTGGAATACACACACACACACACACAGACAAATGTAGGGCCTGTCCATAAACAGTGCAGACCCAGGGAATCTCCATGGGAAAATGAGAGGGTGGTGGTGTTGGTGAAAGAGTGGAGGAAACAGTGAGATTGTAGCTTCTATACATTGTGTATTTGTAGGGAAATCTACCAAAATTCAACAGGTCCGTGGAGTGATGCAGGATGAAGGGAATCTTCCATCAAACATACTCTGGACAGTAAGGCAGACTGTAGAGGTGTGAGGGGAGTGAGGAACACACACACTGTGCCTGATACCTGAGCTACCTGGATCCCCAGCAGAGAGGCCTGCCTGACACACACACACACACTTGTTTAGTGGTCTAGTAACTAGTACACTGTGCTGTGTAGTGATAGTACTGTAGTGGAAGATACTAAACCCAGAAACCCAGTCTGGTTAGGGTTAGAGGAGAGGAGAGGGGGACAGAGGACAGGGGACAGAGGACAGGAGGACAGAGGACAGGAGGATAGAAGACATGAGGATAGAGGACATGAGTAGAGGACAGGAGGATAGAGGACATGAGGAGAGGACAGGAGGAGAGAACAGGAGGATAGAGGACAGGAGAGGACAGGAGGATAGAGGACAGGAGGATAGAGGACAGGAGGATAGAAGACTGGGGGATAGAAGACAGGGGGATAGAGGACAGGAGGATAGAAGACAGGGGGATAGAAGACAGGGGGATAGAAGACAGGAGGATAGAGGACAGGAGGATAGAGGACAGGAGGATAGAGGACAGGAGGATAGAAGACAGGGGGATAGAAGACAGGAGGATAGAGGACAGGAGGATAGAGGACAGGAGGATAGAGGACAGGGGGAGAGGACAGGAGGATAGAGGACAGGAGGATAGAGGACAGGAGGAGAGGACAGGAGGAAAGAGGACAGGGGGAGAGGACAGGAGGATAGAGGACAGGAGGAGAGGACAGGACAGGGGGAGAGGACAGGAGGATAGAGGACAGGAGGATAGAGGACAGGAGGATAGAAGACAGGGGGATAGAGGACAGGGGGATAGAGGACAGGAGGAGAGGGCAGGAGGATAGAAGACAGGGGGATAGAGGACAAGAGGAAAGAGGAGAGGGGGATAGAGGACAGGAGGAGAGGACAGGATGAGAGGACAGGAGGATAGAGGACAGGAGGACAGAGAACAGGAGGATAGAGGAGAGGGGAGAGAACAGGAGGAAAGAGGACAGGAGGATATAGGGTAAAACATCACATCAACAGGACGAGGTGTACTGGACAGTTTCTGTCTGGTCAATTTTTCTCGATCAGTCCATGGTCCACTTTCAGGTATCCTTTCCTTAGTAGGTGGTAGAAAAACATCCCCAAATTAAAATAAAACTTTAGTCCAGTAGTAGAGTAATCAATCGCTCCTCTACTTCTCTCTTCAACTCACACTGTAGTGGATGTTCAATCGCTCCTGTCCTTCTCTCATCAACTCACACTGTAGTGGATGTTCAATCGCTCCTGTCCTTCTCTCATCATCTCACACTGTAGTGGATGTTCAACCGCTCCTCTCCTCTAAGACATTGTAGATGTTACTTTTGCTTTTCTCATTTAGAGGATATTTATGTGCTCCTCGTCTTCTCAGACTTTGTAATGAATGTTCTCTCCTCTCCTCCTCTCTCAGACTTTGTAGTAGATGTTATCTCCTCTCCTCCTCTCTCAGACTTTGTAGTAGATGTTTGCTGGGCTCTGTGGAGGCATCTCCTGTACGATATAAACAGGATGTCCATAGTCACCACTCACCTTCTCGTAGTGAGGGCAGTAGTTATTCTCCGTCCGCAGCGGGATGATGATGTCACTGGGTTCCGTCCCGGCTGTGCCCCCGCTGCCAGGCAGCTTGTTCTGATTGGACAGCGTGCTGAGTGACATGGCAGAGGGGTGTGGCTGGGCGTGAGAGTGCTTCTGGACTCTCTTCCTCATCTTGATGAGCAGGATAACGAGGAAGAGGATGAGGAGGAGGAAGATGATGCAGCCAGCTCCGATGGCTGAGAACACAGCAACCTTTGACCCCAGCATGCTGTCACTGCTGCTGGATCCTCCTGACCGGTTGTCCTGGTTTATAGAGTCTGGAGGAGGGAGGAGGGAGGAGGGGGAGAGAATGAGAGAGGGGGGAGAGGGAGAGAAATATAAAGAAAAAGGTGAGTTTGTAGAATGCGACCAAATGTGCATTCAGTTACGGGAATATATATGAATATGTTTTTTTATTAAGTCAGTTAAGAACAAATTCTTATTTACAATGAAGGCCTAGGAACAGTGGATTAACTGCCTTGTTCAGAACGACAGATTGGAGAACGACAGATTTTTACCTTAGCAGCTCGGGGATTCGACCCACCAAACTTTCAGGTTACCAGCCCAACGCTCTAACCTCTAGGCTACCTGCCGCCCCAGCTTAACGAAATCAATGCCTAGAACAACGATGAATTATTCGCATTTGTTTAGGGTGATTGACAAGTGCTATTGATGTCATCTAATTTAATTTGTTTAATCAAGATGACCCTGTAATGTAATCTGTGGTCAACAGCCAACATCACTCAGATGAATAGGACTGACACAGACAAGCCAATAGCCTAGACTACAGAAATATGTTTCATAGGTCTAGGCCACAGTTGTACAGGGGGAGAGGCCAAGGGAGCGGCCAGGGGAGAGGCCAGGGGGGAGGCCGGGGGAGAGGCCGGGGGGGGAAATATCAAATCAAATCAAATGGTATTTGTCACATACACATGGCTAGCAGATGTTAATGCGAGTGTAGCGAAATGCTTGTGCTTCTAGTTCCGACCATGCAGTAATATCTAACAAGTAATCTAACAAATCTCCAACAACTACCTAATACACACAAGTGTAAAGGAATGAATATGAGTATGTACATATAAATATATGGATGAGCGATGGCTGACCAGCAAAGGCAAGATGCAGTAGATGGTATAGAGTACAGTATATACATGTGAGATGAATAATGTAGGATATGTAAACATTATATAAGTGGCATCGTTTAAAGTGGCTAGTGATACATTTATTACATCCACTTTCTCCAATGCACTTCTTTATAAACACACTCACAGAGTCAGCGTATAGGTCGATGTTGTTCTCTGAGGCTGACCGGAATATGTCAAAACCATCTTGAAGCGTGGCTTACGATTGGTCGGACCAGCATTGAATGGTTCTCGTCACTGGTACATCCTGTTTGAGTTTTTTCCTATAAGACGGTAGGAGCAAGATGGCGTTGTGGGCGGAATTGCCAAAGGGAGGGCGGGGGAGGGCTTTGGATGCATCGCGGAAGTTAGAGTAGCAGTGGACAAGGGTATTTCCCATGTGCGTAGCGCAATCAATATGCTGTTAGAATTTAGGTTGCCTTGTTCTCAAATTTGCTTTAAAAATTTTTATCCCCAGCTACAATAAATGCAGCCTCAGGATATATGGTTTCCAGTTTGCATATAGTCCAGTGAAGTTCCTTGATGGCCGTCTTGCTGTCCGCTTGAGGGGGAATGTACACAGCTGTGACTATAACTGACAAGAATTCTTTTGGTAGGTAAAATGGCCCGCATTTGATTGTAAGGAATTCTAGGTAGGGTGAGCAGAAGGACTTGAGTACCTGTATATTGTTATGATTACACCATGAGTCATTAATCATGAAGCATACACCCCCGCTAGGGTGCATCAAAAAACACAATTCTTGAATTTTGATATGGCTGGGTGCTAAAAGTGTTCCAATATATGTAGAAACAACACATGCAAAATATTTTTCCAGTACATGATGATTTAGGGGTGCCACCGCACATCTGTTTTTGTTGGATAAAGTGGTTAACAGTGCTCAATGGTCGCCATGGAGATCTGAGGTAAACAATACTACAGCTCAAGAAAACTGAGGTGATCTTTCTGTTTGAGGTGATCTTTCTGTGTTGGGTATGTATTATTGCCGCAGCAGCCAGACAGTCCCGCTGTGAAAAGGAGCTGGAAGAGGTGACGGCAATGTCCAGCTTGGAGTCGGAGAGTGATGAGGAGTCAGAGGAGGATACTAACACAGTCTATCCACCATCTGAGGGCGAACCATCCCACAAGCATAAGAAGACTGGAACAAACGTCTTCATTCCACATGACATCCTTAGCCGACCAAGTGTCGTGGTCACTGGCTACAAGGTTGAAGATGTCACCAATGCAACAGGCTGCCTTCACTCGTGGCCTTGTTGCAGAGTCAGGTGGTGAATGTACACATCTCTCTGCATCTTACGCAACAGCTGACCGAGCAAGACGCCAAGTGCTGGAGACAATCAGTGAGGAACAGCACAAGCAGTGGACACCACCTCCATTGTGCACCCTACACTGGGACAGCAAGTTAACACCAATGCTCAGCAATGTGCGCCAGTTGGAGGAGCGTCTGACAGTGGTGGTTGGAGATGCAGAGCGGCTGAAACTGCTTGGTGTCCCGGCGTATAAGAAGCAGACCAATGAGGCATGTGGAGTGATCATTGCCCGGTTGACATGCAAGTTGCTGCAGGACTGGTGCTGCGCTGACCAGGTTGTCAACATGGCATTTGACACCACTGTGTCAAACACCGGCCATCTCACTGCAGCCTGCATTGCCATACAGCTCTCACTGGGCCGACCACTGCTTTGGTCTGGGTGCCGGCACCACATTGGTGAGGTCCTCCTGAACCAGGTTTTCACAGACCTGAAGGTGGAGTCATCACGCTCGCCAGAGGTTACCTTGTTCACACGTCTGAGAGAGAAATGGAACCTGTTACCACAAGAATCCAGCAGCCAATGGTCCCGCTACATTCCTGGCAACACCGAGCAACCACTCCTGAGCAATTTACATGCTGAACTTGTCAGGCGTGCAAAAGAAGTCACTGACCACAAGCGAGATGACTACCATGAGTTTGTGCAGCTGTGTCTTGTGTTTCTGGATGCAGATGGTGAAGAGCAGACCGCAGTGAGCTTCCAACGACCGGGAGCGCTCCACAAGGCACGATGGATGGCCAAGCTGCTCTATACTCTCAAGCTGGCTTTGATGGAGCAGCACATCGCGTTGCTTCCCCAGGGCACAATCACCACACGGCAGAAGGTGCCGAAGATTCGGGCATTTGTCATTTTCATTACACACATCTATGCAAAGTGGTGGTTGACCTGCGAGAAAGCTGTAGATGCTGCCTGGAATGACCTGACACTCTACCACCACTTGCAGGCATACAAGGCTGTAGATGAGGGCATTGCAGCATCAGCGATCAAGGCGCTGGAGAGGCATCGCTGGTACCTGACAGGTGAGATGCTACCCCTGGCTCTCTTCAGCAGCAAGGTGCCCAATGATGACAAGCGTGCACTTGCCAGAGCGATCTTGGAGCACAAGCCCGCTGATCTCCCCATGCACATCCCGAGCAGCGCTTTGGTACTGGCTTTGGCAAGCCAAAGTTCCCCACCCTCTTGCCAACCACCAGCTTGGCTGACTCGCCAATAAGGATTGCTGGTTTGGGATGCACCAGCTGCACATTGATCCAGAATTTATGTCTCTCGATGTGAAGGAATGGGCGACCAATGCTGCGTTCAAAAAAGTGAGGTCAATGTCGTGCAATGAACGTGGTCAATGACTGTGCCGGCGTGGCGTCAAGCTCACATCCGACTTCGTCGCAGTGGCAAGGAAGGAGCAGCACCTGCAGAATGTGCTCCAGGCAGTTGAACATGACCGCAACCAACAGCCAAACCTTCGCCGCTGCAAACGCAAGCTAATCCCTGAATAGGACGGTTACTCTTGGGTGGCGGGTGGGGAGACATATCTGGGGGGAGACGCACTGGCTAGGTTCAGAGTTCAGGTTCAATTTTCTCTCTCTTTCTCCCTGGTGATGTTGCTCAGTGGAGCAGACTCTGGCACAGACTGAGCAATTAAGTTTGAAGTTTAGTTAGTGTCAGCTCTTACCATTAGGCCCTGTTAGTTGCCAGTGAGTTAGCCACTAGAGAGGGTTTGTTCTTTTAAGTGTGTCAGTATCGCCCTTGTGTTTAACAATAAAGTCAATTAAACTTTATATGTGTGTCCGACATCCATCACTGCTGCACAAAATTCAGGGTAAGGCCACGTGAACATGTCCCATTGACCTTTATTCATTTTGTCTATAGGACAAATGAATGGAGAATCTTGAAAGTTGAATTCTGATAAATGCCCAAGTTGCCCAAAGGGCAAACAAACAACTTTTACTTTGATAACCCTATAGAACATGTTACTGTATAAAAGTTAACTGCACTCAACATTTCCAGGTCAACCTTATGGCAATTAGACAAAGAATTTCACATTTTTTGAAATTTCGCCAAAGTTCATGTTTTAGGTGGCACCCCTAAATCTCAATGGAATTCCTCAAAACTTTGCAAAAGTCATTTTTATGTTAATTTGAACAAAATGCAATGCCAGCCAAATTGATATTTTGAAATTAAAATTTCCCATTCAAATTTGATGCACCCTAACCCCCCGCCCTTTCTCTTCCCAGAGAGGTGTTATTTTTTGTCAACGCGATGCATGGAGAAGCCCGGTGGCTGAACCGATTCCGACAACATATCCCGAGAGAGCCATGTTTCTGTGAAACAGAGAACGTTACAATCTCTGATGTCTCTCTGGAAGGCAATCCTTGTCGAATTTCGTCTACCTTGTTATCAACAGACTGGACATTGGCTAGTACTATACTCGGGAACAGTGGGCGACGTCACGTCTACGGAGCCTTACCAGGTGGCCACTTCATCTGCCCCTTCTGCGGCACCGTTGTTTTGGGTCGACTACTGGAAGTGGTGTCCTGAGTGGTGGTCCGAACAGAGGATCCGCTTCAGGAAAGTCATATTCCTGGTCGTAATGTAGGTGAGTTGACGTTGCTCTTATATCCAATAGTTATTCCCGGCTGTATGTACAGTTGAAGTCGGAAGTTTACATACACCTAAGCCAAATAATAGTTTTCACAATTCCTGACATTTAATCCTAGTAAAAATTCCCTGTCTTAGGTCAGTTAGGATCACCACTTTATTTTAAGAATGTGAAATGTCAGAATAATAGTAGAGAATGATTTATTTCAGCTTTTATTTCTTTCATCACATTCCCAGTGGGTCAGAAGTTTACATACACTCAATCAATATTTGGTAGCATTACCTTTAAATTGTTTAACTTAGGTCAATCATTTCGGGTAGCCTTCCACAAGCTTCCCACAATAAGTTGGGTGAATTTTGGCCCATTCCTCCTGACAGAGCTGGTGTAACTGAGTCAGGTTTGTAGGCCTCCTTGCTCGCACGCATTTTTTCCATTCTGCCCACAAATTTCTATAGAATTCAGGTCAGGGCTTTGTGATGGCAACCCCAATACCTTGACTTTGTTGTCCTTAAGCCATTTTGCCACAACATTGGAAGAATGCTTGGGGTCATTGTACATTTGGAAGACCCATTTGCGACCAAGCTTTAACTTCCTGACTGATGTCTTGAGATATTGCATCAATATATCCACATCATTTTCCTTCCTCATGATGGCATCTATTTTGTGAAGTGCACTAGTCCCTCCTGCAGCAAAGCACCCCCACAACATGATGCTGCCACCCCCGTTCTTCACGGTTGGGATGGTGTTCTTCGGCTTGCAAGCCTCCCCCTTTTTCCTCCAAACATAACGATGGTCATTATGGCCAAACAGTACTATTTCTATTTCTTCAGACCAGAGGACATTTCTCCAATGTTATGAATGAATTCATATGATTTATATGTTTAATGACTAAATGTTTGTATGTTTAAGTAATGTCTAAGAATATTCAATTCTGAAAATGTATGCAATAGGGATAGGGTTATAAGACAATGATAATCCAAATGATGTGTGTGTGTCTAGATATGTATAATGTATACTGGGACAAGGTGGTACAATCTTGCAATAAGGAGTATCTGTGAGAACAAAGAATTCTTTGTGAAACCATACTACAGGAGAGAGGCCTCCTCGTCCTTGGCACGGGAGGGAAGGCTAGGAGCTGTCCAGATTGACTTATGTTGCAAGATTGTGATAAGCCAATGAATGTGTACTGTGGGAAAGTACTATTTTGTCCCACTCCTCTTTGCAGATCTTCTCCAAGTCATTAAGGTTTCAAGGAGGACGTTTGGCAACTCGAACCTTCAGCTCCCCCCAGATTTTCTATGGGATTAAGGTCTGGAGACTGGCTAAGCCACTCCAGGACCTTAATGTGCTTCTTCTTGAGCCACTCCTTTGTTGCCTTGGCCGTGTATTTTGGGTCATTGTCATGCTGGAATACCCATCCACGACCCATTTTCAATGCCCTGGCTGAGGGAAGGAGGTTCTCACCCAAGATTTGACGGTACATGGCCCCGTCCATCGTCCCTTTAATGTGGTGAAGTTGTCCTGTCCCCTTAGCAGAAAAACACCCCCAAAGCATAATGTTTCCACCTCCATGTTTGACGGTGGAAATTGTGTTCTTGGGGTCATAGGCAGCATTCCTCCTCCTCCAAACACGGCGAGTTGAGTTGATGCCAAAGAGCTCCATTTTGGTCTCATCTGACCACAACACTTTCACCCAGTTGTCCTCTGAATCATTCAGATGTTCATTGGCAAACTTCAGACGGGCATGTATATGTGCTTTCTTGAGCAGGGGGACCTTGCGGGCGCTGCAGGATTTCAGTCCTTCACAGCGTAGTGTGTTACCAATTGTTTTCTTGGTGACTATGGTCACAGCTGCATTGAGATTATTGACAAGATCCTCCCATGTAGTTCTGGGCTGATTCCTCACCGTTCTCATGATCATTGCAACTCCACGAAGTGAGATCTTGCATGGAGCCCCAGGCCGACAGTTATTTTGTGTTTCTTCCATTTGCGAATAATCGCACCAACTGTTGTCACCTTCTCACCAAGCTGCTTGGCTATAGTCTTGTAGCCCATTCCAGCCTTGTGTAGGTCTACAATCTTGTCCCTGACATCCTTGGAGAGCTCTTTGGTCTTGGCCATGGTGGAGAGTTTGGAATCTGATTGATTGATTGCTTCTGTGGACAGGTGTCTTTCATACAGGTAACAAACTGAGATTAGGAGCACTCCCTTTAAGAGTGTGCTCCTAATCTCAGCTCGTTACCTGTATAAAAGACACATGGGAGCCAGAAATCTTTCTGATTGAGAGGGGTTCAAATACATTTTTCACATGCGTTTTTCAGGATTTTTTGGTTGTTATTCTGTCTCTCACTGTTCAAATAAACCTACCATTAAAATTATAGACTGATCATTTCTTTGTCAGTGGGCAAACGTACAAAATCAGCAGGGGATCAAATACTTTTTCCCCCTCACTGTATGTAAACTTCCGACTTCAACTGTAATAAGACTTAAGATTTCCATGGGTAACAATGTAAGAAATAATACATGAAAAAACAAAATACTGCACAGTTTCCTAAGAACACAAAGCATCCCTTTGTGTAGTGGGAGGAGAGGGGGATGAGGTGGTGATGGGGAGGAGATGGTGATGAGGGAGGGAGAAGGGGGAGCGAAGGAGGGTTAATGGAAAAGAGAGTGACTGGGTTACAGTTGATATGAGGAAATCAGTCAATTTAAATTAATTCATTAGGCCATAATCTGTGGATTTCACATGACTGGGAATAAATACAATGCATTAGGAAAGTACTCAGACCCCTCCACATTTTGTTACGTTACAGCCTTATTTTCAAATTGATTAAATAAAACAATTATCCTCATCAATCTACAGACAATACCCCATAATTGTCACGATTGTCGAAAGAAGTAGACCAAGGCGTGCATAGAGTTCCACATTCTTTTAATTGTGAAACATACAACAAAACAATAAAGAAAGAAAGAAAGAAAAGAAGAAGAAGAAAAAAAAAAAAAAAAAAAAAAAAAAAAATCGGACACTATGCGTAGCGCACAGGCACTAACCAGAAACAATAACCCACAAACACAGGTGGAACAAGGAACAACTTAAGTATGATCCCCAATTAGAGGTAACGACAATCAGCTGCCTCTAATTGGGAACCATACCAAAACCAAAACATAGAAATAAACAACATAGAAAACCCAATAAACCCCCTAGTCACGTCCTGACCAAAACCACCATAGAAAACCCAGAGGGCTATCTATGGCCAGGACGTGACAATAATGACATAGTCAAAACAGCTTTTTAGAAATGTATTAAAAATTTAAAACAGAAAAACCTTATGACATACAGTGGCAAGAATTATCTGGATTTCTGCACAAATTGGTCACAAAATTAGATCTGATCTTCATCTAAGTCACAACAACAGACAAACACAGTCTGCTTAAACTAATAACACACAAATTATTGTATATTTCTTGTCTATATCGAATACATAATTTAAATATTCACAGTGTAGGTTGGAAAAAGTATGTGAACCCCTGACTTCTCCAAAAGATAATTGGAGTCAGGAATCAGCCAACCTGCCCTGCCCAATAAACAACACTCACAAAATTGGAGTTTGCTATTCACAAGAAGCATTGCCTGATGTGAACCATACCTCGAACAAAAGAGATCTCAGAAGACCCAAGATTAAGGATTGTTGACTTGCATAAAGCTGGAAAGGGTTACAAAAGTATCTCTAAAAGCCTAAATGGAGAAAGTTCAGCACTGTTGTTACTCTCCCTAGGAGTGGCCGTCTTGCAAAGATGACTGCAAGAGCACAGCGCAGAATGCTCCATAAGGTTAAGAATAATCCTAGTGTCAGCTAAAGACTTAAAGAAATCTATGGAACATGCTAACATCTCTGTTGACGAGTCTCCAATACGTAAAACACTAAACAAGAATGGTGTTCATGGGAGGACACCGCGGAAGAAGCCACTGCTGTCCAAAAACAACATTGTTGAATGTCTGAAGTTCGTAAAAGAGCATCTGGATATTCCACAGCGCTCCTGGCAAAATATTCTGTGGACAGATTAAACTAAAGTTGAGTTGTTTGGAAGGAACACACAACACTATGTGTGGAGAAAAAAAGGCACAGCACACCAACATCAAAACCTCATCCCAACTGTAAAGTATGGTGGAGGGAGCATCATGGTTTGGAGCTGCTTTGCTGCTTCAGGGCCTGGACAGCTTGCTATCATCGACGGAAAAATGTATTCCTAAGTTTATCAAAACATTTTGCAGGAGAATGTAAGGCTATCTGTCCGCCAATTGAAGCTCAACAGAAGTTGGGTGATGCAACAGGACAACGAACCAAAACACAGAAGTAAATCAACAACAGAATGGCTTGAACAGAAGAAAATACGCCTTTTGGAGTGGCTCAGTCAGAGTCCTGACCTCAACCCAATTGAGATGCTGTGGCATGACCTCAAGAGAGCAGTTCACACCAGACATCTCAAGAATATTGCTGAACTGAAACAGTTTTGTAAAGAGGAATGGTCCAAAATTCTTCCTGACCGTTGTGCAGGTCTGATCCGCAACTACAGAAAATGTTTGGTTGAGGTTATTGCTGTTAAAGGAGGGTCAACCAGTTATTAAATACAAGGGTTCACATACTTTTTCCACCCTGCACTGTGAATGTTTACACGGTGTGTTCAATAAAGACATGAAAACGTATAATTGTTTGTGTTATTAGTTTAAGCATACTGTGTTTGTCTGTTGTTGTGACTTAGATGAAGATCAGATCCAATTTTATGACCAATTTATGCAGAAATCCAGGTAATTCCAAAGGGTTCACATACTGTTTCTTGCCACTGTAAGCATTCAGACCCTTTGCTATGAGACTCGAAATTGATCTCAAGTGCTTCCCGTTTCCATTGATAATTCTTGAGATGTTTACAACTTGATTGGAGGACACCTGTCGTAAATTCCATTGATAAGACATGATTTGGAAAGACACACACCTGTCTATATAAGGTCCCACAGTTGACAGTGCATGTCAGAGCAAAAACCAAGCCATGAGGTCAAAGGAATTGTCCGTGGAGCTCCGAGACAAGATTTGTGTCAAGGCACAGATCTGGGGAAGGGTACCAAAAAATGTCTGCAGCATTGAAGATCCGCAAGAACACAGTGGCCTCCGTCAAAACCAAAAACAATTTAATACATTTTAGAATAAGGCTGCAACGTAACAAAATGTACAAAAAGTCAAGGGGTCTGAATACTTTCTGAATGCACTGTTAGTAACGGATAAAATAAATGGGCCTCACGATGGGCCTCAGGATCTCGTCATGCCATTTCTGTGCACTCAAATTGACATCGATAAAATGCAATTGTGTTCGTTGTCCATACCTTATGTTTGCCCATACCATAACCCCACTGCCACCATGGGGCACTCTGTTCACAACGTTGACATCAGCAAAACGCTCACCCACACGACGCCATACATGTGGTCGGCGGTTGTGAGGCCGGTTGGACCTACTGCCAAATTCTCTAAAATGTTGGAGGCGGCTTATGGTAGAGAAATTAATGCCAATTGCACGCTCCTTCACAACTTGAGACATCTGTGGCATTGTGTTGTGTGACAAAACTGGACATTTTAGAGTGGCCTTTTATTGTCCCCAGTACAAGGTGTACCTGTAATGATCATGCTGTTTCATCAGCTTCTTAATATATCACACTTGTCAGATGGCTGGATTCTCTTGGCAAATAAGAAATGTTCACTAACAGGGATGTAAACAAATTTGTGCACAACATTTTAGAGAAATACGCTTTTTGTGCATATGGAAAATGTCTGGGATCTCTTTTGACCCTTATTTTACCAGGTAAGTTGACTGAGAACACATTCTCATTTACAGCAACGACCTGGGGAATAGTTACAGTGGAGAGGATTAATGAGCCAATTGTAAGCTAGGGATGATCAGGTGACCATGATGGTATGAGGGCCAGATTGGGAATTTAGCCAGGACACCGGGGTTAAAACCACTACTCTTACGATAAGTGCCATGGGATCTTTAGTGACCACAGAGAGTCAGGAGACCTGTTTAACATCCCATCCAAAAGACGGCACCCTACACAGGGCAATGTCCCCAATCACTGCCCTGGACCAGAGGAAAGGGTGCCCCCTACACCACTTGGTCTCCCATCCAGGGACCAACCCTGTTTAGCTTCAGAAGCAAGCCAGCAGTGGGATGCAGGGTGGTACGCTACTGGCTATTTCAGCTCATGAAACATGGGACCAACACTTTACATGTTGCATTTATATTTGTGCAGCTACTACCAGACATCTCTCTGTCACTCTCTCCCTGTCCACACTTCTCTCTCTCTCCCTTCTCTCCCTTCTCTCTCCCTGTCCACACTTCTCTCTCCTTCTCTCTTCTCTCTCTCCCTGTCCACACTTCTCTCCCTCTCCCTTCTCTCCTTTCTCTCTCCCTGTCCACACTTCTCTCCCTCTCCCTTCTCTCCCTTCTCTCTCCCTGTCCACACTTCCCTCTCCTTCTCTCTTCTCTCTCTCCCTGTCTACACTTCTCTCTCTCATTCTCCCTTCCTGTCCATGTCCATGGGTTCTATATTCTTAAGGTTCTATTTGTTCTTTTAGGTTCAGTTGGGTTCTGTCAGCTTCTAAAGGGGTTAGGGTTGTTATCTCACCAGTGTTGCCTTGCTCTCCTGCTCCAGGCAGCTGGTTGTCCTCAGGGCTAGGACTGAAGTCTCCTCCCAGACCGTTGTCCTTCTCTCTCTCTGGTTCTTCTGGTAATACAGGGTCTGGTAGAACAGTGTTGGGGTCTGAAACATAGGACACCGTGTTAAATATCTCTGTATGATAGTGAGACAAAAAGACACACACACGCACGCGTTAGAGAGAGCGCGCACGCACACACACACAAGCAGCACACACAGACACCCACTCAGCAGTCTACGGGACAGAACACACTGACATGGCAGAATGAGGTTAAGACAGTTATATATTACTTTTTTATTATAATTCATTATTCATATCTGTAAAAGGCCATAAAATGTCTTATTTATACTTCTGGTTTTAACTTCACTGCTGAGGAGAAGAGAGGAGAGGATTGGATTGGAAAGGAGAGGAGAGAAAAGGAGATGAGGGGAGAGAAGATGTTTGAGGTTATGTCAGCTCTGAAGAAAATAGTGTTTGTAGAAGAGACATTTGGTTTATCTCTCTAACTGTTGTAGAGGGAACAGTTGGTTTATCTCTCTAACTGTTGTAGAGGGAACAGATGGTTTATCTCTCTAACTGTTGTAGAGGGAACAGATGGTTTATCTCTCTAACTGTTGTAGAGGGAACAGATGGTTTATCTCTCTAACTGTTGTAGAGGGAACAGTTGGTTTATCTCTCTAACTGTTGTAGAGGGAACAGTTGGTTTATCTCTCTAACTGTTGTAGAGGGAACAGTTGGTTTATCTCTCTAACTGTTGTAGAGGGAACAGATGGTTTATCTCTCTAACTGTTGTAGAGGGAACAGATGGTTTATCTCTCTAACTGTTGTAGAGGGAACAGATGGTTTATCTCTCTAACTGTTGTAGAGGGAACAGATGGTTTATCTCTCTAACTGTTGTAGAGGGAACAGATGGTTTATCTCTCTAACTGTTGTAGAGGGAACAGTTGGTTTATCTCTCTAACTGTTGTAGAGGAACAGTTGGTTTATCTCTCTAACTGTTGTAGAGGGAACAGTTGGTTTATCTCTCTAACTGTTGTAGAGGGAACAGTTGGTTTATCTCTCTAACTGTTGTAGAGGGAACAGATGGTTTATCTCTCTAACTGTTGTAGAGGGAACAGATGGTTTATCTCTCTAACTGTTGTAGAGGGAACAGATGGTTTATCTCTCTAACTGTTGTAGAGGGAACAGTTGGTTTATCTCTCTAACTGTTGTAGAGGGAACAGATGGTTTATCTCTCTAACTGTTGTAGAGGGAACAGATGGTTTATCTCTCTAACTGTTGTAGAGGGAACAGTTGGTTTATCTCTCTAACTGTTGTAGAGGGAACAGATGGTTTATCTCTCTAACTGTTGTAGAGGGAACAGTTGGTTTATCTCTAGCTGTTGTAGAGGGAACAGATGGTTTATCTCTCTAACTGTTGTAGAGGGAACAGTTGGTTTATCTCTCTAACTGTTGTAGAGGGAACAGTTGGTTTATCTCTAGCTGTTGTAGAGGGAACAGTTGGTTTATCTCTCTAACTGTTGTAGAGGGAACAGATGGTTTATCTCTAGCTGTTGTAGAGGGAACAGATGGTTTATCTCTCTAACTGTTGTAGAGGGAACAGATGGTTTATCTCTCTAACTGTTGTAGAGGGAACAGTTGGTTTATCTCTCTAACTGTTGTAGAGGGAACAGTTGGTTTATCTCTAGCTGTTGTAGAGGGAACAGTTGGTTTATCTCTCAAACTGTTGTAGAGGGAACAGATGGTTTATCTCTAGCTGTTGTAGAGGGAACAGATGGTTTATCTCTCTAACTGTTGTAGAGGGAACAGATGGTTTATCTCTCTAACTGTTGTAGAGGGAACAGTTGGTTTATCTCTCTAACTGTTGTAGAGGGAACAGTTGGTTTATCTCTAGCTGTTGTAGAGGGAACAGTTGGTTTATCTCTCTAACTGTTGTAGAGGGAACAGATGGTTTATCTCTCTAACTGTTGTAGAGGGAACAGTTGGTTTATCTCTCTAACTGTTGTAGAGGGAACAGATGGTTTATCTCTCTAACTGTTGTAGAGGGAACAGTTGGTTTATCTCTCTAACTGTTGTAGAGGGAACAGATGGTTTATCTCTCTAACTGTTGTAGAGGGAACAGATGGTTTATCTCTCTAACTGTTGTAGAGGAACAGTTGGTTTATCTCTCTAACTGTTGTAGAGGGAACAGATGGTTTATCTCTCTAACTGTTGTAGAGGGAACAGTTGGTTTATCTCTCTAACTGTTGTAGAGGGAACAGATGGTTTATCTCTCTAACTGTTGTAGAGGGAACAGTTGGTTTATCTCTCTAACTGTTGTAGAGGGAACAGATGGTTTATCTCTCTAACTGTTGTAGAGGGAACAGATGTTTTATCTCTCTAACTGTTGTAGAGGGAACAGTTGGTTTATCTCTCTAACTGTTGTAGAGGGAACAGTTGGTTTATCTCTAGCTGTTGTAGAGGGAACAGTTGGTTTATCTCTCTAACTGTTGTAGAGGGAACAGATGGTTTATCTCTAGCTGTTGTAGAGGGAACAGATGGTTTATCTCTCTAACTGTTGTAGAGGGAACAGATGGTTTATCTCTCTAACTGTTGTAGAGGGAACAGTTGGTTTATCTCTCTAACTGTTGTAGAGGGAACAGTTGGTTTATCTCTAGCTGTTGTAGAGGGAACAGTTGGTTTATCTCTCTAACTGTTGTAGAGGGAACAGATGGTTTATCTCTCTAACTGTTGTAGAGGGAACAGATGGTTTATCTCTCTAACTGTTGTAGAGGGAACAGTTGGTTTATCTCTCTAACTGTTGTAGAGGGAACAGATGGTTTATCTCTCTAACTGTTGAAGAGGGAACAGATGGTTTATCTCTCTAACTGTTGTAGAGGGAACAGTTGGTTTATCTCTCTAACTGTTGTAGAGGGAACAGTTGGTTTATCTCTCTAACTGTTGTAGAGGGAACAGTTGGTTTATCTCTAGCTGTTGTAGAGGGAACAGTTGGTTTTATCTCTCTAACTGTTGTAGAGGGAACAGATGGTTTATCTCTAGCTGTTGTAGAGGGAACAGATGGTTTATCTCTCTAACTGTTGTAGAGGGAACAGATGGTTTATCTCTCTAACTGTTGTAGAGGGAACAGATGGTTTATCTCTCTAACTGTTGTAGAGGGAACAGATGGTTTATCTCTCTAACTGTTGTAGAGGGAACAGTTGGTTTATCTCTCTAACTGTTGTAGAGGGAACAGTTGGTTTATCTCTCTAACTGTTGTAGAGGGAACAGTTGGTTTATCTCTCTAACTGTTGTAGAGGGAACAGATGGTTTATCTCTCTAACTGTTGTAGAGGGAACAGAGAGAGAGAGAGAAATAGACAGAGAGAGCGAGATAAATAAAGCCCTTACATTGAAATTGAATTGGGGGGGGGGAGCTTTCATACTACTCAACATAGTGGGTGGTGTCTACTTAGTCTATATCAGATTCTTTACCTCCTACTACACATCCTCCACTTTTCCCCTCCTCCACCTCCTCCCCTCCTCCACTTCCTCCCCTTATCTCCTCCTCCTCCCCTCCTCCACCTCGTCCCCTTCTCTCCCCCCTCCCCTTCTCTCCTCCTCCTCCTCCCCTTCTCCACCTCCTAACCTTCTCTCCTCCTCCTCCCCTTCTCTCCTTCTCCACCTCCTCCCCTTCTCACCTCCTCCCCTTCTCTCCTCCTCCCCTTCTCCCCCCTCCCTCTCTCTCTCCTCCTCCTCCCCTTCTCTCCTCCTCCTCCCCTTCTCTCCTTCTCCACCTCACCCCCTTCTCTCATCCTCCTCACCCCCTCCCCTCCCCTCCTCTCCTCTTCTCCTCCTCCATGCCTCTGTATAATGATAGCAGTATTGAATTACGGAGAAAGACAGAGACAGAGGGGTGTGTAGTCTGGCTGAGAGAGAGAGAGAGAGAAATAGAGAGAGAGAGAGAGAGAGAGAGAGAGAGAGAGAGAGAGAGAGAGAGAGAGAAATAGACAGAGAGATAAATAAAGCCCTTACATTGAAATTGAATTGGGGGGGGAGCTTTCATACTACTCAACATAATGGGTGGTGTCTACTTAGTCTATATCAGATTCTTTACCTCCTACTACACATCCTCCACTTTTCCCCTCCTCCACCTCCTCCACTTCCTCCCCTTATCTCCTCCTCCTCCTCCCTCTTACACCACCTCCCCTTCTCTCCTCCTCCACCTCTCTCCTTCCCCTCCCCTTCTCCACCTCCTCACCCCCCTTCTCCACCTCCTTCTCCTCTCCTCCTCCTCCCTCTCTCTCTCCTCCTCCTCTTCTCTCCTTCTCTCCACCTCCCCCTTCTCTCATCCTCCTCCACCTCTTCCCCTTCTCTCCTCCTCCACCTCTCTCTCCTTCCCCTCCCCTCTTCCCCTTCTCTCCTTCACCTCCTCCTCCCCTTCTCTCCCTCCTCCTTTTCTCTCCTCCCCTTCTCTCCTTCTCCACCTCCCCCCTTCACTCATCCTCCTCCACCTCCTCCCCTTCTCTCCCTCCTCCTCTTCTCTCCTCCCCTTCTCTCCTTCTCCACCTCCCCCCTTCTCTCATCCTCCTCCACCTCCTCCCCTTCTCTCCTCCTCCACCTCTCTCCTTCCTCTCCCCTCCTCCCCTTCTCTCCTTCACCTCCTCCTCCCCTCCTCTCCTCCTCCATCCTCTGTATAATGATAGCAGTAGTGAATTACGGTTTCCAGCAGTAGTGAGCGCTACTTTGCTATGTTTTTAGACTGTTTGAACATGAGAGTGTGTTTTAGTCTATGAGAGGCTACAGACAATCTGATTCGCTCAGGGCTGAGCCAATCTGAAGTGGCGTTTGGCAGACTGAGCATGTGCAGTAGAGGGTTCTCTCTCATCTTGCGACCCACTTCTACTCTGAATGTGCTGACATTTCCCTTCCTTCACAAGACAGACAATACGAAAGGCCACCAGCAGGAGGGTGTGTGTATGTGTGTGTGCTGTTTTAAATATTCACAGCGACATCCTGTCATAGAGCTCTGAACAGGAGGGAGGATAGAATCTGTACCTCTACTGCACTGCTTTCTGCCTCACACAGAGGTTACACACACACACACACACAGCAGAGATTATATGAATAATGCATGAGGGTATTTGCATGCTAAGATGCTAAGATCTGTGCTGTGTCAGAATGATTCAGTGAAGTCACTGTGACCATGTACACCAATACAGTTATCCTCAAGGTTACACACTGATACACACTGTTAGGGCACTGGGGTTTTACATAGAGGTGGAGAACTGCGCTGCATTCAAGGTGTGCGTCAGGCCTCAACTCGGTTAGTGTCTACAGTACTGCAAATAAACCTTTAAGGAGAGGGGAATGTTTAGAGTGAACACATGTAGGAGAGTTTAGAGTGCAACACATGGAGAAACATGTGTGTATTGTTTTTTGTCTGATTAATCAACCAATGAAGGCGTTTGTTTGTTTACCTTGTCCGACCTTCATAACCACTTTCATGGCCCTGGTCTTACAGACTCCTCCCTCTCTGTTCTCCAGGCCTTCGACTGAACCATTGGATGTAGCTGAAAGAGAGAGAGAGAGAGAGAGAGAGAGAGAGAGAGAGAGAGAGGGAGAGAGAGAGAGATAAATGATTATTACACAAAGTCAAACATAGAAAGGAGTAACAAGGGACTCCAACCTTCCACAATCAATAATTGGGAGTATCTGAGTGTTCACAGACATATGTTACTTCATAAACAAATGATGGGCAGTATCTACACTCAGACATCACATACTGTAATGGAAGTAGCCTTCACTGAGCTCCCCAACCATGAAACCTCCAGACTACCACCGCTCTTCACATAATCATCTCCTGCACGATTTCTCCTCTTTCTCTGGGGTTTAACTTCCCAGGACAAGGTTAGATTAAAATGAGCTCTTTGAAGACGGAGCTCAAAGCAGCCTGAATAATCTGTCTGAGAGAGAGAGAGAGAGAGAGAGAGAGAGAGAGAGAGAGAGAGAGAGAGAGAATGAAAGAGTTTTATATCCACTCAGGGACAGCTAAATCCTCCTTTTGTAAACGTACTTCTGTCATTTAAATGTCCTTTTCTTCCATGCTGACTACAGGGGAACCAGCATAACTGATCCAGAGGAGCCAGCATAACTGATCTAGAGGAGCCAGCATAACTGATCTAGAGGAGCCAGCATAACTGATCTAGCATAATTGATCTAGAGGAGCCAGCATAACTGATCTAGAGGAGCCAGCATAACTGATCTAGAGGAGCCAGCATAACTGATCTAGAGGAGCCAGCATAACTGATCCAGAGGAGCCAGCATAACTGATCTAGAGGAGCCAGTATAACTGATCTAGAGGAGCCAGTATAACTGATCTAGAGGAGCCAGCATAACTGATCTAGAGGAGCCAGCATAACTGATCTATAGGAGCCAGCATAACTGATCTAGAGAAGCCAGCATAACTGATCTAGAGGAGCCAGCATAACTGATCTATAGGAGCCAGCATAACTGATCTAGAGGAGCCAGCATAACTGATCTAGAGGAGCCAGCATAACTGATCTAAAGGAGCCAGCATAACTGATCTAGAGGAGCCAGCATAACTGATCCAGAGGAGCCAGCATAACTGATCTAGAGGAGCCAGCATAACTGATCCAGAGGAGCCAGCATAACTGATCCAGAGGAGCCAGCATAACTGATCCAGAGGAGCCAGCATAACTGATCTAGAGGAGCCAGCATAACTGATCTAGAGGAGCCAGCATAGCTGATCTAGAGGAGCCAGCATAACTGATCTAGAGGAGCCAGCATAACTGATCCAGAGGAGCCAGCATAACTGATCTAGAGGAGCCAGCATAACTGATCTAGAGGAGCCAGCATAACTTTTCTAGAGGAGCCAGCATAACTGATCTAGAGGAGCCAGCATAACTGATCTAGAGGAGCCAGCATAACTGATCTAGAGGAGCCAGCATAACTGATCTAGAGGAGCCAGCATAACTGATCTAGAGGAGCCAGCATAACTGATCTAGAGGAGCCAGCATAACTGATCTAGAGGAGCCAGCATAACTGATCTAGAGGAGGATAAGTAACCCAGTTTTGAGATGGGTATAGAAAGGCCTGTGTCGCTAATAGGGAATCGGCAGTTTGCACCCTTCAAAAAAAGCCATTTAAACTTTCCCTTTAATATTCCTAGTCAGAATTCCCATGGTCAATTCCATTCTGAACACTGTACTCCAAAATAGCCTCCAGGACTGGTCAGCAATAATACGACCTGGATGATTCATGACGGAGGCCTATGAATGTATTCAGCTTTGTGTGTGTGTCAAGGTGTGTATGTATGTGTGTGTCAAGGTGTGTATGTATGTGTGTGTGTGTCAAGGTGTGTATGTATGTGTGTGTGTGTCAAGGTGTGTATGTATGTGTGTGTGTGTCAAGGTGTGTATGTACGTGTGTGTGTGTCAAGGTGTGTATGTATGTGTGTGTGTGTGTGTGTGTCAAGGTGTGTATATATGTTTGTGTGTCCGTGTAAATGTGTTCAGCAGCAGGGCCACAGGACTGGCCTCATTTACTTGGACCAGTGAATAAACGGGGAGAGAGAGAGAGAGAGAGAGAGAGAGAGAGAGAGAGAGAGAGAGAGAGAGACCCCGAACCATATCATGAGAAAACAAAAAGATAATTACTTGACACATTGGAAAGAATTAACAAAAAAACTGAGCAACCTTGAATGCTATTTGGCCCTAAACAGAGAGTACACAGAGGAAGAATACCTGACCACTGTTATGTACAGACTCAGTGAGCATAGCCTTGCTATTGACACTCACTAGAAGACAGGCTATGTGCACACTGCCCACAAATGAGGTGGAAACTGAGCTGCACTTCCTAACCTCCTGCCAAATGTATGACCATATTAGCGACACGTATTTAGCTCAGATTACACAGACCCACATAGAATTTGAAAACAAACAACATTTTGATGAACTCCCATATCTATTGGGTGAAATACCACAATCACAGCAGCAATATTTGTGAAAAGGGCAACCAGTGAAAAACAAACACCATTGTAAATACAACTAATATTTATGTTAATTTACCTTCCCTTTTGTACTTAAACTATTTGCACATCATATGACATTTGAAATGTCTTTATTCTTTTGGAACTTTTGTGAGTGTAATGTTACCTATTCATTTGTATTGTTTATTTCACTTTTGTTTATTATCTACTTCACTTGCTTAGGCAATGTTAACATATGTTTCCCATGCCAATAAAGCCCTTTAATTGAAATAAAAATTGAGAGAGAGAGCGATAGACAGAGAGAGAGAGAGAGAGAGAGAGAGAGACAGAGACAGACAGACAGATGACAGTACAGGCTCCACTACCTCCATTACACGACCTTCCCCAACAGTCTATATCTTCTATGTCATTAAGTTACTGGTAGAAGGAACCGACAGTCTATATCTTCTATGTCATTAAGTTACTAGTAGAAGGAACCGACAGTCTATATCTTCTATGTCATTAAGTTACTGGTAGAAGGAACCGACAGTCTATATCTTCTATGTCATTAAGTTACTGGTAGAAGGAACCAACAGTCTATATCTTCTATGTCATTAAGTTACTAGTAGAAGGAACCGACAGTCTATATCTTCTATGTCATTAAGTTACTGGTAGAAGGAACCGACAGTCTATATCTTCTATGTCATTAAGTTACTGGTAGAAGGAACCGACAGTCTATATCTTCTATGTCATTAAGTTACTGGTAGAAGGAACCGACAGTCTATATCTTCTATGTCATTAAGTTACTGGTAGAAGGAACCGACAGTCTATATCTTCTATGTCATTAAGTTACTGGTAGAAGGAACCGACAGTCTATATCTTCTATGTCATTAAGTTACTGGTAGAAGGAACCGACAGTCTATATCTTCTATGTCATTAAGATACTGGTAGAAGGAACCGACAGTCTATATCTTCTATGTCATTAAGTTACTAGTAGAAGGAACCGACAGTCTATATCTTCTATGTCATTAAGTTACTGGTAGAAGGAACCGACAGTCTATATCTTCTATGTCATTAAGTTACTAGTAGAAGGAACCGACAGTCTATATCTTCTATGTCATTAAGTTACTGGTAGAAGGAACCGACAGTCTATATCTTCTATGTCATTAAGTTACTGGTAGAAGGAACCGACAGTCTATATCTCTATGTCATTAAGTTACTAGTAGAAGGAACCGACAGTCTATATCTCTATGTCATTAAGTTACTAGTAGAAGGAACCGACAGTCTATATCTTCTATGTCATTAAGTTACTGGTAGAAGGAACCGACAGTCTATATCTTCTATGTCATTAAGTTACTGGTAGAATGAACCGACAGTCTATATCTTCTATGTCATTAAGTTACTAGTAGAAGGAACCGACAGTCTATATCTTCTATGTCATTAAGTTACTAGTAGAAGGAACCGACAGTCTATATCTTCTATGTCATTAAGTTACTAGTAGAAGGAACCGACAGTCTATATCTTCTATGTCATTAAGTTACTGGTAGAAGGAACCGACAGTCTATATCTTCTATGTCATTAAGTTACTAGTAGAAGGAACCGACAGTCTATATCTTCTATGTCATTAAGTTACTAGTAGAAGGAACCGACAGTCTATATCTCTATGTCATTAAGTTACTAGTAGAAGGAACCGACAGTCTATATCTTCTATGTCATTAAGTTACTGGTAGAAGGAACCGACAGTCTATATCTCTATGTCATTAAGTTACTAGTAGAAGGAACCGACAGTCTATATCTTCTATGTCATTAAGTTACTGGTAGAAGGAACCGACAGTCTATATCTTCTATGTCATTAAGTTACTGGTAGAATGAACCGACAGTCTATATCTTCTATGTCATTAAGTTACTAGTAGAAGGAACCGACAGTCTATATCTTCTATGTCATTAAGTTACTAGTAGAAGGAACCGACAGTCTATATCTTCTATGTCATTAAGTTACTAGTAGAAGGAACCGACAGTCTATATCTTCTATGTCATTAAGTTACTAGTAGAAGGAACCGACAGTCTATATCTTCTATGTCATTAAGTTACTAGTAGAAGGAACCGACAGTCTATATCTTCTATGTCATTAAGTTACTAGTAGAAGGAACCGACAGTCTATATCTTCTATGTCATTAAGTTACTAGTAGAAGGAACCGACAGTCTATATCTCTATGTCATTAAGTTACTAGTAGAAGGAACCGACAGTCTATATCTTCTATGTCATTAAGTTACTAGTAGAAGGAACCGACAGTCTATATCTCTATGTCATTAAGTTACTGGTAGAAGGAACCGACAGTCTATATCTTCTATGTCATTAAGTTACTGGTAGAAGGAACCGACAGTCTATATCTTCTATGTCATTAAGTTACTGGTAGAAGGAACCGACAGTCTATATCTTCTATGTCATTAAGTTACTGGTAGAAGGAACCGACAGTCTATATCTTCTATGTCATTAAGTTACTGGTAGAAGGAACCGACAGTCTATATCTCTACGTCATTAAGTTACTGGTAGAAGGAACCGACAGTCTATATCTTCTATGTCATTAAGTTACTGGTAGAAGGAACCGACAGTCTATATCTTCTATGTCATTAAGTTACTGGTAGAAGGAACCGACAGTCTATATCTTCTATGTCATTAAGTTACTGGTAGAAGGAACCGACAGTCTATATCTTCTATGTCATTAAGTTACTGGTAGAAGGAACCGACAGTCTATATCTTCTATGTCATTAAGTTACTGGTAGAAGGAACCGACAGTCTATATCTTCTATGTCATTAAGTTACTGGTAGAAGGAACCGACAGTCTATATCTTCTATGTCATTAAGTTACTGGTAGAAGGAACCGACAGTCTATATCTTCTATGTCATTAAGTTACTGGTAGAAGGAACCGACAGTCTATATCTTCTATGTCATTAAGTTACTGGTAGAAGGAACCGACAGTCTATATCTTCTATGTCATTAAGTTACTGGTAGAAGGAACCAACAGTCTATATCTTCTATGTCATTAAGTTACTGGTAGAAGGAACCGACAGTCTATATCTTCTATGTCATTAAGTTACTAGTAGAAGGAACCGACAGTCTATATCTTCTATGTCATTAAGTTACTGGTAGAAGGAACCGACAGTCTATATCTTCTATGTCATTAAGTTACTGGTAGAAGGAACCGACAGTCTATATCTTCTATGTCATTAAATTACTGGTAGAAGGAACCGACAGTCTATATCTTCTATGTCATTAAGTTACTAGTAGAAGGAACCAACAGTCTATATCTTCTATGTCATTAAGTTACTGGTAGAAGGAACCGACAGTCTATATCTTCTATGTCATTAAGTTACTGGTAGAAGGAACCGACAGTCTATATCTTCTATGTCATTAAGTTACTAGTAGAAGGAACCGACAGTCTATCTCTTCTATCTCATTAAGTTACTGGTAGAAGGAACCGACAGTCTATATCTTCTATGTCATTAAGTTACTAGTAGAAGGAACCGACAGTCTATATCTCTATGTCATTAAGTTACTAGTAGAAGGAACCGACAGTCTATATCTTCTATGTCATTAAGTTACTAGTAGAAGGAAGTGAGACCCAGCTACACTTATTAGACAGAGAAGCAGAGAAACAGGCAAGCACATTCACTAGCAGAATATACTGCACCCTTCAATGAGCACAGACATGTTTGTTTGGTTTGGGTTTATACTGTTGACGATGGAGATAAACCCCTGACACACACACACACACACACTGTACACACACACAGTGATAGCTGTGAGACTGGGATTAATTCTCAGAAGTGTCTGCCTGCACTTTGACCTTTATCTAATCCCATGACCTAGATAATTGTGATTACTATATCAGATGGAGCTAAATACCCACAGGGTGTGTGTAGAAAGTATTTAGCAAAGATAATGAACCTATATCTTTTTTAATAATATAATCTTTGAGAATTAACAATCACCAAAATAAAAGCTAGACAGTCAGGGAGAATGGAAAATTCCCAAAACAATTTAGCAGTATTGATTTTGTTAATATGTTTGAGTAAAGGACACAACATTAGCTATGGCAAAATGCATAGAATTGTAGGAAATTTGCTTTAAAACTGCAAAAGTTTCTGTCAGCTGCATTGCAAAAAGTGTAGAATTCAGTGGCGATTTTGGAAGCATGTAAATCTTGGTGGGGCAAACTCCCCCCCAAAAATGTAGATGCATGCCAGCAAAGCCACTATGCAACACAACACAAAAAAATACATTAATTGCATTTTAACGGTGACAAATGGTGGCCACAAACTGTTAGGGCCTACATAAAGCTGTCCCAACGACTGACCTTTCTTTTCAGCACCATGGAGTAAATGCTTACCACTGCTACACCTGGCTATCAGCGGAGCCTTGTCTGGCAGCCAAACAGTTCATTCAGCCTCCTTTACTGCCTTTAAAAAAACATAGCTGATATGGCTGACTTGCTTAAACAAATGTGGTTTCTACTGACAATTGAGATGTACAAACTATGGCATAAGGGGATGACGAGCAGATAAGAGGCGAGCTAGGACGGACCTAGTCAATATAACTACAGTGGCAAGAAACAGTATGTGAACCCTTTGGAATGACCTGGATTTCTGCATAAATTGGTCATAAAATTGGATCTGATCTTCATCTAAGTCACAACAACAGACAAACACAGTCTGCTTAAACTAATAACACAAACAATTATACGTTTTCATGTCTTTATTGAACACACCGTGTAAACATTCACAGTGCAGGGTGGGAAAAGTATGTGAATCTTTGGATTTAATAACTGGTTGACCCTCCTTTGGCAGCAATAACCTCAACCAAACGTTTTCTGTAGTTGCGGATCAGACCTGCACAACGGTCAGGAGGATTTGTGGACCATTCCACCTTACAATACTGTTTTAGTTCAGCAATATTCTCAAAAAGGGAGAAGGCGGAGGGCGGGACGCAGGTGGTCCTCGTAACGCCCGGGCCCACTGATGTAGAGAGAAGTGGGCCGACAGTGGTAGAGCAGCCACAAGCACCTGTTGCTGAGGAACAACTTGTTTGTGTTGAGGGTACTGAGTTACAGCTTGTACCAGAGGGGAACATAGTGTCTGATGTGCAGCAGACAAATATTGTTGTAGGAGGTGAGGATGGATCCGGGGAGCCATTTCCCCAGACTGGTGTGGAGATGCCCAGTACGAGTGATAGGGTACAGGAGGGGTTCAGGTGGAGCTAGCAGATTTTTTTTATTTTGATAAATTGATAAGTGAGGTCAGCTGTGGTGTTACAGAAGACAGTGGGGGTAGACCAGTTGAGTGTGAAGAAGTAATTCCGCTTGAGGAAATGTGTTACTGCTGTCACAGCAGCAAAACGTAGTGGGAAACGTGGTCAGGTTCAGAGAAAATTAAAACAATGATGATGATCATGCCTCATAGGGTGTCTTTTTTCTCTTTGGTTTCTCTGTGGTTTCTTCTGCTTTTCCTTTCTCTTTTCTATATGGAGGTACTAAGGGGAGGATCTCTCAATATTACTGGGGGAAGGGACAGGAATAAGAGGGCTTGGGTATTAGAAGTAATAAAACAGAAAAGGCTTAATGTAGTTTTTCTACAGGAGACACATAGTGATGAGGCTAATGAGGTTGACTGGGGTATGTGGTGGGAGGGGCAGCATATACTCAGTCATGGTACTAATTCCAGTGTTGCGGTGGCAATCTGGTTTTCCTCAGGCTTAGGGGTGACTGTGGTATCTACAAACAGAGATTGTCAAGGGACGGGTTTTATTGGTAAAGACAGATGTTATGTTTTTTTAATTGTTTTTTTAATGTTTATATTCCTAATGAGGGTACAGAGCGTATTGCTGTATTTGATAAAATAAAGGAAACCTTAAGACAGTGTGACCAAGAGGGGTGTCTGGTTTTAGGGGGGGACTGGAACTCTACAGTGGATTTGACTGTTAATCGCACTGCTGAAGACCTTCACCTGCGGTCAGCTACTTGCCTGTCTGGTCTATTAACTGAGTTGGAGCTTTCTGATGTGTGGAGAGTAAGGAGTGCTAAAGTTAGGCAGTACACATGGTTAAAGGTGAATGAAGGTGGTGTCAGTGCAGCAAGGTTAGACAGGTTGTATGTATCCGAGCAATACTGTAGCAGGGAAGGTGTGACATTACTCCTATGGGTTTCTCTGATCGCCTGTTGATATTCACTTGTCCTGTCCATGAAGGTCATCACCTTATTGGTATTTTACATTTTCTTACAATCACTTTGGCACTAATTTCAGAACCTTGATGTCATTTTTCAAAACTCTATAGACACAAAACTCATAACCGATGATCAAAATGCACATTTTTCAAAACTCAAACACTTTTTCCAATTGCTTTGATACAATACACATAAAGCTAATATCATTTGTTCATTGAACTAAAATCACCTGTTCAAAATGACACAACATCAAAGTATTACCACTTCAAAATGCAATTCCCACATTACATCTGAGATGACTGTCTATTCATTTCATTACAATGATCTAACTATCAATTCACACATTACATCTGAGATGACTGTCTATTCATTTCATTACAATGATCTAACTATCAACTGATACAACTGCTCAAAATGATAAGTAGCTGTTGCATTACTCTTAATGCATAGTTTTATGGAAACTGACAAACAATATTCCATGTTTAGATCATGAAAGGTTCAGGATAACGAGATCCATCGACACCAATTACTGTGGAACATGAACCAATTGGACTACATTATCTATGGATGTAATAGATCATCATCATTCTTTATCAGACACCGTTTCTATGGTCCCATGTACCACTTTTCCAGACCATGTTTTCAGATTTTACCACTTTATTAGGTACACCTATCTAGTACTGGGTAGGACCCCCTTTTGCCTCCACAACAGCCTGAATTATTCATGGTGTTGTACGTTAAGAGATGCCCTTCTGCACACCACTGTTGTAAACGGCTGTTATTTGAGCATTTGTGGCCTTTCTTTTAGCTTGAATGAGTCTGGACATTCTCCTCTGACCTCTCTCATTAACAAGGTGTTTTTGCACACAGATCTGCCGCTCACTGAATGTGTTTTGCTTATCGCACCATTCTCTGTAAACTCTAGAGACTGTAGTGCGTAAAAATCCCAGGAGGGCAGCTGTTTCTGAGATGCTGGAACCATCATGTGTGGCACCAACAATCATACCACGGTCAAAGTTGCTTGGATTACGCATCTTGCCTGTTCTAATGTTTGGTCGAACAACAACTAAAGCTCTCTACTCTACGTACACTATATATTGAGTTGCAGGCTGCCACATGTTTCGCTGTTCGAAAGAGCAGGCTATTTGCATTAACATGCAGGTGTACCTAATAAAGAGTGTATGTATGAGTGTATGTATGCAGGCCCTTATAATTGCTTTTCCAATACTGCCAACTCGTTATTGATGATTGATTTCACATTGTGGTATGAGTATATAGTGAAATGAGTGGTAGTATATGAGTGGTATCCACCTACAACAACATAGCGATAACATGGAGCCGGCAGGTGATCCAGGTCACAATAGAGGTCAAGCAGCGGGAGGAGGAAGACGAGGAAGACGTGGTGGTCAAAGGAATGGCAGGGGACAAGCACCCCTTCTGAGAGGTGGTCGTGGGCCTCGTTTGAGAGGTGTGGGGGAACGTGGTAGAGGACAAGGCTACGGACCAAGACAGCGGCAGCAACAGAAAAGAGTGTCCAATGAAATCCCAGCAATAGTTGTAGACCATGTCGTAAATCATGGCATGACAATGACTGAGGCAGCAACAATAATTCAACCAAACCTCAGAAGATCAACCGTGGCCTTAATCATCAGAACTTTCCACAATGAGAACCTTCCGCATGCACTAAACATTAGGCTACTCTCAATTGTCAAATTACTGCATGCCAATGTGTACCACAGAGTAAGTGATGTGACTAAATGTGTTCTTACTGTAATTTTCCCTGCAGAATTGAGACTAGGCCAAATAGGGGAGGCAAAGGCAAAATTCTGACTGACCAACAAGAGCGGGCTGTGATCAATTTGGTTTGGGCCAGAAATGATATTCACCTTACAGAAATTCAGCAGCACATCTTGGACTAAGACGACATGTTCAACAATTGTATTTTATTTTAACCTTTAAGAACAAATTCCTATTTTCAATGACGGCCTAGGAACACTGCCTTGTTCAGGGGCAGAACAACAGATTTCTACCTTGTCAGCTCGGGGATTCGATCTTGCAACCTTTCAGTTACAAGTCCAACGCTCTAACCACTAGGGTTCCTGCCGCCCCAATGTGGAAGCCATAAGTTTCCAGACTATTGCACGCATGCTGTAAAGGCACCAGGTGTCTCTAAAACAGCAATACCATGTGCCTTTTGAAAGAAATGCAGACAGAGTAAATCAACTGAGGACTGAGTATGTTCAGTTTCAAGATGCCTGTTGTGAAAAATTCCCCCAAAATTCTACATCATTGTAATCAGTAATTCTCTTTCCAAAATGTAGTAATTTTTAGAGGGTGATGGAGCTGGATGCTGACGAAAACCATCACAAATTCCTCTTTTTGGATGAGGCACTTCAACCTGGCCAAGACAAGGAGGAGAGGTCAGAATTTCAATGCCCAGCAACCATCCAAGCACCTGGACAACGTGGGGCCAACATCACCATGTGTGCGGCTAAATTGGAAGATGGTGTGGTGGGACGCAGACCTCGTATTGGATCATAAAATGCAGCTCTCCTTGTAACCTTCCTTGATGAGCTAAATCAGGTCTGTAGAGCTGATGGCGTGACCTATGTCATTGTGTGGGATAATGTCAGGTTCCACCATACTCAAATGGTGCAAGCATGGTTTCAGGCCCATCCACAATTTACCACCCTGTACTTACCCCCATACTCTCCAATCCTTAACCCGATTGAGGAATTTTTCTCCACATGGAGGTGGAAGGTATATGATAGGTGCCCTCACGAACAAGCCACCCTTCTCCAGGCCATGGATGACGCATGCAATGACATCACGGCAGACCAGTGTCAGGCCTGGATTTGCTATGCCTGAAGATTATTCCCAAGATGTTTGGCTAATGAAAACATCCATTGTGATGTGGAGAACCTGTGGCCAAATTCACAATATAGAAGTACAGTAATCAATCCGTTGTTTTGTTTTTTACAGTAAGCCAGGTGAGGAACACTGCAGTTGACATTTTACTGTAGTTTTTTCCTTTTTTATAGCTAATTATTTTTGCTTATTTCATCAATACATTTCATTTTGTTTTGTTCAATGATTCCACTGTGTCTGTAGTATTCTCTCTACTAGTCAATTTACAGTGCTGTATTTACGTGTAGTACCATCATTTTGTACTACAATATTTCATGGGGCGGCAGGGTAGCCTAGTGGTTAGAGTGTTGGACTAGTAACCGAAAGGCTTCAAATCCCCGAGCTGACAAGGTACAAATCTGTCGTTCTGCCCCTGAACAGGCAGTTAACCCACTGTTCCTAGGCCGTCATTGAAAATAAGAATTTGTTCTTAACTGACTTGCCTAGTAAAATAAAGGTATAAAAACAAATGATTGTACAAACAACTACACAGTGAAACTATCGGTATCTTGGTATTTCATGATCAATTTGTTATTTGAACCAATGATTCTGCAAGTGCAAGGTTTCTTTAAAGATATGAATGCACAATGCAATGTTTTGAACATTGAGTATCAAATCAAATCAAATTGTATTTGTCACATACACATGGTTAGCAGCCTTGAGATAGAAGCTGTTTGTCAGTCTCTCGGTCCCAGCTTTAAAGCACCTGTACTGATCTCGCCTTCTGGATGATAGCAGGGTGAACAGGCAGTGGCTCGGGTGGTTGTTGTCCTTGATGATCTATTTGGCCTTCCTGTGACATCGGGTGGTGTAGGTGTCGTGGAGGACAGGTAGATTACCCCCGGTGATGC
>CM059784.1:30177500-30517500 GCA_030435695.1 Brachymystax lenok tsinlingensis | reverse complement strand
GTGTGAGAGAGAGTGTCTGTGAGAGAATGTGTGAGAGAGAGAGTCTGTGAGAGAGAGTGTGTGTGAGAGAGAGTGTCTGTGAGAGAGAGTGTCTGTGAGAGAGTGTGTGTGTGAGAGAGTGTGTCTGTGAGAGAGTGTGTTTGAGAGAGAGAGTCTGTGAGAGAGTGTGTGAGAGAGAGAGTCTGTGAGAGAGAGTGTCTGTGAGAGAGAGTGTCTGTGAGAGAGAGTGTCTGTGAGAGAGTGTGTGTGTGAGAGAGTGTGTCTGTGAGAGAGTGTGTTTGAGAGAGAGAGTCTGTGAGAGAGAGAGTGTGTGAGAGAGAGAGTGTGTGAGAGAGAGAGTCTGTGAAAGAGAGTGTGAGAGAGAGTGTCTGTGAGAGAATGTGTGAGAGAGAGTGTCTGTGAGAGAGAGTGTCTGTGAGAGAGAGTGTCTGTGAGAGAGAGTGTCTGTGAGAGAGTGTGTGTGTGAGAGAGTGTGTCTGTGAGAGAGTGTGTTTGAGAGAGTCTGTGAGAGAGTGTGTGAGAGAGAGAGTCTGTGAGAGAGACTGTCTGTGAGAGAGTGTGAGAGAGAGAGTCTGTGAGAGAGAGTGTCTGTGAGAGAGAGTGTCTGTAAAGAGAGTGTGGGTCTGTGTGTGTCTGTGTGTGAGAAGGGGCTCGATTCAATCCGTAACACTGCTATTTCAGTGCTATTGCCCCAATTAAAATTGAAAGGCAATGTTCTCGCATTCTCTGAGACTCAATCGGAAATTACCTTTACATTTGAAGCGTGCTATAGCGCTGAACTTCTGCGATACGGATTGAATCTAACCCAGTGTTTGTGTGATGGAGAGTGTTTGTGAGGTCCCTTTAGGCCGTCCCACAAGGTGACTGATGGAGTAGAACTCATGAGGACAGCTCTTAACCTCTCCAGTCCAGCTGTCAACAGCAGTTCTGGAGACCGCTTTCCTTATAAAAAACAGATTTCATTTCATTTATTTTCACTTTACAATAAATGTATGAATTATGTATTTACTTGGCTGCCTTCCTGGTTTGTCTGCCTGTCTGTCTGTCCGTCTTCATAGGCTGTGTCTCTCTCTGTGCTTTCTTCATGGGCTGTGTGTCTCTGTGCTTTTTCATGGGCTGTGTCTCTCTCTGTGCTTTCTTCATGGGCTGTGTCTCTCTCTGTGCTTTCTTCATGGGCTGTGTGTCTCTGTGCTTTCTTCATGGGCTGTGTGTCTCTGTGCTTTCTTCATGGGCTGTGTGTCTCTGTGCTTTCTTCATGGGCTATGTCTCTCTCTGTGCTTTCTTCATGGGCTGTGTGTCTCTGTGCTTTCTTCATGGGCTGTGTCTCTCTCTGTGCTTTCTTCATGGACTGTGTCTCTCTCTCTGCTTTCTTAATGGACTGTGTCTCTCTCTGTGCTTTCTTCATGGGCTGTGTCTCTCTCTGTGCTTTCTTCATGGACTGTGTCTCTCTCTGTGCTTTCTTCATGGACTGTGTCTCTATCTGTGCTTCTTCATGGGCTTCTTCAGGAGGTCTGTCTGTCTATAAATTACGAAACAAAAAATGTTGAGTCATTATACACAATCACATTACCTGTGCTGTCAATAAAAACAACATAACAACAACTGAATCTTTATAAACAAATAACAATATTTCATTCATTCTTTCAATACAATTTATCCAAAAAAATCAAGAATATTACAAGATGTTTGACTCACCTAATCAATGAGACGGGTGTGCCTGTCTCTTGGACACCAACAGGTCAAACCTCGTAGGGAAAGTGGAGAGGGACACTCAAGGTGTTTTCAACAGCCAGTCTGCTGCGATATTTAGATGTTGTTGCAGCAAGAGAGGAGAAGTTGGTCTCTCATAAGTAGGTGGAATGAAAGGGGATTAACGTCTTCACTGCCATCTGGCTGAGTCGCAGGTATTCTCCACTGTTGAACAGCTAGAATGTGGACAGGCGCATCTCATTAAAACGAGCGAGCAGGCCTTGATCACAGGACAGCTCCAATAGTTTTCCTCAACAACCAGTGACAAGCTGTGTCTTTTCAGTGCTGGTGAACAGATTACACATTCCACTGCTTTCCTGGGTGTGGATCCGATTGTGAGGGGAAGTAAATCCTAGAATTTGAGCAAGAGTTTGGATCAGACATGACCCCATCAATTTACGCATGTGATCCAAGTCCACATCACCCACTCAGCCAGTTCAGAATAGGGGGAACATATTGAAAATGCCTCTATCCACTCAGTTTCTCCAGACGCCTAGCATTTTCTTGAAAGCGGAAATGTTATTGTTTGCTATGAAATGGTCACATGCGCATCCCTGCATGGATAGGTTGAGCAGAAGTCTCGTCCGTACAGATCCAGATAAAACGGTCCCATACTAATCCATGCCCTGTTAGGTACTCCTTCAGAAGACAGAATATTTCACCTGCAGTTGTATTCTGAGGCAACTCTTTGCAAAAAAATGTATTATTGATAAATGTAGCGAATATAAACAAGAAGAAAGGCATTTATAACGGCAGGAATCTCATCTAATTGGATTATAAACCAATTTGAAGCGTGGGCTCTGTCTAAAACCTGGGATTAAAAATCATCTGCCATATCCTGGATTCTACGCGTGACAGTGTCATTGGAAATTGGGATTATGCTGATCGACTGAGGGCATGACCAGCTTTTCAACTATTAAATCAGATCCAATCAAATTGTATTTGTCACATGCGCCGAATACAACAGGTGTAGACTTTACAGTGAAATACTTACTCTACTAGCCCTTAACCAACAACGCAGTTCAAGAAACAGAGTTAAGAAAATATTTTGATAATAAACTAAAGTAAAAATTAAAAAAAGTAACACAAGAAAATTACATAACAATAACGAGGCTATATACAGGGGGTACCGGTACAGAGTCAATGTGGAGGCTATATACAGGGGGTAACGGTACAGAGTCAATGTGGAGGCTATATACAGGGGGTACCGGTACAGAGTCAATGTGGAGGCTATATACAGGGGGTACTGCACAGAGTCAATGTGGAGGCTATATACAGGGGGTACCGGTACAGAGTCAATGTGGAGGCTATATACAGGGTGTACCGGTACAGAGTCAATGTGGAGGCTATATACAGGGGTACCGGTACAGAGTCAATGTGGAGGCTATATACAGGGGGTACTGCACAGAGTCAATGTGGAGGTTATATACAGGGGGTACCGGTACAGAGTCAATGTGGAGGCTATATACAGGGGGTACTGGTACAGAGTCAATGTGGAGGCTATATACAGGGGGTACTGCACAGAGTCAATGTGGAGGCTATATACAGGGGGTACTGCACAGAGTCAATGTGGAGGCTATATACAGGGTGTACTGCACAGAGTCAATGTGGAGGCTATATACAGGGGGTACTGCACAGAGTCAATGTGGAGGCTATATACAGGGGGTACTGCACAGAGTCAATGTGGAGGTTATATACAGGGGGTACCGGTACAGAGTCAATGTGGAGGATATATACAGGGGTACTGCACAGAGTCAATGTGGAGGTTATATACAGGGGTACTGCACGAGTCATTGTGGAGGATATATACAGGGGTACTGGTACGAGTCATTGTGGAGGTTATATACAGGGGTACTGTACAGAGTCATTGTGGAGGATATATACAGGGGGTACTGTACCGAGTCATTGTGGAGGATATATACAGGGGGTACGGTACTGAGTCATTGTGGAGGATATATACAGGGGTACCGGTACCGAGTCATTGTGGATGATATATACAGGGGGTACTGGTACCGAGTCATTGTGGAGGATATATACAGGGGGTACCGGTACCGAGTCATTGTGGAGGATATATACAGGGGGTACCGCTACCGAGTCATTGTGGAGGTTATATACAGGGGGTACCGGTACCGAGTCATTGTGGAGGTTATATACAGAGGGCACCGGTACCGAGTCATTGTGGAGGATATATACAGGGGGTACCGGTACCGAGTCATTGTGGAGGATATATACAGGGGGTACCGGTACCGAGTCATTGTGGAGGATATATACAGGGGGTACCGGTACCGAGTCATTGTGGAGGATAAATACAGGGGGTACCGGTACCGAGTCATTGTGGAGGATATATACAGGGGGTACCGGTACCGAGTCATTGTAGAGGTTATATACAGGGGGCACCGGAAATCAAATCAAAGTTTATTTGTCACGTGCGCCGAATACAACAAGTGTAGACCTTACAGTGAAATACAAAAAAAAAATACAAAAAAAAATACAAGAAGGTATTAGGTGAACAATAGGTAAGTAAAGAAATAAAAACAACAATATATACAGTAGCGAGGCTATATACAGTAGCGAGGCTATATACAGTAGCGAGGCTGTAAAAGTAGCGAGGCTACAGTGGGGCAAAAAAGTATTTAGTCAGCCACCAATTGTGCAAGTTCTCCAACTTAAAAAGATGAGAGAGGCCTGTAATTTTCATCATAGGTACACTTCAACTATGACAGACGAAATGAGAAAAAGAAATCCAGAAAATCACATTGTAGGATTTTTAATTTATTTATTTGCAAATTATGGTGGAAAATAAGTATTTGGTCAATAACAAAAGTTTATCTCAATACTTTGTTATATACCCTTTGTTGGCAATGACAGAGGTCAAACGTTTTCTGTAAGTCTTCACAAGGTTTTCACACACTGTTGCTGGTATTTTGGCCCATTCCTCCATGCAGATCTCCTCTAGAGCAGTGATGTTTTGGGGCTGTCGCTGGGCAACACGGACTTTCAACTCCCTCCAAAGATTTTCTATGGGGTTGAGATCTGGAGACTGGCTAGGCCACTCCAGGACCTTGAAATGCTTCTACGAAGCCACTCCTTCGTTGTTCGGCGGTGTGTTTGGGATCATTGTCATGCTGAAAGACCCAGCCACATTTCATCTTCAATGCCCTTGCTGATGGAAGGAGGTTTTCACTCAAAATCTCACGATACAAGGCCCCATTCATTCTTTCCTTTACACGGATCAGTCGTCCTGGTCCCTTTGCAGAAAAACAGCCCCAAAGCATGATGTTTCCACCCCCATGCTTCACAGTAGGTATGGTGTTCTTTGGATGCAACTCAGCATTCTTTGTCCTCCAAACACGACGAGTTGAGTTTTTACCAAAAAGTTATATTTTGGTTTCATCTGACCATATGACATTCTCCCAATCCTCATCTGGATCATCCAAATGCTCTCTAGCAAACTTCAGACGGGCCTGAACATGTACTGGCTTAAGCAGGGGGACACGTCTGGCACTGCAGGATTTGAGTCCCTGGCGGCGTAGTGTGTTACTGATGGTAGGCTTTGTTACTTTGGTCCCAGCTCTCTGCAGGTCATTCACTAGGTCCCCGTGTGGTTCTGGGATTTTTGCTCACCGTTCTTGTGATCATTTTGACCCCACGGGTGAGATCTTGCGTGGAGCCCCAGATCGAGGAAGATTATCAGTGGTCTTGTATGTCTTCCATTTCCTAATAATTGCTCCCACAGTTGATTTCTTCAAACCAAGCTGCTTACCTATTGCAGATTCAGTCTTCCCAACCTGGTGCAGGTCTACAATTTTGTTTCTGGTGTCCTTTGACAGCTCTTTGGTCTTGGCCATAGTGGAGTTTGGAGTGTGACTGTTTGAGGTTGTGGACAGGTGTCTTTTATACTGATAACAAGTTCAAACAGGTGCCATTAATACAGGTAACGAGTGGAGGACAGAGGAGCCTCTTAAAGAAGAAGTTACAGGTCTGTGAGAGCCAGAAATCTTGCTTGTTTGTATGTGACCAAATACTTATTTTCCACCATAATTTGCAAATAAATTCATTAAAAATCCTACAATGTGATTTTCTGGATTTTTTTTCCTCATTTTGTCTGTCATAGTTGAAGTGTACCTATGATGAAAATTACAGGCCTCTCTCATCTTTTTAAGTGAGAGAACTTGCACAATTGGTGGCTGACTAAATACTTTTTTGCCCCACTGTATATGCAGTAGCGAGGCTACATACAGACACCGGTTAGTCAGGCTGATTGAGGTAGTATATGTACATGTAGCTATGGTTAAAGTGACTATGCATATATGATAAACAGAGAGTAGCAGTAGCGTAAAAAAGGGGTTGGCGGGTGGCGGGTGGCGGGACACAATGCAGATAGATAGCCCAGTTAGCCAACAGAAAGTAGCAGCAGTGGGGGGGCACAATGCAAAAAGTCCAGATGGCCATTTGATTACCTGTTCAGGAGTCTTATGGCTTGGGGGTAAAAACTGTTGAGAAGCCGTTTTGTCCTGGACTTGGCACTCCGGTACCGCTTGCCATGCGGTAGTAGAGAGAACAGTCTATGACTGGGGTGGCTGGGGTCTTTGACAATTTTTAGGGCCTTCCTCTGACACCGCCTGGTGTAGAGGTCCTGGATGGCAGGCAGCTTAGCCCCAGTGATGTACTGGGCCGTACGCACTACCCTCTGTAGTGCCTTGCGGTCAGAGGTGGAGCAATTGCCGTACCAGGCAGTGATGCAACCAGTCAGGATGCTCTCGATGTTGCAGCTGTAGAACCTTTTGAGGATCCATGCCAAATCCTTTTAGTCTCCTGAGGTGGAATAGGTTTTGTCGTGCCCTCTTCACGACTGTCTTGGTGTGTTTGGACCATTCTAGCTTGTTGTTGATGTGGACACCAAGGAACTTGAAGCTCTCAACCTGCTCCACTACAACCCCGTCGATGAGAATGGGGGCGTGCTTGGTCCTCCTTTTCCTGTAGTCCACAATCATCTCCTTAGTCTTGGTTACATTGAGGGAGAGGTTGTCCTGGCACCACACGGCCAGGTCTCTGACTTCCTCCCTGTAGGCTGTCTCGTCGTTGTCTGTGATCAGGCCTACCACTGTTGTGTCGTCTGCAAACTTAATGATGGTGTTGGAGTTCCCCCTTACCTTGGAGTTCCAGTGTTGAGGATCAGCGTGGCAGATGTGTTGCCACCTACCCTCACCACCTGAGGGCGGCCCGTCAGGAAGTCCAGGATCCAGTTGCAGAGGGAGGTGTTTAGTCCCAGGATCCTTAGCTTAGTGATGAGCTTTGAGGGTCCTATGGTGTTGAACGCTGAGCTGTAGTCAATGAATAGCATTCTCACATAAGTGTTCCTTTTGTCCAGGTGGGAAAGGGCAGTGTGGAGTGCAATAGAGATTGCATCATCTGTTTATCTGTTTGGGTGGTATGCAAATTGGAGTGGGTCTAGGGTTTCTGGGATAATGGTGTTGATGTGAGCCATTACCAGCCTTTCAAAGCACTTCATGGCTACGGACGTGAGTGCTACGGGTCTGTAGTCATTTAGGCAGGTTGCCTTTGTGTTCTTTGGCACAGGGACTATGGTGGTCTGCTTGAAGCAAGTTGGTATTACAGACTCAATCAGGGACATGTTGAAAATGGCAGTGAAGACAGCTGCCAGTTGGTCAGCACATGCCCGGAGCACACGTCCTGGTAATCCGTCTTCAGCCCCGTCGATGTTAATGGGGGCCTGTTCGGCCTGCCTTTTCCTGTAGTCTACGATCAGCTCCTTTGTCTGGCTCACATTGAGGGAGAGGTTGTTGTCCTGGCACCACACTGCCAGGTCTCTGACCTCCTCCCTATAGGCTGTCTCATCGTTGTCGATGATCAGGCCTACCACTGTTGTGTTGTCAGCAAACTTAATGATGGTGTTGGAGCCGTGCTTGGCCAGCAGTCGTGGGTGAACAGGGAGTACAAGAGGGGACTAAGCTCGCACCACTGAGGGGCCCCAGTGTTGAGGATCAGCGTGGCAGATGTGTTGTTGCCTACCCTTACCACCTGGGGGTGGCCCGTCAGGAAGTCCAGGATCCAGTTGGAGAGGGAGGTGTTTAGTTCCAGGGTCCTTAGCTTAGTGATGAGCTACGTGGGCACTATGGTGTTGAACGCTGAACTGTAGTCAATGAACAGCATTCTCACATAGGTGTTCCTTTTGGTGGTTGGAAAGGGCAGTGTGGAGTGCGATTGAGATTGCGTCATCTGTGGATCTGTTCGGGCGGTATGCGAATTGTAGTGGGTCTAGGGTTTCCGGCATGATGGTGTTGATGTGAGCCATGACCAGCTTTTCAAAGCACTTCATGGCTACCGACGTGAGTGCTATGGGGCTGTAATCATTTAGGCAGGTTACCTTCGCTTCCTTGGGCACAGGGACTATGGTGGTCTGTTTGAAACATGTAGGTATTACAGACTCGGTCAGGGAGAGGATGAAAATGTCTGTGAAGACACTTGCCAGTCAGTCCGTGCATGCCTAGAGTACACGTCCTGGTAATCCGTCTGACCCGCGGCTTTGTGAATGTTGACCTGTTTAAAGGTCTTGCTCACATCGGCTACGGAGAGCATCATTACACAGTCGTCCGGAACATTTCCATCTGGTTGCACATGTGACATGCTGGTAGAAATGAGGTAAAACGGATTTAAGTTTGCCTGCATTAAAGTCGCCGACAACTATGAGCGTGGCTTCTGGATGAGCATTTTCTTGTTTGCTTATGGCCTTATACAGCTCGTTTAGTGTGGTCTTAGCGCCAGTTAGTGGTGGTAAATAGACAGCTAGGAATAATATAGATGAGAACTTGGTAGATAGTGTGGTCTACAACCTATCATGAGGTATTCTACCTCAGGCGAGCAATACCTCGAGACTTCTTTAATATTAGACATCGGGCACCAGCAGTTATTGACAAATAGACATACGCCCCCGCCCCTTGTCTTACCAGACATAGTAGCTCTGTCCTGCTGATGCACGGAAAAGCCAGCCAGCTCTATATTATCTGTGTCGTCGTTCAGCCACGTCTCGGTGAAACATAAGATATTATAGTTTTTAATGTCCCGTTGGTAGGCTAGTCTTAATCGTAGATCGTCCAGTTTGTTTTCCAAATATTGCAAGTTGGCCAATAATACGGAGTGTAGAGGTGGTTTACCTACTCGTCGGCGAATTCTTAAAACGCACCCCGCCCTCCTCCCCCTTTTCCTCCGTCTTTTCTTCACACTGACGACGGGGATTTGGGCCTTGTCTTGACAAAGCAGTATATCCTTCGTGTCAGACTCATAAAATAAAAAATCTTTATCCATTTCGAGTTCGAGGTGAGTAATCGCTGTTCTGATATCCAGAAGCTCTTTTCGGTCAAAGAGACAGTAGCAGCAACATTATGTACAAGATGAGTTACAAACTATGCGGAAAAAACAAATAAAATACACATTTGGTTAGGAGCCCGTAAAACGTCAGCCATCCCCTCCGGCACCATTATTGCAACAGGCTCCAGGCTCTTATAATGATTTAAAGTCTGGCACTTTGAAAAACTATTGTGCAGCATTTTGGTTTAGTTTTTCATATCTTTTTTGTTTAAGAAAATCGTCTGGTTTACCCTTGACATGTGGATACTTTGTTTCTAAATGTCTGTGCATTTTCGATGGCTTCATAGCATTGTTGCTGAGGCAAGTCTGTCATATCACACAGACCGGTTTTGGCAGTTAGCTGTCATTTGAAACAAATCCAGGGAGAGAGAGAGAGCATGCAGGCTGAGCAGCAAGGCTAGCTATGGAGAGAGATAGAGAGCGAGAGAGATGGAGAGAGAGAGAGAGAGATGGAGAGAGAGAGAGAGCGAGAGAGAGAGAGAGAGAGAGAGAGAGAGAGAGAGAGAGAGCGTGCAGGCTGAGCAGCAGGGCTAGCTAATGTGTGTGTTTCATCCCTGCTGCTCCCAGACATTAAGAGCCTGTGCATCATTTAGCTACAGGTCTCAGTGTGTCACCTCTCTAGTGAATCACAACAATGTGCTGTTTTATTCTGTTTTACTCTGCTTCACTCTGCTTCACTCTGCTTTTACTCTGCTTCACTCTGCTTTACTCTGCTGTCTCTAAAGTTAAACTCAGCTTTCTGCTAACATATACTATAATCTCTCATGTAGCTTTATACAGGGAAAGATGCTTAACAAAGGGTAGAGCAGACACACATGGAGAAAGATACACAGACAGACACACACAGACAGACACACACAGACATACACATATGCATACAGACACACACAGACAGACACACACACATATGCATACACACACACACAGACACACACACACAGACAGACACACAGAGTCAGGATGCAGAATAATGTGGGGGCCATAGGGAGTGTAGCTAGTCATCTGTCTCAAACAGGAACAGACTGGCGGGTCTCTTCTCTGACATACACTCTCTCCCTCTCGTCATAAAGGTTGATCCTTCATCACATCATCCTCTGACCTTCTCTCTGTGCTCCCAACCTACAGACAGACTCCCTGCTGTAGGTCACTGGCCACTGGATAATACTAATACACATCATCACACTGATGTTGTCATGATGTAATGTAGGAAAACAAACACAATAACTCTCACTGAGGGCTAGCTTCCTGTTGACAAACAAACAACTCGTACTGAGGGCTAACTTCCTGTTGACAAACAAACAACTCGTACTGAGGGCTAGCTTCCTGTTGACAAACAAACAAACCCATTATATCTGTTTGTACTTTCTATGGAACTAAAGTGATTCACTGTTCCAGTGGAAATAATGAGTCTGTGTTGTTTTCACAATAATGGCATCGTTAATATTATCTGCCTAATTCTAAAAGTTGGGTTTGTTACAAGGTATTGTCTCATTATTAATTTGTAAAAGGCATTTTCAGACAGACAGACAGAGAGAGAGAGACAGAGAGAGACAGAGAGAGAGAGAGAGAGAGAGAGAGAGAGAGAGAGAGAGAGAGAGAGAGAGAGAGTGTGTGTGTGCGACCAGCACGCATGTCGCAGTCCTAAGGGAACCCCTCCAGCCTGCTAACATAGCGGGAAAAGCACTGAGCTGACTACAGCTATCAGGGGACCCCAGTCACGACACACACACACAAACTGTAGGTAGTAGCCTCACACACACATGTCAAAAGAGCACTGAGTATTGGTCAAACCATGATAGAAATGCCAGGTCAGGACCAGCTGTAACAGGAAAGACGCCATCATCACACACCCTGATAACATCATCACACACCCTGATTACATCATCACACACCCTGATTACATCCTCACACACCCTTATAACATCCTCGCACACCCTGATTACATCCTCGCACACCCTGATTACATCCTCGCACACCCTGATTACATCCTCGCACACCCTGATTACATCCTCGCACACCCTGATTACATCCTCCCACACCCTGATTACATCCTCGCACACCCTGATTACATCCTCGCACACCCTGATTACATCCTCCCACACCCTGATTACATCCTCGCACACCCTGATTACATCCTCGCACACCCTGATTACATCCTCGCACACCCTGATTACATCCTCGCACACCCTGATTACATCCTCCCACACCCTGATTACATCCTCCCACACCCTGATTACATCACCACACACCCTGATAACATCACCACACACCCTGATAACATCACCACACACCCTGATTACATCACCACACACCCTGATTACATCACCACACACCCTGATTACATCCTCGCACACCCTGATTACATCCTCGCACACCCTGATTACATCCTCGCACACCCTGATTACATCAGCACACCCTGATTACATCAGCACACCCTGATTACATCAGCACACACCCTGATTACATCCTCGCACACCCTGATTACATCCTCGCACACCCTGATTACATCCTCGCACACCCTGATTACATCCTCGCACACCCTGATTACATCCTCGCACACCCTGATTACATCCTCGCACACCCTGATTACATCCTCGCACACCCTGATTACATCATCACACACCCTGATTACATCATCACACACCCTGATTACATCCTCGCACACCCTGATTACATCCTCACACACCCTGATTACATCCTCACACACCCTGATTACATCCTCACACACCCTGATTACATCAGCACACACCCTGATTACATCCTCACACACCCTGATTACATCATCACACACCCTGATTACATCCTCACACACCCTGATTACATCATCACACACCCTGATTACATCCTCACACACCCTGATTACATCCTCACACACCCTGATTACATCCTCACACACCCTGATTACATCATCACACACCCTGATTACATCCTCACACACCCTGATTACATCATCACACACCCTGATTACATCCTCACACACCCTGATTACATCATCACACACCCTGATTACATCCTCACACACCCTGATTACACCCTCTTCTCTCAGAGGGTGTAATCAGAGAGAGAGAGAGAGAGAGAGAGAGAGAGATGTGTAGTCCATTGACTAATGATCTGAGAAGCGCAGGTAGCCTATATAGCAGTCAGATTCAATATTAATCATGAGGAAACATACACTACCATTCTGTCCTGGATCATCCATCATACAATACCCCAGCAGCATCCAGCCTGACAACATACTGCTGAGCCCACTCGAAATACATTCAGTCTCGTGGAGGAGCTGGTGACAGAAAACACATTGGGTTTGTCCCAAATGGCACTCTATTCCCTATATAGAGCACTACTTTTGAGCAGGGCCCATAAGGTATATGGCTATTAGGGTGCCATTTGTGACGCATCCATTGAGCCTTATGATGGCTGTGCTGACTGAACATATCTCTCACTCAACCAGTGGATTCTGAAGAATTACCTGAACCAATATACAGCCCACACCCTTCCATTACATGAGCTGGGAGGAGGGAGAAGCAAAGGGCAGTGTGTGTGTGTGTGTGTGTGTGTGTGTGTGTGTGTGTGTGTGTGTGTGTGTGTGTGTGTGTGTGTGTGTGTGTGTGTGTGTGTGTGTGTGTGTGTGTGTGTGTGTGTGTGTGTGTGTGTGTGAATTCACAGAAAGAGGTTTTGGCTCTGGTCGTCATTACAGTATTTATATAGTTGTATATTTATTTATAAGGTTTATGTATGTGTTGGCCAGCCAACTACAGTCCCCTCCCTCACAGCACCATGATTCTTCACGAGGTTCATCTCACATTTAATCAACAAACTGTCTGCTAAACCCCACAGAAATGTTCACACCAGTGGTCCCAGTTTCATCAACCACTCATCAGCTCAACTAAACTACCATGCTGTGGTTCTCTCTGTTTTCATCTCTCTCTCTCTCTCATTCGCTTTCCCTCTCTTGTTTCCCTCTTTCTCTCTTTCAATCTCTCGTGTTTCCTTCCCTCTCTCGTGTTTCCTTCCCTCTCTCGTGTTTCCCTCACTCTCACTCTCATTCCCTCTCTCTTGTTTCTTTCTCTCTCTCTCTCTCTCTCTCTCTCTCTCTCTCTCTCTCTCTCTCTCTCTCTCTCTCTCTCTCTCTCTCTCTCTTCTCTCTCTCTCTCTCTCTCTCTCTCTCTTTCCCTCTCTCGTGTTTCCTTCTCTCTCTTTCCCTGTCTCTTGTTTTCCTCTCTTTCTCGTGCTCTCTGTCACTTTCTCAATTTCTCTCTCTCACTCGTGCTCTCTCTTGCTCTTTCTCTCTATGTGCACACCCGCGCATGTGTGTTTATTGGACTAAGAACACAGCCCTACACCGGGAGGAGAAGATCTAAGCTCAAAATTAACACGGTTGACTTCCACACAGAGATACTGCACACACACACAAAGGAGAGAGAGAGAGAGAGAGAGAGAGAGAGAGAGAGAGAGAGAGAGAGACAAAAAGAGAGACCGAGAGATAGAGAACACAAACTCATTCCCCCACTGCACTCATAGCGTGATAAACAGGAGGATGGAGGGAGAGGAGGATGGAGAGAGAGGAGGATGGAGGGAGAGGAAGATGGAGGGAGAGGAGGATGGAGGGAGAGGAGGATGGAGGGAGAGGAGGATGCATTATCATTAACAGCAGACTAGTTCATTTCCTCAGTGAAAACAATGTACTGAGCAAATGTCAAATTTTACCAAATTACTATACAACAGACCACGTATTCACCCTGCACACCCTAATTGACAAACAAACAAACCAAAACAAAAGGCAAAGTCTTTGATTTGTTGACTTTAAAAAAGCTTTTGACTCCATTTGGCATGAAGGCCTGCTATACAAATTGATGGAAAGTGGTGTTGGGGGAAAAACATACAACATTATAAAATCCATGTACACAAACAACAAGTGAGGTCAAAGTCACCATTATTAGTCAGTTGTACAACCGAATGCCTTCAACCGAAATGTTTCTTCCGCATTTAACCCAACCCCTCTGAATCAGAGAGGTGCGGGGGGCTGCCTTAATCGACATCCACGTCTTCGGGCGCCTGGGAACAGTGGGTTAACTGCCTTGTTCAGGGGCAGAACGACAGATTTTTTCCTTGTCAGCTCGGGGATTCGAACTTGCAACCCTCCGGTTACAAGTCCAACGCTCTAACCACTAGGCTACCTGCCGCCCAGGTGAGACAGGGATGCAGCTTAAGCCCCACCCTCTTCAGCATATATATCAACAAATTGGCACTAGAACAGTCTGCAGCACCTGGCCTTACCCTACAAGAATCTGAAGTCAAATGTCTACTGTTGCTGATGATCTGGTGCTTCTGTCACCAACCAGCAGCACCTAGATCTTCTGCACAGATTCTGTCAGACCTGGGCCCTGACAGTAAATCTCAGTAAGACATAAATAATTATGTTATAAAAAGGTCCAGTTGCCAGGCCCACAAATACAAATTCCATCTAGACACCGTTGCCCTAGAGCACACAAAAAACTATACATACCTCGGCCTAAACATCAGCACCACAGGTAACTTCCACAAAGCTGTGAACGAGCTGAGAGACAAGGCAAGAAGGGCCTTCTATGCCGTCAAAAGGAACATAAAATGTGACATACCAATTAGGATCTGGCTAAAAATACTTGAATCAGTTATAGAACCCATTGCCCTTCATGGTTGTGAGGTCTGGGGTCCGCTCACCAACCAATAATTCACAAAATGGGACAAACACCAAATTGAGACTCTGCATTCAGAATTCTGCAAAAAAATATTCTCCGTGTACAACGTAAAACACCAAATAATGCATGCAGAGCAGAATTAGGCCGATACCTGCTAATTGTCAAAATCCAGAAAAGAGACGCTAAATTCTACAACCACCTAAAAGAAAGCGATTCACAAACCTTCCATAACAAAGCCATTACTTACAGAGAGATTAACCTAGAGAAGAGACCCCTAAGCAAGCTGGTCCAGGGCTCTGTTAACAAACACAAACAGACCCCACAGAGCCCAAGCACAGCAACACAACTAGACCCAATCAAATAATGAGAAAACAAAAGATAATTACTTGACACATTGGAAAGATTGAACAAAAAAACATAGTAAACTAGAATGGTATTTGGTCCTAAACAGAGAGTACACAGTGGCAGAATACCTGACCACTGTGACCGACCCAAAGTTAAGGAAAGCTTTGACTATGTACAGACTCAGTGAGCAAAGCCTTGCTGTTGACAAAGGCTGCCATAGGCAGACCAGCCTCTCAGGAGAAGACAGGCTATGTGCACACTGCCCACAAAATTAGGTGGAAACTGAGATGCACTTCATAACCTCCTGCCAAATGTATGACCATATTAGAGACACATATTTCCCTCAGATTACACAAATCCACAAAGATTTCTAAAAAACAAACCCAAGTTTGATAAACTCCCATATCTACTGGGTGAAATACCACAGTGTGCCATCACAGCAGCAAGATTTGTGACCTGTTGCCACAAGAAAAGGGCAACCAGTGAAGAACAAACACCATTGTAAAATACAACCTATATTTATGCTTATTTATTTTCCCTTTTGTACCTTCACTATTTGCACATCGTTACAACACTGTATATAGACATAATATGACATTTGAAATGTCTTTATTATTTTGGAAGTGTAATATTTGCTATTAATTTTTATTGTTTATTTCACTTTTGTTTATTATCTATTTCACTTGCTTTGGCAATGTTAACATATATTTCCCATGCCAATAAAGCCCTTAAATTGAATTGAAATTGAATTAAATTGAATTGAAATGTAATTGAAAGAGGGGGGAGAAGGGAGAAAACACAAACTCATTCCCCCATTGCACGCATAGCGTGAGAGAGAGGAGGATGGAGGGAGAGAAGGGGGAGGGAGAGAAGGGGGGAGAGAGAGGGGTAGAAGAAGAGGATGGAAGGAGAGGAGAGGATAGAGGGAAGATAGAATACAGAAGAGAGAGGGGAGAGGATGGAAGGAGAGGAGAGGATAGAGGGAAGATAGAATACAGAAGAGAGAGGGGAGAGGATGGAAGGAGAGGAGAGGATAGGGGGAAGATAGAATACAGAAGAGAGAGGGGAGAGGATGGAAGGAGAGGAGAGGATAGAGGGAAGATAGAATACAGAAGAGAGAGGGGAGAGGATGGAAGGAGAGGAGTACACAGCAGGATAAAGTACTACTTTAATAACGTAGAGTGGCGCCGGAGCAGAAGGCAGACCACCAACAGATTGTTTTTTTGTTTGTTTATTTGCGTTGTTTGTAACTTATTTTTTTACTCTTTTTGTAGATAATGTTGCCGCTACCGTCTCTTATGACCAAAAATAACTTCTAGAGATCAGAACTGTGATTACTCACCACGGACTAGCAGAATGCCCCCGCACATTGACTCTGTAGCGACACCCCTCTGTATATATTGTTATTTTTTACTGCTGCTCTTTTTACTTTTATTTCTTATTCTTATCTGTATTTTTTGAAACTGCACTGTTGGTTAGGGGCTCGTAAGTAAGCATTTCACTGTAATACCTGTTGTATTCGGCGCATGTGACTAATACAATTTGATTTGATTTGAGTACATCACAGCTGAGACAGGATGAGTGGTTGTGTTTGTGCGTCTGTGTTTGTCAAGGGGATCAGTGTGTGTGTTAAGAGATGTGATGCAGGGACAAGATTAATTTAGATGAATACATGAATATGAGATTCATCTGAGAGAGGGTTCTATCGTAACCAATGGTTACCATTCACTGACCGTGAATATGATAATGAAAGTGGCCTCCCTCTCTCCCCCTCTCTCTCTCTCTCTCTTTCTCTCTCCCTCCCCCCTCTCCCAGTAATAATAAAACCAGTAGAATAAGCAACCTCAATAACCCTGTGCTGCACAAACACACACACGCCCACACACACTACACGGCTCATCCTTTCAGAATGAGATATCATAACAGTGACTAGGAGAGACAACCAGCCCAGCTCTCTCTCTACAGTCAGTAGGAGGGCACGGAATACAGCCCATACATCACTAGTAAACAGGACAACAACCTCTCACTCAATGTGATCAAGACAAAAGAGATGATTGTGGACTACAGGAAAAGGCCGGACCGAGCACGCCCCCATTCTCATCGACGGGGCTGTAGTGGAGCAAGTTGAGAGCTTCAAGTTCCTTGGTGTCCACATCCCCAACAACTATCATGGTCCAAACACACCAAGACAGTCTGAAGAAAGCACGACAAAACCTATTCTCCCTCAGAAGACTAAAAAGATTTGGCATGGGTCCTCAGAACCTCAAAAGGTTCTACAGCTGCACCATCGAGAGAATTCTGACAGGTTGCATCACTGACAGGTATGGCCTCCGACCGTAAGGCGCTACAGAGGGTAGTGTGTACGGCCCAGTACATCACTGGGGCCAAGCTTCCTGCCATCCAGGACCTCTATACCAGGTGGTGTCAGAGGAAGGCCCTAAAAATGGTCAAAGACTCCAGACACCCAAGTTATAGGCTGTTCTCTCTGCTGCCGCACGGCAAGAGATACCGGAGCGCCAAGTCTAGGCCCAAGAGGCTTCTTAACAGCTTCTACCTCCAAGCCATAAGACTCCTGAACAGCTAATCAAAGGGCTACCCAGAACCCTCTTTTACGCTGCTGCTACTCTGTTTATTATCTATGCATAGTCACTTTAACTCTACCTACATGTACATATTATCTCAACTAACCGGTGCCCCCACACATTGACTCTGTACCGGTACCCGCTGTATAAAGCATCGCTATTGTTATTTTACTGCTGCTGTTTAATTATTTATTGCTTTTATTGAAAAAAATTTACTTATCTATTTTTTACTTAACACTAATTTTTCTTAAAGCATTGTTGGTTAAGGGCTTGTAAGTAAGCATTTCACTGTAAGGTCTATTCCTGTTGTATTCGACGCATGTGACAAATAACATTTGATTTGATTTTACACCATACACCACTAGTAAACACCATACACCACTAGTAAACACCATACACCACTAATAAACACCATACACCACTAATAAACACCATACACCGCTAGTAAACACCATACACCGCTAGTAAACACCATACACCACTAGTAAACACCATACACCACTAATAAACACCATACACCGCTAGTAAACACCATACACCATTAGTAAACACCATACACCACTAATAAACACCATACACCACTAATAAACACCATACACCGCTAGTAAACACCATACACCGCTAGTAAATACCATACACCGCTAGTAAACACCATACACCACTAGTAAACACCATACACCGCTAGTAAACACCATACACCGCTAGTAAACACCATACACCGCTAGTAAACACCATACACCGCTAGTAAACACCATACACCGCTAGTAAACACCATACACCGCTAGTAAACACCATACACCGCTAGTAAACACCATACACCACTAATAAACACCATACACCACTAATAAACACCATACACCGCTAGTAAACACCATACACCGCTAGAAAACACCATACACCACTAGAAAACACCATACACCACTAGTAAACACCATACACCACTAGAAAACACCATACACCACTAGTAAACACCATACACCATTAGTAAACACCATACACCACTAATAAACACCATACACCACTAGTAAACACCATACACCGCTAGTAAACACCATACACCACTAGAAAACACCATACACCACTAGTAAACACCATACACCACTAGAAAACACCATACACCACTAGTAAACACCATACACCACTAGAAAACACCATACACCACTAGTAAACACCATACACCGCTAGTAAACACCATACACCACTAGAAAACACCATACACCACTAGTAAACACCATACACCGCTAGTAAACACCATACACCGCTAGTAAACACCATACACCACTAGAAAACACCATACACCACTAGTAAACACCATACACCGCTAGTAAACACCATACACCACTAGTAAACACCATACACCACTAGAAAACACCATACACCACTAGAAAACACCATACACCGCTAGTAAACACCATACACCGCTAGTAAACACCATACACCGCTAGTAAACACCATACACCACTAGAAAACACCATACACCACTAGAAAACACCATACACCGCTAGTAAACACCATACACCGCTAGTAAACACCATACACCGCTAGTAAACACCATACACCGCTAGTAAACACCATACACCGCTAGTAAACACCATACACCACTAGTAAACACCATACACCACTAGAAAACACCATACACCGCTAGAAAACACCATACACCGCTAGTAAACACCATACACCGCTAGTAAACACCATACACCGCTAGTAAACACCATACACCACTAGTAAACACCATACACCACTAGTAAACACCATACACCGCTAGAAAACACCATACACCACTAGTAAACTCTAGATGGAGGGGTGGAGGGATGGTGAGATGGAGGGATGGAGAGATGGAGAGATAAAGGGATGGAGGGATAAAGGGATGGAGAAATGGAGAGATGGAGGGATAAATTGATGGAGGGATAAAGGGATGGAGGGATGGAGAGATGGAGGGATGGAGGGATAAAGGGATGGAGAGATAAAGGGATAAAGGGATGGAGAGATGGAGAGATAAAGGGATGGAGAGATAAAGGGATGGAGAGATAAAGGGATGGAGGGTTGGAGGGCAGATATGGAGGGATAGAGGGCAGAGACTGTGTGGTGCTGTGGTGGCAGAGTGAGAGTCAGAATGGCATCTGTCACTACAGATCAGTCTGTCACCCGTCCTGTTTTCTGTTTCAGGTTCCTCAGGAAATCAATGCTGACTGTCTGAATGTCTGTCTGTCTGACTGTCTTTTCAATAGTATTTTTAACCCCCTTTTCTCCCCAATTGGTAGTTACAGTCTTGTCCCTTCGCTGCAACTCCCGTACGGACTTGGGAGAGGCGAAGGTCAAGAGCCATGCGTCCTCCGAAACACGACTCTGCCAAGTCACACTGCATCTTGACACACTGCTCGCTTAGCCCGGAAGCCAGCAGCACCAATGTGTCGGAGGAAACCCCGTCCAGCTGGAGACCGAGGTCAGCTTGCAGGCGCCAGGCCTGCCACAAGGAGTCGCTAGAGCGTGATGGAACAAAGAAATCCCAGCCGGCCAACCCCTCCCCTAACGACGCTGGGCCAATTGTGTGGCGCATAATGTGAAACACAGCCTGGGATCGAACCCGGGTCTGTAGTGACGCCTCAAGCACTGCCTTAGACTGCTGTGACACTCAGGAGGAGGCTCTCTCTCTCTCTCCGTACCATCTATGCTCAGCTCACTCAGGTCTACATAGTGTCAGTTAATCTCTACGGTGCTCCACTGACATTAGTAGAATGCCTGTAGCGGGGTTGGAACAGTTGTAATGTTAGATGGGTTTATGGCAGGCATGTACTGGGAGCTATGGGAGCCCTGCTGAGGACCCTGGTCTGGAGGTTAGGTCAGAGGTTATCATCACTGCTGACCCCTGCTGAGTCTCAATGATCCCTTAACTTTAACAATGACCTATAACCTTGGCCTCTTCCCCCCTGGAGTCCATGGAACCCTTACTTAGAAAGACCATAATCCATACAGAGACCCCATGAGGACTGTCTTTCTGTTTATATAGGAGAGTTCAACCTTGTGAAACCATTTGCTGCTCTCGCTCCCCCAATGAGAGAGGGAGGGGGGAGGGCTACAGCCTGAACTCTCTCTCCCCCAATGAGAGAGGGAGGGGGAGGGCTACAGCCTGAACTCTCTCTCCCCCAATGAGAGAGGGAGGGGGAGGGCTACAGCCTGAACTCTCTCTCCCCCAATGAGAGAGGGAGTGGGCAGGGCTACAGCCTGAACTCTCTCTCCCCCAATGAGAGAGGGAGGGGGGAGGGCTACAGCCTGAACTCTCGCTCCCCCAATGAGAGAGGGAGGGAGGGGGAGGGCTACAGACGGAACTCTCTCTCCCCCACTGAGAGAGAGAGGGGGGAGGGCTACAGGCTGAACTCTCTCTCCCCCACTGAGAGAGAGAGGGGGGAGGGCTACAGGCGGAACTCTCTCTCCCCCACTGAGAGAGAGAGGGAGGAGGGAGGAGGGCTACAGGCTGAACTCTTTCTCCCCCACTGAGAGAGAGAGGGGGGAGGGCTACAGGCAGAACTCTCGCTCCCCCACTGAGAGAGAGAGGGGGGAGGGCTACAGGCTGAACTCTCTCTCCCCCACTGAGAGAGAGAGGGGGGAGGGGGAGGGCTTCAAGCTGAACAACATTTTTCAATTTCAGGGCTTTAATGGCATGGGAAACATATGTTAACATTGCCAAAGCAAGTGAAATAGATAATAAACAAAAGTGAAATAAACAATAAAAGTTACAGTAAACATTACACTCACAGAAGTTGCAAAATAATAAAGACATTTCAAATGTCATATTATGTCTATATACAGTGTTGTAACAATGTGCAAATAGTTAAAGTGCAAAAGGGAAAATAAATAAACATAAATATGGGTTGTATTTACAATAGTGTTTGTTCTTTTCTTGTGGCAACAGGTCACAAATCTTGCTGCTGTGATGGCACACGGTGGTATTTCACCGAGTAGATATGGGAGTTTACCAAACTTGGGTTTGTTTTCAAATTCTTTGTGGGTCTGTGTAATCTGAGGGAAATATGTGTCTCTAATATGGTCATACATTTGGCAGGAGGTTAGGAAGTGCAGCTCAGTTTCCACCTCATTTTGTGGGCAGTGTGCACGTACTGTAGCCTTTCTCTTGAGTGCCAGGTCTGCCTACGGTGGCCTCTCTCAATAGCAAGGCTATACCCTCAATAGCAAGGCTATGCTCACTGAGTCTGTACATAGTCAAAGCTTAGGAAAAAGGAAAAAGAGGTAGAGTTTTTCTTCTGCTCTTGTCTCAACTTTATGAAGCTTTATTCAGTACTCACATGTGATGTAGTAATTCATATTCTTCTTAAACTCCAGGCCCATATAGTTGGGACTAAACTCCTGGAACTTGATGGTGAACTTGATGTCCTTCTCTGGCTTGTTACAGTTGACCAGTATGTTGGGGTCCATGACCGTGCTGCACCCCTCTGCCTGCTCCCTCCTGACCAGGTACAGTTTATAGAACTCATAGTCCCGTCCTGGCTCAGCCTTGGGGCAGATAATGTCCAGCTTGTCCCCGATATCTGGGTAGATAACCACCCCTCTACCTGACAGGAACCTGAGGGGAGGAGAAGAGTGTTAATAAGATATCTGGGTAGATAACCACCCCTCTACCTGACAGGAACCTGAGGGGAGGAGAAGAGTGTTAATAAGATATCTGGGTAGATAACCACCCCTCTACCTGACAGGAACCTGAGGAGAAGAGGATATCCTGGACTTCAGAAGTTCACATACACTTAGGTTGGAGTCATTAAAACTTGTTTTTCAACCACTCCACACATTTCTTGGTTAGGACAAGGACTTAGTTTTGGCAAGTCGGTTAAGACATCTACTTTGTGCATGACACAAGTAATTTTTCCAACAATTGTTTACAGACAGAGTATTTCACTTATAATTCTCTGCATCACAATACCAGTGGGTAAGAAGTTTACATACACTAAGTTGACTGTGCCTTTTAACAGCTTGGAAAACTCCAGAAAATGATGTCATGGCTTTAGAAGTTCTGATAGGCTAATTGACATAATTTGATTCAATTGGAGGTGTACCTGTGGATATATTTCAAGGCCTACCTTCAAACTCATTGCCTCTTTGCTTGACATCATGGGAAAATCAAAAGAAATCAGCCAAGACCTAAGAAAGAAAATTGGAGACCTCCACAAGTCTGGTTCATCCTTGGGAGCAATTTCCAAACGCCTGAAGGTACAACGTTCATCTACACAAACAATAGTACGCAAGTATAAACACCATGGGACCACGCAGCCGTCATATCGCTCAGGAAGGAGACGCGTTCTGTCTCCTAGAGATGAACGTACTGTGGTGCAAAAAGTGCAAATCAATCCCAGAAAAACAGCAAAGGACCTTGTGAAGATGCTGGAGGAAACAGGTACAAAAGTATCTATATCCACAGTAAAACGAGTCCTATACTGACATAACCTGAAAGGCCGCTCAGCAAGGAAGAAGCCACTGCTCCAAAACCGTCATAAAATAGCCAGACTACGGTTTGCAACTGCACATGGGGATAAAGATCGTAATTTTTTGAGAAATGTCCTCTGGTCTGATGAAAGGCCATAATGACCATCGTTTGAAGGAAAAAGCGGGAGGCTTGCAAGCCGAAGAACACCATCCCAACCATGAAGCACCGGGGTGGCAGCATCATGTTGTGGGGGAGCTTTGATGCAAGAGGGACTGGTGCACTTCACAAAATAGATGGCATCATGAGGAGGGAAAATTATGTAGATATATTGAAGCAACATCTCAAGACATCAGTCAGGAAGTTAAAGCTTGGTCGCAAATGGGTCTTCCAAATGGACAATGACCCCAAGCATATTTCCAAAGTTGTGGCAAAATGGCCACAACAAAGTCAAGGTATTGGAGTGGCTGAAAAAGCGTGTGCGAGCAAGAAGGCCTACAAACTTGACTCAGTTACGCCAGCTCTGTCAGGATGAACGGGCCAAAATTCACCAAACTTATTGTGGGAAGCTTGTGGAAGGCTACCCAAAACGTTTGACCCAATTTAAAACATTTAAAGGCAATGCTATCAAATACTAATTGAGTGTATATAAACTTGTGTGATGAAAGAAATTAAAGCTGAAATAAATAATTCTCTCTACTATTATTCTGACATTTCACATTCTTAAAATAAAGTGGTGATACTAACTGACCTAAGACAGGGAATTCTTTACTAGGATTAAATGTCAGGAATTGTGAAAAAAGTTTAAATGTATTTGGCTAAGGTGTATGTAAACTTCCGACTTCAACTGTATATGTACAAATTACCTCGACTTACTTTTAATTATTTTTTACTTTAGTTTATTTGGTAAATATTTTCTTAACTCTTTCTTGAACTGCACTGTGGGCTTGTAAGTACGTTTTTCACGGTAAGGTGAATGTTGTATTCGGCGCATGCGACAAATAAAGTTTGATTTGATGTCTGTAAATGCCTCCACATGGCACCCTTTTCCCAAGAGTGGCGCAAAGGGACCTGGTCAAAAGTAGTGCACTACATAAGGAATAGGGACGCAGTCACTGTCAGGACGCTCATGTTGAGTTCGAGTTCATTCCTTTTTTTTAAGTGGGTAGATTCCACAGACCTGTAAAATGATCAACTGTTTTCTCATGATGATGCCGGGATTCTGGGGTAACGGCCTTGTACAGTACAGCATTGGAACCAGAGAGGAGAGGGGAATGTCAAAATGCTAAAAAAAACACAATCTGTAATTTCAAGCCTGAACCCTTGACCCTGTGATAAAGAGTAAAGAGCTGAGAGTGTGGTCTTACCTTGACCCTGTGATAAAGAGTAAAGAGCTGAGAGTGCGGTCTTACCTTGACCCTGTGATAAAGAGCAAAGAGCTGAGAGTGCGGTCTTACCTTGACCCTGTGATAAAGAGTAAAGAGCTGAGAGTGCGGTCTTACCTTGACCCTGTGATAAAGAGTAAAGAGCTGAGAGTGCGGTCTTACCTTGACCCTGTGATAAAGAGTAAAGAGCTGAGAGTGCGGTCTTACCTTGACCCTGTGATAAAGAGCAAAGAGCTGAGAGTGCGGTCTTACCTTGACCCTGTGATAAAGAGAAAAGAGCTGAGAGTGCGGTCTTACTCTTGACCCTGTGATAAAGAGCAAAGAGCTGAGAGTGCGGTCTTACCTTGACCCTGTGATAAAGAGCAAAGAGCTGAGAGTGCGGTCTTACCTTGACCCTGTGATAAAGAGTAAAGAGCTGAGAGTGCGGTCTTACCTTGACCCTGTGATAAAGAGTAAAGAGCTGAGAGTGCAGACTAATCGGGCCAGACAGGCTGAACCATTGTTCTGGACTCTATTTGGGTTTATAATGTCAACAGGGTACAGTCCCAGTTAGCCAGCACATTAAACCAGACAGCCTGACGCACCGTGTGTGTGTGTGTGTGTGTGTGTGTGTGTGTGTGTGTGTGTGTGTGTGTGTGTGTGTGTGTGTGTGTGTGTGGTCACAGGCAGTAGCGTTACTATCAGTAGATGAGATCTGATCATGCCAGCAGATTTGAGGATTTAGAGGAGCGAGAAGCATTTGTTGTTTATACTGATCCTTGATGGTTTAACTGGACATCAGGGGATACAGAGACACGCTTTCTCTCCCTACCCCCTCCCTCTCTCTCTCTCTCCTCTCTCTCTCTCTCTCTCTCTCTCTCTCTCTCTCTCTCTCTCTCTCTCTCTCTCTCTCTCTCTCTCCCTCTCTTCCCCCCTCTCTCTCTCCCTTCCTCCCTCTCTCTCTCCCCACCCTCACAATTAAATTCAAAGGGCTTTATTTGGATAGGAAACATATGTTAACATTGCCAAAGCAAGTGAAATAGATAATAAACAAAAGTGAAATAAACAATAAAAGTTACAGTAAACATTACACTCACAGAAGTTCCAAAACAATAAAGACATTTCAAATGTCATATTATGTCTATATACAGTGTTGTAACAATGTGCAAATAGTTAAAGTGCAAAAGGGAAAATAAATAAACATAAATATGGGTTGTATTTACAATAGTGTTTGTTCTTTTCTTGTGGCAACAGGTCACAAATCTTGCTGCTGTGATGGCACACGGTGGTATTTCACCGAGTAGATATGGGAGTTTACCAAAAGCAGGTTTGTTTTCAAATTCTTTGTGGATCTGTGTAATCTGAGGGAAATATGTGTCTCTAATATGGTCATACATTTGGCAGGTTAGGAAGTGCGGCTCAGTTTCCACCTCATTTGTGGGCAGTGTGCACATAGCCTGTCTTCTCTTGAGAGCCAGGTCTGCCTACGCTGGTCTTTCTCAATAGCAAGGCTATGCTCACTGAGTCTGTACATAGTCAAAGCTTTCCTTAAGTTTGGGTCAGTCACAGTGGTCAGGTATTCTCCCTCTGTGTACTCTCTGTTTAGGGCTAAATAGCATTCTAGTTTGCTCTGTTTTTTGTTAATTCTTTCCAATGTGTCAAATAATCATCTCTTGTTTTCTCATGATTTGGTTTTGTCTAATTGTGTTGCTGTCCTGTGGCTCTGTGGGGTCTGTTTGTGCTTGTGAACAGAGCCCCAGGACCAGCTTGCTTAGGGGACTCTTCTCCGGGTTCATCTCTCTAGGTGAATGGCTTTGTTATGGAAGGTTTGGGAATCGCTTCCTTTTAGGTGGTTGTAGAATTTAACATCTCTTTTCTGGATTTCAACAATTAGCAGGTACCGGCCTAATTCTGCTCTGCGTGCATTATTTGGTGTTTTACGTTGTACACAAAGGGTATTTTTTCATGCAGAGTCTCAATTTGGTGTTTGTCCCATTTTGTGAATTCTTGGTTGGTGAGCGGACCCCAGACCTCACAACCATGAAGGGCAATGGGTTCTATAACTGATTCAAGTATTTTTAGCCAGATCCTAATTGGTATGTCGAATTTTATGTTCCTTTTGATGGCATAGAATGCCCTTCTTGCCTTGTCTCTCAGATCGTTCACAGCTTTGTGGAAGTTACCTGTGTCGCTGATATTTAGGCCAAGGTATGTATAGTTGTTTGTGTGCTCAAGGGCAACGGTGTCTAAATGGAATTAGTATTTGTGGTCCTGGCGACTGGACCTTTTTTGGAACACCATTATTTTGGTCTTACTGAGATTTACTGTCAGGGCCCAGGTCTGGCAGAATCTGTACAGAATATCTAGGTGCTGCTGTAGGCCCTGTTTTGGTTTGTTTGTTTGTGAATTAGGGTGTGCAGGGTGAATACGTGGTCTGTCGTACGATAATTTGGTAAAAAGCCAATTTGACATTTGCTCAGTCCATTGTTTTCACTGAAGTGTACGAGTCTGCTGTTAATGATAATGCAAAGGATTTTCCCAAGGTTGCTGTTGATGCATATCCCACGGTAGTTATTGGGTTCAAATTTGTCTCCACTTTTGTGGATTGGGGTGATCAGTCCTTGGTTCCAAATATTGGGGAAGATGCCAGAGCTGAGTATGATGTTAAAGAGTTTTAGTATAGGCAATTGGAATTAGTTGTCTGTATATTTGATCATTTCATTGAGGATACCATCAACACCACAGGCCTTTTTGGGTTGGAGGGTTTTTATTTTGTCCTGTAGTTCATTAAAGGTAATTTGAGAATCCAGTGGGTTCTGGTAGTCTTTAAAGATTTTTATTTGATCATGTATATGTTTTTGCTGTTTGTTCTTTGTTACAGAGCTAAAAAGATTGGAGAAGTGGTTTACCCATACATCTCCATTTTGGATAGATAATTCTTCATATTGTTGTTTGTTTAGTGTTTTCCAATTTTCCCAGAAGTGGTTAGAGTCTATGGATTCTTCAGTTACATTGAGCTGATTTCTGATGTGCTGTTCCTTCTTTATCCGTAATGTATTTCTGTATTGTTTTAGTGATTCACCATAGTGAAGGCGTAGACTCAGGTTTTCCGGGTCTCTATGTTTTTGGTTGGACAGGTTTCTCAATTTCTTTCTTAGATTTTTGCATTCTTCATCAAACCATTTGTCATTGTTCATTTTCTTCGTTTTCTATTTGAGATTTTTAGATTTGATATGGAAGCTGAGAAGTCAAATATACTGTTAAGATGTTCTACTGCCAAGTTTACACCTTCATTATTACAGTGGAACATTTTGTCCAGGAAGTTGTCTAAAAGGGATTGAATTTGTTGTTGCCTAAATAGTTTTTTGGTACTACATTCCTTCCATCTATAGCATTTCTTAATATTACGCTCGGTGTTTGGACACCAGACATTAGACACACTGTGTTTGGGAAAAGGTTTTTTTTCTTGTATATATTTCCCATTTGAGTCCATAAGGAGTACAATCTGTGTCTTGTGTATGTCCTCAGTGGGTGTGTGGGGGTTGTCAGGAGGGCTATTAGGATGGCTGACAGGGGGGGTGCTCAGAGGGGGTGAGATACCCTGGGCTTGGGGTTCTTCATTTGTCTGTCCCTCTGTGATGTTGACGCTATGGTTAGGGGTGGACTGTTATGATGTGGTGTCGAGACCTTTGTCAGGAGCTGAGGTGGGCTGTTCTGCTGGCTTCTCTGCGGGGGTGGCCACCTTTCTAGTAGGTTGTTCTCTGTCACATGCCATCCCCCTCACCCTCTCCTCCAGCAGTCTGATTCTCTCCTCTAGTGCTTTGTTCTTCTCCTGCTCTTGCTTTTTATGTTGTTGAAGTTGTTTCACCACAGTCTAGAGTGCAGATATGTCTCTCTCCACCTCCAGCTTCCCGGGTCTGGTTAAGGGGGTGTTGTTGTGCTGGACTGTTGTCTGGGTCTGGTTAAGGGGGCGTTGTTGTGCTGGACTGTTGTCTGGGTCTAGTTAAGGGGGTGTTGTTGTGCTGGACTGTTGTCTGGGTCTGGTTAAGGTGGTGTTGTTGTGCTGGACTGTTGTCTGGGTCTGGTTAAGGGGGTGTTGTTGTGCTGGACTGTTGTCTGGGTCTGGTTAAGGGGGCGTTGTTGTGCTGGACTGCTGTCTGGGTCTGGTTAAGGGGTGTTGTTGTGCTGGACTGTTGTCCGGGTCTGGTTAAGGGGCGTTATTGTGCTGGACTGTTGTCCGGGTCTGGTTAAGGGGGCGTTGTTGTGCTGGACTGTTGTCCGGGTCTGGTTAAGGGGGCGTTGTTGTGCTGGACTGTTGTCTGGGTCTGGTTAAGGGGGCGTTGTTGTGCTGGACTGTTGTCCGGGTCTGTGCTGACTGGAGTGTAATCACCTGCTGTTCTAGCTCCACCTGCCTTACCTCCAGCTGGGTAAATGTATCCTTCATTTCAATGAGGGGGTAGTACTCTGTGCTGGGAGGATGACTTTTCACTTGGGGTTGCTCGTCTGTGGGGTTATATAATAAAGAGGCCTGGTCTGACCCACTCGGGGTGGGGGTATCTTTCTCAAGGGAGAGCTTCTCCTGCTGGGTTAATTCTTTGATTAGGTGAAAGTCCACCCCTCGTTACCACCCCCTCTCATAACAGAGGGGTAGAGTGTTAATATAGCATGTGCCATGCCAGGGGATGGTCTGGTTAATATAGCACTGTGCCATGCCAGGGGATGGTCTGGTTAATATAGCACTGTGTCATGCCAGGGTATGGTCTGGTTAATATAGCACTGTGCCATGCCAGGGGATGGTCTGGTTAATATAGCACTGTGCCATGCCAGGGGATGGTCTGGTTAATAGTCAAAGTCAAAGTCAAAGTCAAAGTCACCATTATTAGTCAGTTGTACAACCGAATGCCTTCAACCGAAATGTGTCTTCCGCATTTAACCCAACCTTTCTGAATCAGAGAGGTGCGGGGGGCTGTCTTAATCGACAGCCATGCCAGGGGATGGTCTGGTTAATATAGCACTGTGTCATGCCAGGGTATGGTCTGGTTAATATAGCACTGTGCCATGCCAGGGGATGGTCTGGTTAATATAGCACTGTGTCATGCCAGGGGATGGTCTGGTTAACATAGCACTGTGCCATGCCAGGTGATGGTCTGGTTAATATAGCACTGTGTCATGCCAGGGGATGGTCTGGTTAATATAGCACTGTGCCATGCCAGGGGATGGTCTGGTTAATATAGCACTGTGCCATGCCAGGGGATGGTCTGTGTTAATATAGCACTGTGCCATGCCAGGGGATGGTCTGGTTAATATAGCACTGTACCATGTCAGGGGATGGTCTGGTTAATATAGCACTGTGCCATGCCAGGGGATGGTCTGGTTAATATAGCACTGTGCCATGCCAGGGGATGGTCTGTGTTAATATAGCACTGTGCCATGCCAGGGGATGGTCTGGTTAATATAGCACTGTGCCATGCCAGGGGATGGTCTGTGTTAATATAGCACTGTGCCATGCCAGGGGATGGTCTGTGTTAATATAGCACTGTGCCATGCCAGGGATGGTCTGGTTAATATAGCACTGTGCCATGCCAGGGATGGTCTGGTTAATATAGCACTGTGCCATGCCAGGGATGGTCTGGTTAATATAGCACTGTGCCATGCCAGGGATGGTCTGTGTTAATATAGCACTGTGCCATGCCAGGGATGGTCTGGTTAATATAGCACTGTGCCATGCCAGGGATGGTCTGTGTTAATATAGCACTGTGCCATGCCAGGTGATGGTCTGTGTTAATATAGCACTGTGCCATGCCAGGGGATGGTCTGGTTAATATAGCACTGTGCCATGCCAGGGGATGGTCTGTGTTAATATAGCACTGTGCCATGCCAGGGGATGGTCTGGTTAATATAGCACTGTGCCATGCCAGGGGATGGTCTGTGTTAATATAGCACTGTGCCATGCCAGGAGATGGTCTGTGTTAATATAGCACTGTGCCATGCCAGGGGATGGTCTGGTTAATATAGCACTGTGTCATGCCAGGGGATGGTCTGTGTTAATATAGGACTGTGTCATGCCAGGGGATGGTCTGGTTAATATAGCACTGTGCCATGCCAGGGGATGGTCTGTGTTAATATAGCACTGTGCCATGCCAGGGGATGGTCTGGTTAATATAGCACTGTGCCATGCCAGGGGATGGTCTGTGTTAATATAGGACTGTGTCATGCCAGGGGATGGTCTGGTTAATATAGCACTGTGCCATGCCAGGGGATGGTCTGTGTTAATATAGCACTGTGCCATGCCAGGGGATGGTCTGTGTTAATATATCACTGTGCCATGCCAGGGGATGGTCTGTGTTAATATAGGACTGTGCCATGCCAGGGGATGGTCTGTGTTAATATAGCACTGTGCCATGCCAGGGATGGTCTGGTTAATATAGCACTGTGTCATGCCAGGGGATGGTCTGGTTAATATAGCACTGTGCCATGCCAGGGGATGGTCTGGTTAATATAGCACTGTGCCATGCCAGGGGATGGTCTGTGTTAATATAGCACTGTGCCATGCCAGGGGATGGTCTGGTTAATATAGGACTGTGCCATGCCAGGGATGGTCTGGTTAATATAGCACTGTGCCATGCCAGGGGATGGTCTGGTTAATATAGCACTGTGTCATGCCAGGGGATGGTCTGGTTAATATAGCACTGTGCCATGCCAGGGGATGGTCTGGTTAATATAGCACTGTGCCATGCCAGGGGATGGTCTGGTTAATATAGCACTGTGTCATGCCAGGGGATGGTCTGTGTTAATATAGCACTGTGTCATGCCAGGGGATGGTCTGGTTAATATAGCACTGTGCCATGCCAGGGGATGGTCTGGTTAATATAGCACTGTGTCATGCCAGGGGATGGTCTGGTTAATATAGGACTGTGTCATGCCAGGTGATGGTCTGGTTAATATAGCACTGTGTCATGCCAGGGGATGGTCTGGTTAATATAGCACTGTGCCATGCCAGGGGATGGTCTGGTTAATATAGCACTGTGCCATGCCAGGGGATGGTCTGTGTTAATATAGCACTGTGCCATGCCAGGGATGGTCTGGTTAATATAGCACTGTGTCATGCCAGGGGATGGTCTGGTTAATATAGCACTGTGCCATGCCAGGGGATGGTCTGGTTAATATAGCACTGTGTCATGCCAGGGGATGGTCTGGTTAACATAGCACTGTGCCATGCCAGGTGATGGTCTGGTTAATATAGCACTGTGTCATGCCAGGGGATGGTCTGTGTTAATATAGCACTGTGCCATGCCAGGGGATGGTCTGGTTAATATAGCACTGTGTCATGCCAGGGGATGGTCTGTGTTAATATAGGACTGTGCCATGCCAGGGGATGGTCTGGTTAATATAGCACTGTGTCATGCCAGGGGATGGTCTGGTTAATATAGCACTGTGCCATGCCAGGGGATGGTCTGTGTTAATATAGCACTGTGCCATGCCAGGGGATGGTCTGGTTAATATAGCACTGTGTCATGCCAGGGGATGGTCTGTGTTAATATAGGACTGTGCCATGCCAGGGGATGGTCTGGTTAATATAGCACTGTGCCATGCCAGGGGGTGGTCTGTGTTAATATAGCACTGTGCCATGCCAGGGGATGGTCTGGTTAATATAGCACTGTGTCATGCCAGGGATGGTCTGTGTTAATATAGGACTGTGCCATGCCAGGGGATGGTCTGGTTAATATAGCACTGTGTCATGCCAGGGGATGGTCTGTGTTAATATAGCACTGTGCCATGCCAGGAGATGGTCTGTGTTAATATAGCACTGTGCCATGCCAGGGGATGGTCTGGTTAATATAGCACTGTGCCATGCCAGGGGATGGTCTGGTTAATATAGCACTGTGCCATGCCAGGGGATGGTCTGGTTAATATAGCACTGTGCCATGCCAGGGGATGGTCTGTGTGGAAGATTAAGTTGCTTATGTTCCCATTTTTATAACAGTCCCACAAAAAGTGTCTCTTGATTTTCCATAAGGAGATTCATTTTGTGGTCTTTTCGTGCCTTATCATTCTTTACATACACAGGGTACTGTATTTGAATTACCTCTGAACAGCGGGAGGCAGCTTCTAAGGCCTCTCCATGTGGTTGCAGTAGACTGTGCCACTCTCCTGCCATTGTTGGGCTCAAGGGCTTTGACACCTCTCACTTGACACGTCAGTGCTAATTGAAGTTGTATCAACCTTGGCAGCCTTAATTTAGCATTCAGTCCTTATAAAGTCATGTAATGTATTTTTCTTCTTGGCTTTTGGAAATAAAATATGGCTTCAGACTAAACATCACTCACTCAGTTCCAGGTTGGATGGTGTTTTCAGGTTTCTGTTGTTTTTCAGGGCATTTGCTGTATAGCGTTGGAATAGTAAGCCTTCTAGGTGATTCCGTAATTCCGTCCAAAATCAGGTTGTAGGTTTTGAGTTTTGATTTGGAGTGAAGGTTATGTTGTAGATGGTAGTATCCTGTGTATGTTCCTGGCAAAAAAAATCAAATTTTATCTAACTCTAAATCTATATATTTTATAAGAACATGCTGAAAAATGCAGGAGCTCATCTGATCATGGCCTCTCTCTCTCTATCTCTCTGTCTCTGTCTCTCTGTCTGTCTCAGTTCATTTCAATTCAAGGGGATTTATTGGCATGGGAAACATATGTTAACATTGCCAAAGCAAGTGAAATAGATAATAAACAAAAGTGAAATAAACAATAAAAAGTTACAGTAAACATTACACTCACAGAAGTTCCAAAACAATAAAGACATTTCAAATGTCATATTATGGCTATATACAGTGTTGTAACGATGTGCAAATGGTTAAAGTACAAAAGGGAAAATAAATAAACATAAATATAGGTTGTATTTTTTTTTAAATGGTGTTTGTTCTTCACTGGTTGCCCTTTTCTTGTGGCAACAGGTCATTGTCCTGGGGCCCTGTGGGGTCTGTTTGTGTTTGTGAACAGGGCCCCAGGACCAACTTGCTTAGGGAACTCTTCTCCAGGTTCATCTCTCTGTAAGTGATGGCTTTGTTGTGGAAGGTTTGGGAATCGCTTCCTTTTAGGTGGTTGTTGAATTTAACGGCTCTTTTCTGGATTTTGATCATTAGCAGGTACCGGCCTAATTCTGCTCTGCATGCATTATTTGGAGTTTTACGTTGTACACAGAGGATATTTTGGCAGAATTCTGCATAGAGGCTCAATTTGGTGTTTGTCCCATTTTGTGAATTCTTGGTTGGTGAGCGGACCCCAGACCTCACAACCATAAAGGGCAATGGGTTCTATAACTGATTCAAGAATTTTTAGCCAGATCCTAATTGGTATGTCGAATTTTATGTTCCTTTTGACGGCATAGAATGCCCTTCTTGCCTTGTCTCTCAGATCCTTCACAGCTTTGTGGAAGTTACCTGTGGCGCTGATGTTTAGGCCGAGGTATGTATAGTTTTTTGTGTGCTCTAGGGCAATGGTGTCTAGATGGAATTTGTATTTGTGTTCCTGGCGACTGGACCTTTTTGGAACACCATTATTGTCTCTCCCCTCCCACCCTCTCTCTCCACCCCCCCGCTCTCTCTCCAACCCCCTCTCTCTCTCCCCTCCCACCCTCTCTCTCCACCTCCCCTCTCTCTATCCACCCCCTCTCTCTCTCTCCCCTCCCACCCACCCTCTCTCTCTCCACCCCCTCTCTCTCTCCCTCCCACCCTCTCTCTCCACCCCCTCTCTCTCTCCCCTCCCACCCTCTCTCTCTCCACCCCCTCTCCTCCCACCCTCTCTCTCCACCCCCTCACTCCCTCCCACCCTCTCTCCACCCCCTCTCTCTCCACCCCCTCTCTCTCCACCCCCTCTCTCTCCACCCCCTCTCTCTATCCACCCTCTCTCTCTCTCCCTCCCTCTCTCTCTCCACCCCCTCTCTCTCTCCCTCCCACCCTCTCTCTCCACCTCCCCTCTCTCCACCCCCTCTCTCTCCACCCCCTCTCTCTCCCCTTCCACCACCCCCCTCTCTCTCTCCCCTTCCACCCTCTCTCTCCACCCCCTCTCTCTCTCTCTCTCTCTCTCTCTCAGAGTGTGTACACCCTGCCACCTTATCTACATCTATCATCACTCAGCTCATTAGACTGCTAAAGGACTCCCTGTCAGAGAGAGAAAGAGAGAGAGAGAGATCAAAGAGATTCCCAGCCTTCATTCCTATTCTATTTGGATAGAGGCATTACCAGATGTCTTCATGTACTAGGAGTGGGAGGAATAGAAAGGATCCTAAATGAGATGTTAAAATGATCAGAATGGACTCTGTGTTAATGTCTGAGATGTTAAAATGATCAGAATGGACTCTGTGTTAATGTGATGAGATGTTAAAATGATCAGAATGGACTCTGTGTTAATGTGATGAGATGTTAAAATGATCAGAATGGATTCTGTGTTAATGTAATGAGATGTTAAAATGATCCGAATGGACTCTGAGTTAAGGACTCCATCAGTTGCTAATTGGATCTACAAGATGCACCCGTTACCATAGCAACATGAGGCTTTGAAGCTGACCACCCCTCTCTACCCCCTTCTCTCACTTTCTTTCTCCCTCGTCCTGCCCCCCCTTTCCTTTTCACCCTTCCTTTCATTCATTCTTTCACACACATGTGTGCCAGGGTTTGGCCCCGGACATAATGACCGGCAAGATTTAAATTTACTTGATATTTGGGACATTTACCAAACATCCATCTACCCACTGTACTCAAAATCACATTTACATTATTGTCATTCATCTTAACAGAATAGAAATTAGCCTGTAAAGTACAACGATGTGCTTCATACCAACATGAAAGGTTGTATTGAATTAACGTAGCAGGTTAGGAGAATTAACGTAGCAGGTTAGGAGAATTAACGCAGCAGGTTAGGAGAATTAACGCAGCAGGTTAGGAGAATTAACGCAGCAGGTTAGGAGAATTAACGTAGCAGGTTAGGAGAATTAACGCAGCAGGTTAGGAGAATTAACGTAGCAGGTTAGGAGAATTAACGCAGCAGTTTAGGAGAATTAACGCAGCAGGTTAGGAGAATTAACGCAGCAGGTTAGGAGAATTAACGCAGCAGGTTAGGAGAATTAACGCAGCAGGTTAGGAGAATTAACGTAGCAGGTTAGGAGAATTAACGCAGCAGGTTAGGAGAATTAACGCAGCAGTTTAGGAGAATTAACGTAGCAGGTTAGGAGAATTAACATAGCAGGTTAGGAGAATTAACGCAGCAGGTTAGGAGAATTAACGCAGCAGGACACTCTAGTCAGCCACAAAATGAAGAAATTAGAAAACTGATGTTGGACAATCATATTCAATATTTAAATAAAACTAAATTAATTAAGGATGGTTCATTGAGAAAAAACGTACTTTACAATACTCCTGTGAAGGCCCGCGCCATGCGTTTATGAAAGCACTTGTTTCCAAACCTCAAATTATATATCATGCTTTTTACAGTTCTACTGGATGATGTTAATAAATGTTATGTTAATTGCAATTTGAACTATCATGGGGTCGTGACTCGTGTCATATACATGGCTGATTGATAACAAATCTGTTTCCTACGTAGGCAGTTGGCTGCCTAGTGATTGATAACAAATCTGTTTCCTACTGTAGGCAGTTGGCTGCCTAGTGATTGATAACAAATCTGTTTCCTACTGTAGGCAGTTGGCTGCCTAGTGATTGATAACAAATCTGTTTCCTACTGTAGGCAGTTGGCTGCCTAGTGATTGATAACAACTCTGTTTCCTACTGTAGGCAGCTGGCTGCCTAGTGATTGATAACAACTCTGTTTCCTACTGTAGGCAGCTGGCTGCCTAGTGATTGATAACAAATCTGTTTCCTACTGTAGGCAGCTGGCTGCCTAGTGATTGATAACAAATCTGTTTCTACTGTAGGCAGCTGGCTGCCTAGTGATTGATAACAAATCTGTTTCCTACTGTAGGCAGTTGGCTGCCTAGTGATTGATAACAAATCTGTTTCCTACTGTAGGCAGCTGGCTGCCTAGTGATTGATAACAAATCTGTTTCCTACTGTAGGCAGTTGGCTGCCTAGTGATTGATAACAAATCTGTTTCCTACTGTAGGCAGTTGGCTGCCTAGTGATTGATAACAACTCTGTTTCCTACTGTAGGCAGCTGGCTGCCTAGTGATTGATAACAAATCTGTTTCCTACTGTAGGCAGCTTTCTGCCTAGTGATTGATAACAAATCTGTTTCCTACTGTAGGCAGTTGGCTGCCTAGTGACTGATAACAACTCTGTTTCCTACTGTAGGCAGTTGGCTGCCTAGTGACTGATAACAAATCTGTTTCCTACTGTAGGCAGTTGGCTGCCTAGTGATTGATAACAAATCTGTTTCCTACTGTAGGCAGTTGGCTGCCTAGTGATTGATAACAAATCTGTTTCCTACTGTAGGCAGTTGGCTGCCTAGTGATTGATAACAAATCTGTTTCCTACTGTAGGCAGTTGGCTGCCTAGTGATTGATAATAAATCTGTTTCCTACTGTAGGGTGTAGGGTGACACCAGGCCATCCTCCAAAAGTATTCACCTCACTGTGCGTGCAGATGCACTCACACCTGCCTGCTGCCATTCCCGAGCAAGCCCTGTACTGGTGGTGCCCCGATCCCGCAGCTGAATCAACTTTAGGAGACGATCCTGGCGCTTGCTGGACTTTCTTGGGCGCCCTGAAGCCTTCTTCACAACAATTGAACCGCTCTCCTTGAAGTTCTTGATTATCCGATAAATGGTTCATTTAGGTGCAATCTTACTGGCAGCAATATCCTTGCCTGTGAAGCCCTTTTTGTGCAACGCAATGATGACGGCACGTGTTTCCTTGCAGGTAACCATGGATGATAGAGAAAGAACAATGATTCCAAGCACCACCCTCCTTTTGAAGCTTCCAATCTGTTATTCAAATTCAATCAGCATGACAGAGTGATCTCCAGCCTTGTCCTCATCAACACTCACACCTGTGTTAACGAGAGAATCACTGACATGATGTCAGCTGGTCCTTTTGTGGCAGGGCTGAAATGCAGTGGAAATGTTTTTATGGGATTCAGTTCATTTGCATGGCAAAGAGGGACTTTACAATTAATTGCAATTCATCTGATCACTCTTCCTGACATTCTGGAGTATATGCAAAGTGCCATCGTACAAACTGAGGCAGCAGACTTTGTTAAAATTTATATTTGTGTCATTCTCAAAACTTTTGGCCACGACTGTACAGTATCAATGAATTCCCAATAAAGCAGACAAGGCCTTAGAAACAACATTAAAAGTCCTGAAACAGATTATTTTGGGGGGATATAGGCAGCACACATGAGAAAATCTTTCTCTGTTGAGATAATTTCCTTATTAACTTCTAGCCAGATGTAAAATTTTCCTGTTTTGACTAATTGAATAGAGTGGGTTAGGTTCCTGGGCTTGGTTGATGAAGCTGTCTTCATTTAAGTATGGGGATTCTCTCTCTCTCTCTCTCTCTCTCTCTCTCTCATGCCAACTACAGGAACATGCCAACTACAGGAACATGCCAACTACAGGAACATGCCAACTGGAGCCAGAGACAGATACAGGTACACTATTCTCCTGTCCACACACACACTATCACAGGTACTTTATTCACCTCTCTAACAGCTCCAGTAATTATCTCTCCATTAAGTGTTTTGTCACCATTCATCACTTCACTGCTATTATCTACTATGCCAATGTGTCAGCCCTGTTGTACAATACAATAAATGGAAACCCTTTCTATTTAGTAAATAATACAACACATGGAAACCCTTCCTATTTTCTATATAATACAATACATGGAAACCCTTCCTATTTTCTATATAATACAATACATGGAAAACCTTCCTATTTTCTATTTAATAAAATACATGGAAACCCTTCCTATTTCTATATAATACAACACATGGAAACCATTTCTATTTTCTATATAATACAATACATGGAAACCAACATGAAAGGTTGTATTGAATTAACGTAGCAGGTTAGGAGAATTAACGTAGCAGGTTAGGAGAATTAACGCAGCAAGTTAGGAGAATTAACGTAGCAGTTTAGGAGAATTAACGTAGCAGTTTAGGAGAATTAACGTAGCAGGTTAGGAAAATTCAAGTAGCATGCAGATAAAAAAATCTTCTTTTGACGTTAATTTGACAAAAGCTGTATCCCTTCTATTTGGCTGCCCACTCGCCATCCCGCTGCAATTCAGCACCACAGCCGTGGAAAGAGGACACTCTAATCAGCCACAAAATGAAGAAATTAGAAAACTGATGTTGGACAATCATATTCAATATTTAAATAAAACTAAATTAATTAAGGACGGTTCATTGAGAAAAAACGTACTTTACAATACTCCTGTGAAAAGAGGCCCGCGCCATGCGTTTATGAAAGCACTTGTTTCCAGCCAATAAACACCCTGACGCTCTATAAACATCCTGACAGCCTATAAACATCCTGACAGCCTATAAACACCCTAACGTTCTATAAACATCCTGACAGCCTATAAACACCCTAACGTTCTATAAACATCCTGACAGCCTATAAACACCCTAACGTTCTATAAACATCCTGACAGCCTATAAACACCCTAACGCTCTATAAACATCCTGACAGCCTATAAACACCCTAACGCTCTATAAACATCCTGACAGCCTATAAACACCCTAACGTTCTATAAACATCCTGACAGCCTATAAACACCCTAACGCTCTATAAACATCCTGACAGCCTATAAACACCCTAACGTTTCTATAAACATCCTGACAGCCTATAAACACCCTAACGCTCTATAAACATCCTGACAGCCTATAAACACCCTAACGTTCTATAAACATCCTGACAGCCTATAAACACCCTAACGCTCTATAAACATCCTGACAGCCAATAAACATCCTGACAGCCTATAAACACCCTAACGCTCTATAAACATCCTGACAGCCTATAAACACCCTAACGCTCTATAAACATCCTGACAGCCTATAAACATCCTGACAGCATATAAACACCCAAACGCTCTATAAACATCCTGACAGCCTATAAACACCCTAACGTTCTATAAACATCCTGACAGCCTATAAACACCCTAACGCTCTATAAACATCCTGACAGCCTATAAACACCCTAACGTTCTATAAACATCCTGACAGCCTATAAACACCCTAACGCTCTATAAACATCCTGACAGCCTATAAACACCCTAACGTTCTATAAACATCCTGACAGCCTATAAACACCCTAACGCTCTATAAACATCCTGACAGCCAATAAACATCCTGACAGCCTATAAACACCCTAACGCTCTATAAACATCCTGACAGCCTATAAACACCCTAACGCTCTATAAACATCCTGACAGCCTATAAACATCCTGACAGCATATAAACACCCTAACGCTCTATAAACATCCTGACAGCCTATAAACACCCTAACTCTCTATAAACATCCTGACAGCCTATAAACACCCTAACGCTCTATAAACATCCTGACAGCCTATAAACATCCTGACACGCAATAAACACTGTGACAGCCTATAAACACCCTGATGCTCAATAAACACCCTAGCGCTCTATAAACAATGTGACAGCCTATAAACATCCTGACAGCCTATAAACATCCTGACGCTCTATAAACACCCTGACGCTCTATAAACACCCTGATGCTCTATAAACACCCTGACGGCCTATAAACACCCTGACGCTCTATAAACACCCTGATGCTCTATAAACACCCTGACGGCCTATAAACACCCTGACGCTCTATAAACACCCTAACGGCCTATAAACACCCTGACGCTCTATAAACACCCTGATGCTCTATAAACACCCTGATGCTCTATAAACACCCTGATGCTCTATACCCTGACGGCCTATAAACATCCTGACACTGTATAAACACCCTGATGCTCTATAAACACCCTGATGCTCTATAAACACCCTGATTCTCTATACCCTGACGGCCTATAAACATCCTGACACTGTATAAACACTGTGACAGCCTATAAACACCCTGACGCTCTATAAACACCCTGACGGCCTATAAACACCCTGATGCTCTATAAACACCCTGACGGCCTATAAACACCCTGACGCCCTATAAACACCCTGACGCTCTATAAACACCCTGACGCTCTATAAACACCCTGATGCTCTATAAACACCCTGACGCTCTATAAACACCCTGATGCTCTATAAACACCCTGACGGCCTATAAACACCCTGACGCTCTATAAACACTGTGACAGCCTATAAACACCCTGACGGCCTATAAACACCCTGACGCTCTATAAACACCCTGACGGCCTATAAACACCCTGACGCTCTATAAACACTGTGACAGCCTATAAACACCCTGACGGCCTATAAACATCCTGATGCTCTATAAACATCCTGATGCTCTATAAACACCCTGATGCTCTATTAACATCCTGACAGTCTATAAACACCCTGACGCTCTATAAACATCCTGACGCTCTAAAAACACCCTGACGCTCTATAAACATCCTGACGCTCTATAAACACCCTGACGCTCTATAAACACCCTGATGCTTTATTAACATCCTGACAGCTTATAAACACCCTGACGCTCTATAAACATCCTGACGCTCTAAAAACACCGTGACGCTCTATAAACATCCTGAAGCTCTATAAACACCCTGATGCTCTATTAACATCCTCACAGCCTATAAACACCCTGACGCTCTATAAACATCCTGACGCTTTAAAAACACCCTGACGCTCTATAAACATCCTGACGCTCTATAAACACCGTGACGGCCTATAAACACCGTGACGGCCTATAAACACCCTGACGCTCTATAAACACCCTGACGCTCTATAAACACCCTGACGCTCTATAAACACTGTGACAGCCTATAAACATCCTGACGCTCTATAAACACCCTGACGGCCTATAAACATCCTGATGCTCTATAAACACTGTGACAGCCTATAAACATCCTGACACTCTATAAACACCCTGACGCTCTATAAACAACCTGACGCTCTATAAACGCCCTGACGCTCTATAAACACCCTGAACCACAAAGGACACAGCCCAGACTGTCACAGACACAGCCCACCCATACTGTCACAGACACAACCCAGGCTGTCATAGACACAGCCTAGACCGTCACAGACACAGCCCAGACCGTCACAGACACAGCCCAGACCGTCACAGACACAGCCCAGACCGTCACAGACACAGCCCAGACCGTCACAGACACAGCCCAGATTGAATACACTGCATACTCTGTTGCTTTTTAAGTGTCAATACAGACATTGTCTCTTTCTCTCTGCCTTCTCCATCTCTCTCTCCCTCCCTCCCTCCCTCCCTCAATATCTCTGTATCTCTGTCTCTCTCTTTCTTTCTCCCCCTCTCTCTATCTCTGACCCTTTATTTTCCTCTATCTATCTCTCAGAGGTAGAGGATTCTGTTAACTCACTATCTATCTCTCAGAGGTAGAGGATTCTGTTAACTTACTCTAGCTGGCATGCAGTGAAAATCCCATTCAGCATGACTCATCTCATCCCAAACAGTCACAAACTGACAGTACGCACACACACACCAAACCAACAAACATATAACATTAATGTGACCTGCCTCAATCATTATCACATGAGGATGAACATCTTTCCTCGGGTAGAGAGAGAGAGAGAGAGAGAGAGAGAGAGAGAGAGAGAGAGAGAGAGAGAGAGAGAGAGAGAGAGAGAGAGAGAGAGAGAGAGAGAGAGAGAGAGAGAGAGAGAGAGAGAGAGAGAGAGAGAGAGGAAAGCGAAAGAGGAGAGTTTGGGTCTGTTTCAGTCAGAGAGTATAGTCTTGGTCGTGAGGTCTCTCTGTGACCCTCACACACAGAGAGCTCATTCTTCCCCCGTTCCTCCTCCCATCGCAGCGACACACACACCCTCGCACTCTCTCTTTTTCACACACACGCACACAAACACACACACTCAGCCAGCTGCCTCCCATCACAAAGGCTCAGCCACAGATGGACGCTGCATGCTCAGTGAAGATCTCTTTTCTCCGCAGGCATCAACCCAGCCTAGCCACAACCACTCACTGTGTGTATGTGTGCGAGAGAGAGAGAGAGAGAGAGAGAGAGAGAGAGAGAGAGAGAGAGAGAGAGAGAGAGAGAGAGAATACCAGAAGGCTCAGAGGGAGGATGGTTCTGGATTGGGGTGGATTCCCTTAGGGCAGCGAGTTGGACCCAGATCCAAGGTTCTAATCAGACCACAGCAGTCAAGAGAGAGAACAGGATAGCATTGCAGGGAGGAACAATAGCATCTCTCATATTCACTGGACAACATTTCACTCCCAGAAAAGAAAGAAAGATAATGATTATCAAACCCTCACAGCTGGCTGTATGGGAATGTCCCAAAGTGCACCCTATTCCCTATATAGTGCACTACTTTTGACCAGGGCTCAGGTCAAAAGTAGTGCACTATGTAGGGGATAGGATTCAATTTGGGACATTGACCCTGAAATGGGCCAACACAGGCATCTGAACTGAGTCTGAAACTACTTCTGAGGGAGAACAACTTTCTGCAATGTGTCAAATCGTCAAATCAATCAAGGGCACTGGCAAAGCCCTGGTTACTTCTCAACCAGTCCAACAATCAATGAAAATTAGAATGATTTTTATACCATATGGATGTAGGATCCTAATTTGATCCAGTTCGCTACAGCAGGAAAATAATCCTGTAGCAACAGGAAATGTGAATTATTATGGATTATAATTAATGGACATTTTTGATACATTTTTCATAAGGGAAAATCAAGTCTGAAATTTCTAAGTGGAAACTACAAACTTCAGAAGCTTTTTTAAACCTCAAATACACTACACGTTTTACATTTCCTGCACTGCAGGAAAGTTCTCGTGCAACAGGGGGATCAGATTAAGATCCTACATCTGTACATGCTTATCTCTGGAACAGAGAGGATTGTGTTAGTCAGAGCATTTATATGTGGGTTCAACTGTGGATGAGACCTGCTGTTTCAAGTTTTAGGAGGAACGTTTTGTCTTCAAAGCAAAGTAAAATCAATATTTCATGGATGTGTGTGTAAGGTATACCGTACGTGATGGTTCAACAGGTGTTAACACAAGCCAGCTACAGCAGTAAAGCTTTGCGTGTTGGAGTCAAACTAAAACCTGTTGCAGAACAAAGGGAAGGGAAAGGAACGAGAGAAGAATCTGAGAGAGAGAGAGAGAGAGAGAGAGAGAGAGAGAGCTAGAGAGAGAGAGAGAGCTAGGAGAGAGAGAGAGCTAGAGAGAGAGAGAGAGAGAGAGAGAGAGAGAGAGAGAGAGAGAGAGAGAGAGCTAGGAAGGAGAGAGAGAGACAGAGAGAGAGAGAGAGAGAGAGAGAGAGAGAGAGAGAGAGAGAGAGAGAGAGAGAGGTCAAATTAAAATACCTATTCAAATTTGGCTAAAACTAATTGAATGTGTAATTGAACCAATTGCACTTTATGGCAGCGAGGTGTGGGGTCCACTTGCAAAACAAGATTTCACCCAATGGGACAAACACCCCATTGAAACCCTGCATGCAGAGTTCTGTAAGATTCTCCTACATGTCCAGAGGAAAACTACTAACAATGCATGCAGGGCAGAGTTAGGCCAATATCCACTAATAATAAAAACTCAAAAAACAGCTATTAAGTTTAGGAAACATCTAAAATACAGTGACTCCCTCTCATATCATTACCAAGCCCTGCAATGCCAAGAGCTGAGCAAAGAAAAGAGTCCCCTCATCCAGCTGGTCCTGGGGCTGAGTTCACAAACCTGTTCTACTAAACACACTGAAGCCTCAGGACCAGAACATCCAATCAATCAGAATAAACCAAATTACAAAACAGTCAAACTTAAACTACATTGCTCATTGGGAAACACAAGCACAAGCACAAAGCAAAATGCAGTGCTATCTGGCCCTAAATCATCAGTACACCATGGCAAACTATTTGACCATGGTTACTGATCAAAACCTTAGAACAACCTTGACAAAGTACAGGCTCAGTGAGCACAGCCTTGCCATTGAGAAGGGTAGACACAGGAAAACCTGGCTCCCTGTAGAGGAAAGGCTGTGCAACCACTGCACCACAGCAGAACCTGAGACAGAGCTGCATTTCCTGACAAAATGTCAAAAATATAAAACAGTTAGAGAGTGTCATTTCCCCAAATTTGAAACCCTTATTCAAGGTTTCAAAGACCGCTCTGATGAGAGTAGGCTACCCATCCTGTTGGGGGAGGAAGCAGAAAGCTGTGGGTTGGCAGCGCACTACATTGCTGCCTGCCATAAGATGAGGGACAGTGTCTGACAGACCAATCAACCTGCACATGTCCTGTACTGTATGCTTAGTGTTATTGTTCAATGTGTGGTTATTTTGACCCTTGGTTATTGTTGTTCCTGTTGACAATTTTGATTCTTGTTATTTTCATATTGTAAATATCAAAAGTAAGCTTTGGCAATATGTACATTGTTACGTCATGCCAATAAAGCAAATCGAGTTGAATTGAATTGAGAGGAAGTTAGGAGAGAGAGAGATTCTGCATGCACAATTTTGCAAAAATGTCCTCAGTGTACAACGTAAAACACCAAACAATGCATGAAGAGCAGAATTAGGCTGATACCCACTAATTATCAAAATCCAGAAAAGAGCTGTTAAATTCTACAACCACCTAAAAGGAAGCAATTCCCAAAACTTCCATAACAAAGCCATCACCTACAGAGAGATTAACTTGGAGAAGAGTCCCCTAAGCAAGCTGGTCCTCGGGCTCTGTTCACAAACACAAACAGACCCCACAGAGCCCCAGGACAGCAACACAATTAGACCCAACCAAATCATGAGAAAACCAAAAGATAATTACTTGACACATTGGAAAGAATTAACAAAAAAACAGAGTAAACTAGAATGCTATTTGGCCCTAAAAAGAGACCACACCGCAGCAGAATACCTGACCACTGTGACTGACCCAAACTTAAGGAAAGCTTTGACTATGTACAGACTCAGTGAGCATAGCCTTGCTTTTGACAAAGGCTGCCGTAGGCAGACCAGCCTCTCAGGAGAAGACAGGCTATGTGCACACTGCCCACAAAATTAGGTGGAAACTGAGTTGCACTTCATAACCTCCTGCCAAATGTATGACCATATTAGAGACACATATTTCCTTCAGCAAGATTTGTGACCTGTTGCCACAAGAAAAGGGCAACCAGTGAAGAACAAACACCACTGTAAATACAACCCATATTTATGCTTATTTATTTTCCCTTTTGTACTTTCACTGTATATAGCCATGTCTTTATTCTTTTGTAACTTCTGTGAGTGTAATGTTTATTACCTTCTTCACTTGCTTTGGCAATGTTAACATATGTTTCCTATGCCAATTGAAATAGGAGAGAGAGAGACAGAGAGAGGGAGAGAGAAAGACAGAGATAGAGACAGAGAGAGCGAAAGAGAGAGGAGAACATCATCATCAATCTTGGGCAGAAATCCTTCAGCTCTGACAGGCTGGTCTGAACCTCTCAGTGAAGACAAAGTAGAAGATAACATCAGCAAAGTTCCAAACACCACCACTGTTCACCTGTCAGTTTCAGGGACAATCACAGGGAGAGGGAGAGAGAGAGGGAGGGGGAGAGGGAGAAGGAGAGAGAAGGAGAAGGAGAGGGAGTGAGAGGGAGAAGGAGAGGGAGAGCGAGGGAGAGGGAGAGGGAGAAGGAGAGAGAAGGAGAAGGAGAAGGAGAGGGAGTGAGAGGGAGAAGGAGAGGGAGAGCGAGGGAGAAGGAGAGAGAAGGAGAAGGAGAGGGAGTGAGAGGGAGAAGGAGAGGGAGATCGAGGGAGAGGGAGAGGGAAACCAGTACAAACCAAATGTGTATTTTGTGTCTCCTGTCTTCCAGGTTTTATTCATATATTCTGCTATTATTTTTTCCGAGGCCAGCCCAGTGCAGTCACTCTCTCAACACACACACACATCCAGCCAAACAAATAGCAGCGATTCTATTGTTGTATTTCTGTTGTGTTAGTAAAACAGCTTCCCTGGGAAACCTCAAAACAGCTGACGAAACGTCACCTCACTGACTCTCATCAGTTATACACGCACACGCACCCCCCACAAGCTGCTACTGCACAGGGTGTTGCTGGAGCGGGTTTTGCAGAATGGTATCAAGTACATCAAACTCATGGTTTCCAGGTGTTTGACGCCATTCTATTCTCTCAGTTCCATTATGATGAGCCATCCTCCCCTCAGCAGCCTCCACTGTCACACTGACACAGAGAGACTGCAGTTTATCAACTATGAACAAGTTGTTCATTAAGTAGTTCCTCTTCCTAATAAAGACTCACAGAGGGTACGTTAACACTCTGGGAGCATGTTGTACGGTCTGTCCCTCTTCCTAATAAAGACTCACAGAGGGTACGTTAACACTCTGGGAGCATGTTGTACGGTCTGTCCCTCTTCCTAATAAATACTCACAGAGGGTACGTTAACACTCTGGGAGCATGTTGTACGGTCTGTCCCTCTTCCTAATAAAGACTCACAGAGGGTACGTTAACACTCTGGGAGCATGTTGTACGGTCTGTCCCTCTTCCTAATAAAGACTCACAGAGGGTACGTTAACACTCTGGGAGCATGTTGTACGGTCTGTCCCTCTTCCTAATAAATACTCACAGAGGGTACGTTAACACTCTGGGAGCATGTTGTACGGTCTGTCCCTCTTCCTAATAAAGACTCACAGAGGGTACGTTAACACTGGGAGCATGTTGTACGGTCTGTCCCTTTTCCTAATAAAGACTCACAGAGGGTACGTTAACACTCTGGGAGCATGTTGTACAGTCTGTCCCTCTTCCTAATAAAGTATTTTAGTTCCTTTTCACAAACCGATAGTTTACATAACCTGCCTACAGTGCTGCTGGGGTACATGGTGCTCTACAACACGTTCTGCCCTGTAGCCATCCCCGACCTCTCTCACACACACACACACACACACACACACACACACACACACACACACACACACACACACACACACACACACACACACACACACACACACACACACACACACACACACACACACACACACACACACACACACACACACACACACACACACACACACACACACACACACACACACGACCTCTCACACACACCTGCTTTCAGGGCAACTATGAAGGACAGATTCCTTATACCCATACCTAGCCTACCCCCCTACACACAGAGACACACACTACACTGCCTCTCTCACAGACATGTCCATACCTGCCTTCCCACACCCATGTTCCCACTGGTCTCTCTGAGGAACATGTATGACCTGGGGGAGATTCTCACGTGTTCATGTGTTGCTGGGAGGACCAACAGAAACCCAACCCGAGGAAACTAAATATCTCTCCTTGTAACAGTGTACTAATCACTTGTTAAGGGCTGTTTAATGGACATTTCAGATCATATCTGTAATTCTAAGCTATTCTGTCTGTCTCTGTCCACAGTACACCAACCCATAGTCATTCTGTCGGTCTCTGTCTGTACCAACCCATCGCCATTATGTCTGTCTCTGTCTGTACCAACCCATCGCCATTATGTCTGTCTCTGTCTGTACCAACCCATAGTCATTCTGTCGGTCTCTGTCTGTACCAACCCATCGCCATTATGTCTGTCTCTGTCTGTACCAACCCATAGTCATTCTGTCTGTCTCTGTCTGTACCGACCCATCGCCATTATGTCTGTCTCTGTCTGTACCAACCCATCGCCATTATGTCTGTCTCTGTCTGTACCAACCCATCGCCATTATGTCTGTCTCTGTCTGTACCCATCTTCCATTCAGCCTCAGCCACTTGATAAATTACACATTCTTAAATTATGTTTAAAATGTTTCTATTCCCAATCCCACCATCATCACGAGTTCAGGCCTCTTTGAAATAATCTCCTCATTTTACAACCGATAATTAATCCCCAAACAATTTCAGATGCCATGAAATCAATTGCAAATCTGTGTTATGGGAAAAGGTACATGACATTTTAATCTGTGTTATGGGAAAAGATAGATAACAATTTAATCTGTGTTATGGGAAAAGGTACATGACATTTTAATCTGTGTTATGGGAAAAGGTACATGACATTTTAATCTGTGTTATGGGAAAAGGTACATGACATTTCAATCTGTGTTATGGGAAAAGGTACATGACATTTCAATCTGTGTTATGGGAAAAGGTACATGACATTTCAATCTGTGTTATGGGAAAAGGTACATGACATTTTAATCTGTGTTTTGGGAAAAGATACATGACAATTTAATCTGTGTTATGGGAAAAGGTACATGACATTTTAATCTGTGTCTGTATTTCCTCTCTCTCTCTCTCTGATGATTTATGTTGGTCTCAGGCTCCCTCATTACCATAAAGCCTGGACTACTTCCCAAATGGCACCCTATTCCCTACATAGTGCACTACTTTTGACCATGGCACATAGTGCTTAGTTTAAATGTAGTGCACTATGTAGAGAATAGTGTGCCATTTGGGACTCAACCTCAGCTGAACGAGACAGGAGCAACACTACACATGATGGAAAAGCCTCCAGAATCACTGCTCTCTCTCGTCTCTCTCGTCTCTCAATTCAATTCAATTCAATTTGCTTTATTGGCATGACGTAACAATGTACATATTGCCAAAGCTTACTTGGGATATTTACAATATGAAAATAATAACAATCAAAATTGTCAACAGGACAACAGTAACAACAATAACCAAGGGTCAAAATAACCACACATTGAACAATAACACTAAGCATACAGTACAGGACATGTGCAGGTTGATTGGTCTGTCAGACACTGTCCCTCATCTTATGGCAGGCAGCAATGTAGTGCGCTGCCAACCCACAGCTTTCTGCTTCCTCCCCCAACAGGATGGGTAGCCTACTCTCATCAGAGAGGTCTTTGAAACCTTGAATAAGGGTTTCAAATTTGGGGAAATGACACTCTCTAATTGTTTTATATTTTTGACATTTCATTTGATCTCTCTCTCTCTCTCTCTCTCTCTCTCTCGGTGTCTCTCTAGCTCTCTGTGTCTCTCTCTAGCTCTCTGTGTCGGTGTCTCTCTCTAGCTCTCTGTATCGGTGTCTCTCTCTAGCTCTCTGTCTCTCTCTAGCTCTCTGTGTCTCTCTCTAGCTCTCTGTGTCTCTCTCTAGCTCTCTGTCTCTGTGTTTCTCTCTAGCTCTCTGTCTCTCTCAATTCAATTTAAGGGCTTTATTGGCATGGGAAACATTGTTAAAATTGCCAAAGCAAGTGAAATAGATAATAATAATCATCTGACATACAAACAGTGGTGGTGTTAGGAACTTTGCTGCTGTTTTCTTCTACTTTGTCTTCACTGAGAGGTTCTGACAAACTTGTCAGAGCTGAAGGATTTCTGCACAAGATTGATGACTGGAGAGACGGAGGAGTGGGAGAGCGAGAGCGAGAGCGAGAGAGGGAGAGAGCAGCAAGATTTGTGACCTGTTGCCACAAGAAAAGGTCAACCAGTGAAGAACAAGGACCATTGTAAATACAACCCATATTTATGATTATTTATTTTCCCTTTTGTACTTTAACCATTTGTACATCTTTACAACACTGTATATATACATAATATGAAATTTGTAATTTTAAACTTTTAACATGCCAATAAAGCCCCTTGAATTGAAATTGAATTGAGAGGAGATAGGGAGGGAGAGAGATAGCGAGAGGAGATAGAGAGAGGGAGGGAGTGAGGAGTGGTAAAGGGAGTATGTGTGGAGAATTGAGATTTCACAGCAGCCCATAACTGCATCCCAAATGGCACCCAATTCCCTATGTAACCTTATGGACTCTGGTCAAAAGGAGTGCACTATTGGGTGTGATTTGTGACGCAGCCCATCTCTGTCAGGAACACTTTGATTGCCTTTACACACACACACACACACAAACACACAGTACCAGTCAAAAGTTTGGAAACACCTATTCTTTCCAGTGTTTTTCTTTAGTTTTAATGTTTTCTAATAGTGAACACATCAAAACTATGAAATAACACACATGTGACCGACCGGCTCAAATCGGTCTTATGTAGCAAAATTTGAAGTTGTGATTTTTACATTGGATAAAAGTAGAGACTCAGAGCTAGAACATGGTATATCATACACTACATTTGAGGAGCAGTGGGAAGGTAATTCTGCTTTTAAAGTTGATAAACTTGTAAAATCACTTTTGAGAAAATGGCCTTTGAATATTTTGATACTAGTACTAGAGAGCTCCTCTTTGTCTACACCCATTCAGCATTGTTCACACCCTCTTAAGCTTTAGCCCCACCCATCTTTTAACCAACCAGGTTCAATGTTAGCTAGTTAACATTAGGCTATAGCTAGCTAACATTAGGCTATAGCTAGCTACCATTAGGCTATAGCTAGCTAACATTAGGCTATAGCTAGCTACCATTAGGCTATAGCTAGTTAACATTGGGCTATAGCTAGCTACCATTAGGCTATAGCTAGCTAACATTAGGCTATAGCTAGTTAACATTAGGCTATAGCTAGCTAACATTAGGCTATAGCTAGCTACCATTAGGCTATAGCTAGCTACCATTAGGCTATAGCTAGTTAACATTAGGCTATAGCTAGCTAACATTAGGCTATAGCTAGCTAACATTAGGCTATAGCTAGTTAACATTAGGCTATAGCTAGTTAACATTAGGCTATAGCTAGCTAACATTAGGCTATAGCTAGCCAAGCAAATGGCTCTGAGATATGAATAATAAGATCATACACGTAACGGTAGCTAGCTAACAGTACACTTTAACTTGAAATGAAACCACTTTCTTTCAAAATTAGAAACGTGTAATATCTGAACATGTAGCTAGCTAGACTATCTTACCCGTATACATCATGGATGGATGTGTCTCCTATCGGATGCCATGGTTCCCCTTAGTTTGAAGAAGTAATCCGGAAACAGGTGTTTTCTCCATCTCCTTAGCTATCATACTCGAATTCCACTGATTTCAAAACTCGGTCCTCCAGAAAATGGAGAGCAACACTTATGCAGTTTTACTACAAGATAAAACCAGCTCAAATAGACAGAAGTGTTCTATATGGTAGACCAATCCAAACTCATCTCTTGGCATGTACAGCCCACTCATTATCTCAACCAATCATGGCTAGCGGGAAGGTTGCTCTAACTTTTTCTGTTGCTAAACCAACTAGGCTCGTAATTTAACAATTGTATTCATATTTACAGATGGCATACAAGTTTGTTAATAAGGCACATGAAAGTTCACATGCTCCAGAAGGCATTTCTGCCCCCCAAAATATTTTTATGTTTAAGTTCAAACGGCTCTCCTGTGAAGTAGTGACCCGCGACATAAGCCAAGTTTTCTGAAACAAGTCACATATGGAATCATGTAGTAACCAAAAAAGTGTTAAACAAATCTAAATATGTTTGAGATTTGAGATTCTTCCAAGTAGCTACCCTTTGCCTTGATGACAGCTTTCCCCATCAGTGAATTACTCTCTCTGATCATGTGGTTTAGATTCCCCATCAGTGAATTACTCTCTCTGATCATGTGGTTTAGATTCCCCATCAGTGAATTACTCTCTCTGATCATGTGGTTTAGATTCCCCATCAGTGAATTACTCTCTCTGATCATGTGGTTTAGATTCCCCATCAGTGAATTGCTCTCTCTGATCATGTGGTTTAGATTCCCCATCAGTGAATTACTCTCTCTGATCATGTGGTTTAGATTCCCCATCAGTGAATTACTCTCTCTGATCATGTGGTTTAGATTCCCCATCAGTGAATTACTCTCTCTGATCATGTGATTTAGATTCCCCATCAGTGAATTGCTCTCTCTGAACATGTGGTTTAGATTCCCCTTCAGTGAATTCATCTCTCTGATCATGGGATTTAGATTCCCCATCAGTGAATTGCTCTCTCTGAACATGTGGTTTAGATTCCCCTTCAGTGAATTCATCTCTCTGATCATGGGATTGTGATGTACATTGTGGCTCTGGGATGTAACAGCAATGAAATGGACTACACTATATATACAAAATCATGTGGACACCCCTTCAAATTAGTGGATTTGATGGGAGCTTTATGAAATGGGGTTTCCAGGCTGAGCAGCGGCACACAAGCCTAAGATCACATTGCGCAATGCCAAGCGTCTGCTGGAGTGGTGTAAAGCTCCTGTCCTCGCCGCCATTGGACTCTGGAGCAGTGGAAATGCTTTCTCAGGAGTGATGAATCACGCTTCACAATCTGGCAGTCCGACGGACCAATGTGGGTTTGCCAGGAGAACGCTACCTGCACGAATGCATAGTGCCACCTATAAAGTTAGTTTAGGAGGAATAACGGTCTGGTGTTGTTTATCATGAAGGGAAATCAACTCTACAGCATACAATGACATTCTAGAGACTATTCTGTACTTCCGACTTTGTGGCAACAGTTTAGGGAAGGCCCTTTCCTGTTTCAGCATGATAATGCCCTCGCGCACAAAGCGAGGTTCATAAAGAAATGGTTTGTCGAGATCGTTGTGGAAGAACTTGACTGGCCAGTACAGAGCCCTGACCTCAACCACATCGAACACCTTTGGGATGAATTGGAACCTAAGATGGCGCCAACAGAGAGGGCTGCCTCGCTTCTAGTCCTTAAGAAACGTACAAGCATTTCGCTACACTCGCAATAACATCTACTAACCAAGTGTATGTGACCAATAAAATTTGAATTGATTTGAATGCTGACCGCGAGCCAGGATAATCACCCAACATCAGTGCCTGACCTCACTAATACTCTTGTGGCTGAACGGAAGCAAGTCCCCGCAGCAATGTTCCAACATCTAGTGGAAAGCCTTCCTAAAAGAGTGGAGTCTGTTATAGCAGCAAAGTGTGGACCAACTCCATATTAATGCCCATGATTTTGGAATGAGACATTCTAGAAGCAGGTGTACACCTACTTTTGGTCATGTAGTGTATCTTCTCTAGGTCAAGGGTCACTAATGACACAAACCATTACAGCATCTCTAAGCTGTAAAATGTAAACTCAGCAAAAAAAGAAACGTCCCTTTTTCAGGACCCTGTCTTTCAAAGATAATTAGTAAAAATCCAAATAACTTCACAGATCTTCATTGTAAAGGGTTTAAACACTGTTTCCCATGCTTATTCAATGAACCAGAAACAATTAATGAACATGCACCTGTGGAACGGTCGTTAAGACACTAACAGCTTACAGACAGTAGGCAATTAAGGTCAGAGTTATGAAAACTTAGGACATTATAGAGGCCTTTCTACTGACTCTGAAAAACACCAAAAGAAAGATACCCAGGGTCGCTGCTCATCTGCGTGAACGTGCCTTAGGCATGCTGCAAGGAGGCATGAGAACTGCAGATGTTCCAGGGCAATAAATTGCAATGTCGGTACTGTGAGACGCCTAAGACAGCGCTACAGGGAGACAGGATGGACAGCTGATCATCCTCGCAGTGGCAGACCACGTGTAAGAACACCTGCACAGGATCAGTACGTCCGAACATCACACCTGCGGGACAGGTACAGGATGGCAACAACAACTGCCCGAGTTACACCAGCAACGCACAATCCCTCCATCAGTGCTCAGACTGTCAATAGGCTGAGAGAGGCTGGACTGAGGGCTTGTTGGCCTGTAGTAAGGCAGGTCTGCACCAGACATCACCGGCAACAACGTCGCCATGGACACAAATCCACAGTCGCTGGACCAGACAGGACTGGCAAAAAGTGCTCTTCACTGACGAGTCGCGGTTTTGTCTGAACCAGGGGTGATGGTCGGATTCGCATTTATCATCGAAGGAATGAGCGTTACACCGAGGCCTGTACTCTGGAGCGGGATCGATTTGGAGGGTCCGTCATGGTCTGGGGCGGTGTGTCACAGCATCATCGGACTGAGCTTGTTGTCATTACAGGCAATCTCAACGCTGTGCGTTACAGGGAAGACATCCTCCTCCCTCATATGTGGTACACTTCCTGCAGGCTCATCCTGACATGACCCTCCATCATGACAATGCCACTAGCAATACTGCTCGTTCTGTGCGTGATTTCCTGCAAGACAGGAATGTCAGTGTTCTGCCATGGCCAGCGAAGAGCCCGGAGGGTGAGGGCTAGGGGCATTCCCCCCAGAAATGTCTGGGAACTTGCAGGTGACTTGGTGTAAGAATGGGGTAACATCTCACAGCAAGAACTGGCAAATCTGGTGCAGTCCATGAGGAGGAGATGCACTGCAGTACTTAATGCAGCTGGTGGCCACACCAGATACTGACTGTTACTTTTGATTTTGACCCCCCCTTTATTCAGGGACACATTATTCAATTTCTGTTAGTCACATGTCTGTGGAACTTGTTCAGTTTATGTCTCAGTTGTTGAATCTTGTTATGTTCATACAAATATTTACACATGTTAAGTTTGCTGAAAATAAACGCAGTTGACAGTGAGAGGACGTTTCCTTTTTTGCTGAGTTTATAAGAGCTAAAACGTAGATGTGATGTTAACGTAATGTAGGGGTAATGTTAATGTTATGTAGGGGTAATGTTAATGTTATGTAGGGGTAATGTTAATGTAATGTAGAGGTAATGTTAATGTAATGTAGAAGTAATGTTAATGTAATGTAGAGGTAATGTTAATGTAATGTAGAGGTAATGTTAACGTAATGTAGGGGTAATGTTAATGTTATGTAGGGGTAATGTTAATGTAATGTAGAGGTAATGTTAATGTAATGTAGAAGTAATGTTAATGTAATGTAGAGGTAATGTTAATGTAATGTAGAGGTAATGTTAATGTAATGTAGAGGTAATGTTAATGTAATGTAGAGGTAATGTTAATGTAATGTATAGCAGGGGAAGAAAGGCTGGTCCATCTGTCTGTTTCTACTGATTCTGTCGTCTTATGTATTTATGGAGGATGTGATCACGACTGCATAAACACTTCTGCCATAAATGGAGCCAAACCGTTGTGGTCCAATCTGCTATTTCTCTCAGGGATCCCTGGTCTATTTGCTGAATCAATCCTCTGAAAGATGAAACAAATCATTTGTTTGGCTTACAGAGAAAATAAGAATATGTGCCTATTATGAAACTGTACATTTGACTTTCAAATCCTTCTGATGACTCATCGCTGGCTGCTAGGCTTTCCCTCAGTCTCTGCCTCTGGTGTGAACACACACACACACTCATTAAGTCTCATTAAATCTCTCCATGTAGTAGTCTCAGTGTCTCATGAAGTCTCTCCATGTAGTAGTCTCAGTGTCTCATGAAGTCTCTCCATGTCGTAGTCTCAGTGTCTCATGAAGTCTCTCCATGTCGTAGTCTCAGTGTCTCATGAAGTCTCTCCATGTCGTAGTCTCAGTGTCTCATGAAGTCTCTCCATGTCGTAGTCTCAGTGTCTCATGAAGTCTCTCCATGTAGTAGTCTCAGTGTCTCATGAAGTCTCTCCATGTCGTAGTCTCAGTGTCTCATGAAGTCTCTCCATGTCGTAGTCTCAGTGTCTCATGAAGTCTCTCCATGTCGTAGTCTCAGTGTCTCATGAAGTCTCTCCATGTCGTAGTCTCAGTGTCTCATGAAGTCTCTCCATGTAGTAGTCTCAGTGTCTCATGAAGTCTCTCCATGTCGTAGTCTCAGTGTCTCATGAAGTTTCTCCATGTAGTAGTCTCAGTGTCTTATGAAGTCTTTCCATGTCGTAGTCTCAGTGTCTCATGAAGTCTCTCCATGTCGTAGTCTCAGTGTCTCATGAAGTCTCTCCATGTAGTAGTCTCAGTGTCTCATGAAGTCTCTCCATGTCGTAGTCTCAGTGTCTCATGAAGTTTCTCCATGTAGTAGTCTCAGTGTCTCATGAAGTCTTTCCATGTAGTAGTCTCAGTGTCTCATGAAGTCTCTCCATGTCATAGTCTCAGTGTCTCATTAGCGACAGGAGGGACTCCATTACAACAGTTATCTGACCACCATCTGCACACACACACTAAACTTAATCCCCACAAGCCTCTTCAGCCAGAATGTGATCTCCAACCAACCTTCCCCAATGTGTGTGTGGTGCGTGTGGTGTGTGTGTGTGTGTGTGGTGCGTGCGTGGTGTGTGCGTGTGTGTATGTGTGAGCAGCTGTGCCTTTGTCACGCCGTGTGCTTCTGGGTTGAGACGCATTATTCAGAGCCACTTGACCAGCATTGAATGGCTTCTGCAGTAAACACACACACACACACACACACACACACTCCCAGTCCCCTCCCAAGCCCACTGACAGAGCCTCTCGTCTTCAAAGCCTCATCACAGGATGTATATCTAATGCTGAGAGAAGAAGTCTCCTGCTAGGAGCTTTCAAGCAACGTCTACAGACCTCCAACGTTACAGACCTCCAACGTTACAGGCCTCCAACGTTACAGGCCTCCAACGTCTACAGGCCTCCAACGTCTACAGGCCTCCAACGTCTACAGGCCTCCAACGTCTACAGGCCTCCAACGTCTACAGGCCTCCAACGTCTACAGGCCTCCAACGTTACAGGCCTCCAACGTTACAGGCCTCCAACGTTACAGACCTCCAACGTTACAGGCCTCCAACGTTACAGGCCTCCAACGTTACAGGCCTAGGCTAAATACCAATAATAATGGCACCCGAGGGGATGTCTGCTGCTTTACGGGCTCCTGACCAACTGTGCTATTTTGTGTGTTTTTTCACATTGTTTATAACTTATTTTATACATAATGTTGCTGCTACCGTCTCTCTTATGACCGAAAAGAGCTTCCGTACATCAGAACAGCGATTACTCACCTCAAACTGGACAAAGATTTTTTCTTTAATGAGTCAAAGTATATAGTGCTTTCCCGAGACCAGGCCCAAATCCCTGTCATCAGAGTGAAGAAAAGACGGAGATACAGGGGGCGAAGGTCGGGGTGCCTTGAGATAATCTGTTGGCGAGTGGGTAAAACACCATGACCATCCGTCCTATTGGCCAACTTGCAATCATTGGAAAATAAACTGGATAATCTACAATCAAGACTATCCTACCAACGGGACATTGAAAACTGTAATATCTTATGTTTCACAGAGTCATGGTTGAACGACGACACAGATAATGCAGAGCTGGCTGGGTTTTCCGTGCATCGGCAGGACAGAGCAGCTACATCTGTTAAGACGAGGGGCGGGGGTGTGTATCTATTTGTCAATGGTGCGCAATGTCTAATATTAAAGAAGTTTCGAGGTATTGCTCGCCTGAGGTAGAGTACCTCATGATAAGCTGTAGACCACACTATGTAACAAGAGAGTTCTCATCTATATCATTCGTAGCCATCTATTTACCACCACAGACCAGAGCTGGCACTAAGACCGCACTCAACCAGCTGTATAAGGCCATAAGCAAACAAGAAAACACTCATCCAGAAGCGGCGCTCCTGGTCGCCGGGGACTTTAATGCAGGCAAACTTAAATCTGTTTACCTCATTTCTACCAGCATGTCACATGTGCAACCAGAGGGGAAAAAACTCCAGACCACCTTTACTCCACACACAGAGATGCATACAAACCAAACATCTAATCAAATCAAATGTTATTGGTCACATACACGTGTTTAACAGATGTTAATGCGATTGTAGTTAAACGCTTGTGCTTCTAGTTCCGACCATGCAGTAATATCTAACAAGTAATCTAACAAATCCCCAACAACTACCTAATACACACAAATCTAAAGGGGGAATGAGAATATGTACATATAAGTATATGGATGAGCGATGGCCGAGCGGCATAGGCAAGGAGCAATAGATGGTTTAAAATACAGTACATACACATGATGTGAGTAATGTAAGATATGTAAACATTATTAAAGTGGCATTGTTTAAAGTGGCTAGTGATACATTTAAGTGACTAGGGACCTCATCCATTGTTACAGACCTACCCAGTCTGCCTATAGACCTCCTACAATGTTAAAGACCTACCCAGTCTGCCTAAAGACCTCATCCCATGTTACAGACCTACCCAGTCTGCCTACAGACCTCCTCCAATGTTACAGACCACCTAGACAGTTTTCCTACAGACCTCCTCTAACACTACAGACCGAGCCACTTTGCCTACAGACCTCCGCAACACTACAGACCTAGCCAGTCTGTCTACAGACCTCCTCCATCTTACAGACATTTTTTTTTACCTTTAATTAACTAGGCAAGTCAGTTAAGAATAAATTCATATTACAATGACGGCCTAGGAACAGTGGGTTAACTGCCTTGTTCAGGGGCCCCCCAAAAAATGTACCTTATCAGCTTGGGGATTCAATCTTGCAACCTTTCGGTTACGAGTCCAACGCTCTAACCACTAGACTACCTGACATAGTCAGTCTTTCTACAGACCTAGCTACAGACCAACCAGTCTGCCTACCTCAAACCCCATTCAAACCTTCAAGGCTAACGGTTATGCTTCCCTTCATTTCCAGTCCATACAACATTAAGACACTATGCCAGTTGTATTCAATAGGGAAGACACTATGCCAGTTGTATTCAATAGGGAAGACACTATGCCAGTTGTATTCAATAGGTGAGAGATAATGCCGGTTGTATTTGATAGGGTATACATTATGCCAGTTGTATTTGATAGGGAAGACACGATACCAGTTGTATTTGATAGGGAAGGCACTAAACCAGTTGTATTTGATAGGGAAGACACTACGCAAGTTGTATTTGATAGGGAAGACACTACGCCAGTTGTATTTGATAGGGAAGGCACTATACCAGTTGTATTTGATAGGGAAGACACTATACCAGTTGTATTTGATAGGGAAGACACTATACCAGTTGTATTTGATAAGGAAGACACTATACCAGTTGTATTTGATAGGGAAGACATTATACCAGTTGTATTTGATAGGGAAGACATTATACCAGTTGTTCTATAGGGAAGGCACTATACCAGTTGTATTTGATAGGGAAGAAACTATACCAGTTGTATTTGATAAGGAAGACATTATACCAGTTGTATTTGATAGGGAAGACACTATACCAGTTGTATTTGATAGGGAAGACACTATACCAGTTGTATTTGCTAAGGAAGACACTATGCCAGTTGTATTTTGATAGGGAAGACACTATGCCAGTTGTATTTGATAGGGAAGACACTATGCCAGTTGTATTTGATAGGGAAGACACTATACCAGTTGTATTTGATAAGGAAGACACTATACCAGTTGTATTTGATAAGGAAGACACTATACCAGTTGTATTCGATAGGGAATACATTATACCAGTTGTATTTGATAGGGAAGACACTATACCAGTTGTATTTGATAGGGAAGACACTATACCAGTTGTATTTGCTAAGGAAGACACTATGCCAGTTGTATTTGATAGGGAAGACACTATGCCAGTTGTATTTGATAGGGAAGACACTATGCCAGTTGTATTTGATAGGGAAGACACTATACCAGTTGTATTTGATAAGGAAGACACTATACCAGTTGTATTCGATAGGGAAGACACTATACCAGTTGTATTTGATAGGGAAGACACTATACCAGTTGTATTTGATAGGGAAGACACTATACCAGTTGTATTTGATAGGGAAGACACTATACCAGTTGTATTTGCTAAGGAAGACACTATGCCAGTTGTATTTGATAGGGAAGACACTATGCCTGTTGTATTTGATAGGGAAGACACTATGCCAGTTGTATTTGATAGGGAAGACACTATACCAGTTGTATTTGATAAGGAAGACACTATACCAGTTGTATTCGATAGGGAATACATTATACCAGTTGTTCAATAGGGAAGGCACTATACCAGTTGTATTTGATAGGGAAGAAACTATACCAGTTGTATTTGATAGGGAAGACATTATACCAGTTGTATTCAATAGGGAAGACACCATACCAGTTGTATTCAATAGGGAAGACACTATACCAGTTGTATTTGATAGGGAAGACACCATACCAGTTGTATTCAATAGGGAAGACACTATACCAGTTGTATTTGATAAGGAAGACATTATACCAGTTGTATTTGATAGGGAAGACACTATACCAGTTGTATTTGATAGGGAAGACACTATACCAGTTGTATTCAATAGGGAAGACACTATACCAGTTGTATTTGATAAGGAAGACATTATACCAGTTGTATTTGATAGGGAAGACACTATACCAGTTGTATTTGATAGGGAAGACACTATACCAGTTGAATTTGATAGGGAAGACACTATACCAGTTGTATTTGATAAGGAAGACACTATACCAGTTGTATTCAATAGGGAAGACACTATACCAGTTGTATTCAATAGGGAAGACACTATACCAGTTGTATTTGATAGGGAAGACACTATACCAGTTGTATTTGATAGGGAAGACGGCATCCTAGTTAGAGGATGCTTTGAACAGCCTGCCACTCAACTCTACAGCACCACTAAGCAGATGCTTAGTTCTCCAACAAACATATTCAGAAATCCATCTATATGTATAATGGGGATTTTACTTGAGCACATTGCACATTCTAAGATTTGACATCCCCATTCTTGAAATGGATGAGATGCTAAATTCTAGAACACATCAATAAATATAACTAATAACAACACAAACAGAAGAGCAGTCAAGCCTGAACTAAGGAGAGAACATAAGTCTCTCTGAGAGGAGAGGAGGGAGGGAGGGAGGGAGGGAGGGAGGGAGAACAGACAGTTTTCATTAAAAATAAACAGCAGTTGTCTATCAGTGATCTGATTCTACAACACAGACCTGTCCCAAAGTGGTGGAAATCTCTTGTTACAACACAGACCTGTCCCAAAGTGGTGGAAATCTCTGTTACAACACAGACCTGTCCCAAAGTGGTGGAAATCTCTGTTACAACACAGACCTGTCCCAAAGTGGTGGAAATCTCTGTTACAACACAGACCTGTCCCAAAGTGGTGGAAATCTCTGTTACAACACAGACCTGTCCCAAAGTGGTGGAAATCTCTGTTACAACACAGACCTGTCCCAAAGTGGTGGAAATCTCTGTTACAACACAGACCTGTCCCAAAGTGATTTGAAGGTACTGTATGTTTGGTGATCGTATTCCCAGAGTTTGACAGGCATAAACACAGCAGGGGGCAACAGCAACATGGGTAAGACGCAAAACACACGTCACAGATGAAACAGACTGGCTCGCATGCCGAGAATGAGGTATGCTGTGCTACACACGCACACACACACACACACAGTATATATTCTTCCTCAGTCGATTCAACACAGCAAGATGAGTTACTAAAGCAGAGTGGAAACAGAAGACAGCTGACTGGCAACAACATGGGGCTCTCTCTCACACACACACACCTCCAACATGGCTGCTTTGGAGCGGCCCTCCTGACATGTGCAGGCCAGACTCCGACAGTGACATCTCCATTCATTTTGGAATTCACAAAGACACACAGAGACAGACACACACCACAGAGCAGACTGTGTTTAGCAAGGCATTAGACCAGATTACATTTAGCTGTAGTTCCCTATCTGATGTCAGTGTTGGCTTTCCATTGTTTGATGGATGGGTCTAACACACACACACACACACGCACACACAAACAACACAAACACACACACATAAATTCCTTTCCAGAAGCTAGTTGATTGATTGCTGGTTCCTGTTGTATGTGACTGGTCTGTGTCCTGTGGAGCAGGAATTATAAACCAGACAAAACAGCATGGAAACCCCCCAACATCTGACTCCATCAATCACACTAGCAATCAAACTAATTAAATTATACAGACACAAATCCCGCTGGCTTACGGCCCCTTATCCCACGGTCCAGAGACACAATTCACACACAATTCCATACATGTAGCACAAACTCTTATTTTTTCCATTGCTAATCTTTCTCAATATCAAGAAATACAGAGGAAACGATTATATTCTCTTCTGGAAAAGAAAAGAGCTACAAAAGACAACAGGAGACAGAAATCTGTAGATATGTGTGGAATTGTCTCTTTCAGGTTTCCGAGGTATGAGAGAGAATGCAGGGCTGTGTGTGTGTGTGTGTGTGTGTGTGTGTGTATGTGTGTATGTGTGTGTGTGTGTGTGTGTGTGAGAGAGAGTTAGGCCTCCCAGAGAGCAGCGATTAAGGTGTCAGTCACAGCTGTCACACGGAGCTGAGTGGAGAGCGTTACCCAGCATGCCTTTGGCTGGGCGTTGGCCTGAGACAAGGATAGTCACAACAGGACTCCCATCAGTCCTGTCTTCTCTCTCCTCACCGTGGCGGACCGAGCGTACGGAAGACTGTGTGTGTCGGGCAGGGGAATGGGTCATGCTGATAGAAACACTTTGATATATCAAATGTACAACTCACACACACAACTCAGACACACAACTCACACACACACACAACTCACAACTGACACTCACACACACACACACACACACAACTCACACACACACAACCTCACAAATGACACTCATACACAACTTACACACACACAACACAACTCACACACACAACACTCACAACTGACACTAACACACACACACACAACTCACACACACACAAACTCACAACTGACACTCACACACAACTCACACACAACACACAACTGACACTCACACACACACACACACACACAACTCACACACACACAAACTCACAAATGACACTGATACACAACTTACACACACACAACACAACTCACACACACAACACTCACAACTGACACTAACACACACACACAACTCACACACACACAAACTCACAACTGACACTCACACACAACTCACACACAACACACAACTGACACTCACACACATACACACACACACACCTCACACACACACACACACACACAACTCAGACACACACACAAACACACAACTCACACACACACACACACAACTCAGACACACAACTCAGACACACACACACACACACACAAACACACACAACTCAGACACACAACTCAGACACACACACACACACAACTCACAACTGACACACACACACACACAACTCACAACTGACACACACACACACAACTGACACTCTCACACACACACAAACTCACAACTGACACTCACACACACACACACACACAACTCACAAACACACAGAACTCAGACACACAACTCACAAACACACACAACTCAGACACACAACTCACACACACACACAAACACACAACTGACACTCACACACACACACAACTCACACAAACTCACAACTGACACACACACACAACTCACACACACACACACACACACAACTCACACACACACACACACAAACTCACAACTGACACTCACACACAACACACAAACACAACACACAACTGACACTCACACACACACACACAACTCAGACACACAACTCAGACACACACAACTCACACACACACACAACTCACAAACACACACACAACTCAGACACACACAACTCACACACACACACAAACTCACAACTCACAACTGACACTCTCACACACACACACAACTCACACACTCAGAAACACAACTCACACACACACACACACACAACTCACAACTGACACTCACACACAACTCACACACACAAACTCACAACTCACAACTGACACTCACACACAACTCAGACACACAACTCACACACACACACAAACACACAACTGACACTCACACACACACACAACTCACACAAACTCACAACTGACACACACACACAACTCACACACACACACACACAACTCACACACACACACACACAAACTCACTACTGACACTCACACACAACACACAAACACAACACACAACTGACACTCACACACACACACACAACTCAGACACACAACTCACACACACACAACTCACACACACACACAACTCACAAACACACACACAACTCAGACACACAACTCACACACACACACAAACTCACAACTCACAACTGACACTCTCACACACACACAACTCACACACACACACACAGAACTCACACACACACACAAACACTCAGAAACACAACTCACACACACACACACACACAACTCACAACTGACACTCACACACAACTCACACACACAAACTCACAACTGACATTCACACACAACTCACACACACACCTCACACACACACACACACACACACAAACTCACAACTGACACTAACACACACACACACAAACTCACAACTGACACACACACACCCAGACAACTCACACACACACACAACTCACACACACACACAACTCACACACACAACTGACACACACACACACACAACTCACACACACACACAACTCACAACTGACACACACACAACTCACACACACACACACACACACTCAAGTCACAACTGACACATACACACAAAATTCCTGAAAAAATATTAATGGAAGAATTATAATTTTTTCCTCTCTGCCCCTAATAGTAGTAAAGTCTCCTGCTATTTCCATGATCCGCTAATGGTCCCACTGTTCAAGTGTGTGTGTAGTGTGTGTAGTGTGTAGTTTGTGTGCGGCCCTAATGTAGTCCATATCTCCCGTCTGATGGATTAGGATGTTAGATAATTAATGGAGGATTGTTACAGCAGCCGTCCATCTGCCTCTGTGACATACTTACACTGACTCCTCAGAGACACAGAAAGAAATAGAGAGAGAGAGTGGGGAGGTGAGAGAGAGAGGGTGAGAGAGAGAGAGAGGGGGTGAGAGAGAGAGAGAGAGAGAGAGAGAGGGGGTGAGAGAGAGAGAGAGAGAGAGAGAGAGAGAGAGAGAGAGAGAGAGAGAGAGGGGGTGAGAGAGATAGTGAGAGGTCCATCAGTATTCTATCACTCTCCACTAGCCAAGCAAGACTAGTGTCCATCCTGAAATGCTTTCATTAAGTTTAAACTTGAGTCCAATACTTGAGGAATTTGATATGAATGCCACAGGGACAGAGAATGTAGTCTCCATTCTAGTGATGTCATCAGACAGATAGATATTCAGTAAACTGTCACTTAGTAGAGGACCCATGGAAACTACACCCCCTTTGTCCAGGTGCCTCTGATGACCACATCACTAAAGCCACACACAGCCACACACACACAGCCACAGCCACACACACACCGCCACACAGCCACACACAGCCACAGCCTCACAGCCACACACACAGCACTAAAGCCTGTCCAGCTGTCCCAGACACAGTCAGCCTTCAAAGCACCAGTAGCTCTCCAAAAGTAGAGGTTGTCTCTCTCTCTCTCTCTCTCTCTCTCTCTCTCTCTCTCTGTATCTCTCTGCCTCTCTCTCTCTGCGTCTCTCTCTCTTACCCTCCCTCTCTCTCTCACTTCCCTCTCTCTCTCTCTCTCACCCCCTCTCTCTCACCCCTCCTCTCTCTCTCTCTCTCTCTCTCTCACCCGCCTCTCTCTCTCTCTCTCTCTCACCTCCTCTCTCTCTCACCCCTCTCTCTCTCTCTCTCTCTCTCTCTCACCCCCTCTCTCTCTCTCACCCCCCTCTCTCTCTCACCTCCCCTAACATATGTTTCCCGTGCTAATAAAGCCCTAAATTGAAATTGAGAGAGAGAGACAGAGAGAGACAGACAGAGACAGACAGACAGACAGACAGACAGAGAGAGAGAGCACATGGCTACAGAGAGAAACTCTGTGACCCTCTCTCATAGTGCTCCATTCCATAGGGAAAAGCCTTCTGAAACCAACAGTCTCCAATATAAGCTTAAAGCCACCATAAGATCTGTAAACAGTAAACAGCTGGTGTTGTCAGCCGGTCAGGAAGTGGATGTTAGCTGAGGAAGCTAGATAGATGTACAGTTACTCTGTCTGATGAGTCTATACTGCAGGCATACTAAACAGATAGAGAACTATGTGTGTGGAAGCTAAAAGACAGGTCATAAGTATTATACACTAGCTCTGTCAATATTCATATCTCTTAGTCAACTTCAGTAAGACAGAAAACCATTTGGGTTCCTCTACCCCTCCCCTAGGTAAACACAGCGATCAGGCTGTTCAACCAGGCTACCCCCACCCCCCTGGGTAAACACAGCGATCAGGCTGTTCCACCAGGCTACCCCGCCCCTAGGTAAACACAGCGATCAGGCTGTACTACCAGGCTACCCGACCCCTAGGTAAACACAGAGATCAGGCTGTTCTACCTGGCTACCCCCAGGTAAACACAGCGATCAGGCTGTTCCACCAGACTACCCCTCCCTTAGGTAAACACAGCGATCAGGCTGTTCTACCTGGCTACCCCTCCCCTAGGTAAACACAGCGATCAGGCTGTTCCACCTGGCTACTCCCCCCCCCTAGGCAAACACAGCGATCAGGCTGTTCCACCTGGTGACCCCTTCCCTCCTAATAAGTAGGTATGAATTCTCCTGCAGGGTGGATGCATGGCTTTATGGCTGTGGGTCTGCAAGGCTGTATGGCTGTGGGTCTGTATGGCTATATAGCTGCATGGATGTATGGCTGTGGTTCTGTATGGCTATATAGCTGCATGGATGTATGGCTGTATGGCTGTATGGCTACGGGTCTGTATGGCTGTGGGTCTGTATGGCTATATAGCTGCATGGATGTATGGCTGTATGGCTGTATGGCTACGGGTCTGTATGGCTACGGGTCTGTATGGCTACGGGTCTGTATGGCTGTATGGCTGTGGGTCTGTATGGCCGTGAGTCTGTATGGCTGTGGGTCTGTATGGCTGTGGGTCTGTATGGTTGTGGGTCTCTATGGCTGTGGGTCTCTATGGCTGTGGGTCTCTATGGCTGTGGGTCTCTATGGCTGTGGGTCTCTATGGCTGTGGGTATGTATGGCTGTGGGTCGGTATTTCAATGTGATCTGCCACTCTATTTCTATACACAGAACAAAAATGTGAACGCAAGATGAAACAATTTCAAAGAATTTACTGGGTTACAGTTCATATGAGGAAATCAGTCCATTGAAATAATGAGTATGCAGGCCATGGAAGAACTGGGACATCTTTATCTTCCAGGAATTGTGTCCAGATCCTTGTGACATTGGACCATGCATTTTTATGCTGAAACATGATGAGGTGGCAGTGGATGAATGGCATGACAATGGGCCTCAGGATCTCATCACATTGTCTCTGTGCATTCAAATTGCCATTGAAAAAATGCAATTGTGTCTATTGTCAGTAGGTTACACCTGCCCATACCATAACCCCTACGCCACTATGGCCACTAACATTTAATTATGTGGCAACAGCTCTGGTGGACATTCCTGCCGTCAGCATGCCAACTGCACGGCTCCCTCAAAACTTGAGGCATCTGTGGCATTCTGTTGTGTGACAAAACTGCACATGAGTACCATGCTGTTTAATCACCTCGTTGATATGATACACCTGTCAGGTGGATGGATTATCTTGGCAAAGGAGAAATGCTCACTAACAGGGATGTAAACAAATTTGTGCACAACATTTCAGAGAAATAAGGCTTTTGTGCGTATGGAAAAAATTATATATATATTTTTTCAGATCATGGAACATGGGACCAATACTTTACATGTTGCGTTTATATTTTTGTTCAGTATAGATGGTTATCAATATAATATAATGGTCTTGAGTGGCAACAAATCTGCACAATAGCTGATTCGCTTTCCATAAATCCCTCTTTTTCCAAACACCCCCTCCTTTCCATACACCCCCTCCTTTCCATACACCCCCTCCTTTCCATACACCCTCCTTTCCATACACCCCCTCCTTTCCACACACCCCCTCCTTTCCATATACCCCCTACCTTTCCATACACCCCCTCCTTTCCACACACTCCCTCCTTTCCACACACCCTCCTTTTCACACACCCCCTCCTTTCCATATACCCTACCTTTCCATACACCCCCTCCTTTCCACACACTCCCTCCTTTCCATACACCCCCTCCTTTCCATACACCGGTCGCCATATTGGGTTGCTTTTCAACAGGAAAAGTAAAAGAATCACTAGAGGACGTCTTTTATGTAGCCAAAGATTATAGGGTCCCACTCCCCTGGGAAACACTGTCCAACACTTTGGTTCCTACCCTGTCACAATAACTCTTCTATAACGATCCTATTAGTATTCTAATTCCTAATTCTATGAAAGTCTCCCTGACTTTTTCATTCGTTGTCATGTTTAACAACTGTGTTCAATGTGGCCGCTATTATCCACTAGGAACACTGGTTGAACCTACATTGTTTCCACTTAATTTCAATGAAATGGGTACATTCTAACTATATAATTAGAATAATCATTCTATTCCCATGATTCCAACAGTCTAACAGTTTTGATCTAAATCACATTTGTAATATTTGGTTAAAAATAACACTTCGATTTTTTGCCCATATCGTGCAGCCCTATGTGGCAGTGTGGACATGATCTCAAATGAAATCTACTTTTATGTTGAAGTTGAATTGAACAGAATAAAACAATCAGAATGGAGAAAGACCCATTGAAATCACTTGGAACCTATGTGTTGCAAATGTACTGTAGGTTGTAATCTCATCGATCAACGTCTCAACCATTACCCAATTTTCCAAATGACATGTCTTTCTCTCTCTCAGAGCACCCTAGCATATCCTCTTCATCTACATAAGTCCATTGTAGAGCACTGAAGCCCACCCTGAAGCACTGAGATGTTTAATCTCAATGGAATCAGCTGTATAAATAAAGAATATTGTATAAAAGCACCAGCTCAAAGTCACCTAATAAACACAAGATTGGGTAGTGCACTATATAGGGGAATAGGGTCCCATTTGAGACACACACATAGTTTCCTGCTGCATGTCAGCTTGGCAATGGTCAACCGAGCATTCAGCATGCTCTGTCCATTTTCCATATTTATTCTATTAGCTGTAATCTATGAAGGTCAGCAGAGAGAGGAGGAGAGGAGAGGAGAGGAGAGGGGAGGGAGAGGAGGAGAGGGAGGAGAGGAGAGGAGAGGGGAGGGAGAGGAAACTATATAGGCCGTGAGGTGAGAAGTAGATAATAGACGAAAGGAACATGAGGAGTTTTGTTCGTCTGCCCCTGCCATTGACATAATGGACCCTAGAGGTCAGCCAGAGTAGAGGTCAGTCAGTGATACTGACCCACTAACCAAAGACCAGACTTCACTGATCCATTGCCATTGGTGGTCACAAAAATGCACACTGGTATGCTGGTGCACTGCCAATCACAATAAGTTAGGGCTACTTTAGAATTATGAATGTCTGAAGCTAAATCATGAACCTGTGATGTTAACAATGAATACATTGTACTTATTTGTACTTCTGTATAGTACTTTGTGACATCTGCTGATGTAAAAAGTGCTTTATAAATACATTTGATTTGCACATTTACCAAAAGCTGCAGAAATGTATTTCAATACACAGGCCATGTGATGTGGGTGTAAAGAGAGAACCTCAGTCTGTGAGTGATAAATATTACCAGAACACATTATTTTACTGCCAGTAGCCTCGAGACGGCTCTCTGAAACTATAATTAGGAAAGTGCGTGCGCTGGCAAAGCTTTCTCTCTCGCCAGGGTTCAGAGTTCAAACTAACTGGAGAGACATTTTATTTCCTTGAGTGAATTGCGCGAGCTGGGAGCTAGCCTACAGTACACCTTGACACCCGTTCGCCGGTGGCTTTCCTTCTCTTCTCATTCTGCTGCCTGCGCGCCGCTGTTCATTCTGCCATTCATTGGAGGGTTGGAGAGAAAAATACTGCACACACTGTGACGCTGGTATAGCTTAAAGCAGGGGTCTTCTACCCTTTCTTGCCCCCCTCCCAGGCCAACCGGTGACCCAGGAACCTCCACCATACATTAGCAAAAAAATAAATAAAAATGAATATCTTGACTTATCATCAGGTGAATGAAAAGGCAATGGGAAGTAACATTTGAAATGAATAGATTTGGTGGATAGTTTTTCATTACAATTATAATGTGGAAGGTAAAAAAGTAAGAGGAAGTGTAAACTCTAACATAGCCTATTAGCTAGAAAGGTAACTCCAAACACACTGTCGCTAAAAGCAGCTGTTTAGCTGGTCAAACAAAGTCAGGGTCACTTTTTCAAAGTGGGTGCAATCATTAGAAAGAAGATATTCTCCTCGTTTCTACTGTATGCAGGCTATATAATTCAAAATTCGTTTACTATGTTGTTGCCAGTAATATTCATAAAAAAAACATTGAAATTAAAACATATGGGCTATTTTCGCTGACCACCTGCAGTACCCCCGGTTGAATACCGCTGTCTCAAAGACATAATCCTTAGTTGCTACAGCATTTGTTTTAATGTATAAACAGGGATGGAATTTATGTATTTTGGGCACTGGCAAGCAGGACTAGTAGACTGACATTTTTACTAGCCCACTAGACTGGAATATTTACTAGCCTGGGTCCAATATATGTGACATGCAATATTTGAAAATACTCAATTTCACTAGTCAGGCTAGCGGGCTATCTTAATTCCCATTGATTGTTGAAGAATATAACTTGTAAATGCCTCCTGAGCTTAGTTCCGCTGTCGGTCCCATAGAAACCCAACATATAGCCTATGCTTGTTTTACTTTTACGCCAATGTTTGTAAACAAAGTAAACAAGACTCAAAACATGGTTAAAACTAATTTTGATATAATGGACAATGAATATGAGAGTGGTTACATTTATCCAGGCCCATCCTAGCTTCAAGGAATGTGCCAAATACACAATGCTATCCATAACATATTGTTCTGAATTCTGATAGCATTTCTGGCGTGTAGACTAGACCTGCATTCACCTCCAATCTCAAGACAACTCTGGGTGAGACATTTCGTTTTCAGGCCGATGCGCGTCATGGGTGCCAACTTGATGTGTCATCATCATTGGAAAAGAGCGAATTTAAAGACAGTGTTTAACTGCCCCTTCTCCACACAAAGCGAATTTGCCAAATCTTACACTCTATTGAATTGAAATGTGACACTTACTTGGCATTCTGAGTGCTCCACATGATAGTTTCCAGTGATTTGGCGTCAGAAGGTAACGGCGACCAAAATATGACAATAAAGATCCAGAGGTTACATTTCCAACACGCGACCCCTGCCATTCTCACAACCGGGAGATAGAGTGAGCCCGGGAGAGCGTCGGACCCGCCGTGCGCGTGGCGGGCAGTAGCCGCTATCTACCGCTTTCTTCTGTGGCTCGTGTGTTTGTCAGTCAGGTGCATATGAGGTCGATGTTAGATACATGTCTCTCTGTCCGATGTGTCTTCAGGTCCCGGTTTAAACCTCCGCTGTCCTTGGTTGAACCGTCCACAAAGCGCTCGTGTCAACAGCGGTTGGCTCTAAATTACGGTTTTGAGGTTCAAGGCGAGATGAAAGCCAATGTGATACCGTTGACTTGCAGTTGAGAAACGGGGGAAGTTATTTATTCCCGTCGTTGTCCCTAATGTCACACCGATCCGGTTCCTCGTTAGATCAGGTAACCTATACCGAGGTTTCTCTGCAGGCTATTATTGCGGTCAGAAGGGTAGCCTAACGGCCGATCTCCCAGCAACTCTCTCTGTACCTGTCGCTTTGTTTCAAAGAATAGATGACAACATACATCCATCAGCTAGAACTCCATCAGCAGCACTCCCGTCAGAACACACTTTATCAGTCTCTTCTCCTCATCCCACCCTCTCTACCCCCAGAGCAGGGAAACTGCTGTGAGTTAATGTAGTAAATATTTCCTATTCGTCCTAGATATAACATGTGAGAGATCCAATTGAGCTGGAGCCTGTATTCCTGCATGCACTGCCCGGATGCCCACCATGCAGCAGTAGACCGGGTTTAAGCTATGTCCTCTTTGTCCCTTAGTCTAGAGTTATTTATTGTACCGTAGACGAGGGACGCATAGTTAGAAGTGGTCTAGTCTACCACCGGTCAGGACTTGCTCTCTCTCTCGTTCACTGCGTGGAACCCGACGTCCGCCGCTTTGCGCCTCTTCTTGAGCTAAACCGTAACCTGATGCCCGGGCGCGCGGTAGACAGCCCACCATATCATTCGCCGCCACCAATCAGATAGCTCGGTCCGGAACTCGGGCATCGGTGTGTGTGTGCCTTCTGGTCCATTACCCCAGTTCATTGCTCTGAAAGCCATTTAAACCCCCCGTTAAAATAAATATGTGTGAACATTGCAAAAGTAAACATGTAGTCTAATGCAATAGCGTATCCATTAGAAATCACATAGGGAAACATTTGTAGAATGAACATTATTTTTTAAATCTTTAGGGTATTTCAAACATTGTTTTATTCAAAACGAGTGATGTGAATTGATCCCCTGAATCAGTCTTGGCATCATAATGTCAGACAATGAACTTCATGGGAACCTTTTGTTATACACAATAGGACAGTGTTCCCTAACTGGCGGTATGCAGCCCCCACAATCTGTTCCAAAGTATTCCCACAGCTAATATGTGATCTTATACAAATGTAAGCAAGGTTTGAAATTATTATTTTTTAGTCAAATATATCTGTTTGTATTTCTTGTGGTCAATTTGCAGTCTGCCAATTATTTGTAATTATGTTCCGGGCCCCCTGACCATCCACTCAAGAAAAATTTGGTCTGCGGCTGAATGTAGTTGATGATCCATGAAACACTGGGGAACACTACGGAACAATGGGAAACACAATGGAACACTACAGAACAATGGGAAAAACAACGGAACACTGGGGCTGTCCATTGATGTTGAGGAAGAAATGCTAGACACTTAATTAATCATGTCCATATCTATGCCCCCTGTGTGTGTGTGTTCACTACAGGTTTGAGCTCATGCATTTGTATAATCAACATTGCCCCCTAATGGTTGAGGAGAGATCAATCAATAGATCACCAGGAGACAACAGACTAACATAAGAGCAGAAAGATATTAGGCATTTACAGGTACATGATCATATGTTTGGGGAATTAGTCATTGTATACTGGAGCTAGAGTCCAGAGACTTGTATTGTAGGTCTTCAACAGAGGGGCAAATCAAATTCACAGCAGGGCTGGAACAAAAGCCTGCAGACCTCTCTCTCCAAGAGGACAGTTGACCACCGGATGCGTCCCCAACGGCACCCTGTTGACCACTGGATGCGTCCCCAACGGCACCCTGTTGTTCCTAATTCCCTATGGGCTCTGGTCAAATGAAGTGCTCTATGAAGGGAATAGGCTGAAGTTTGGGACACAGATCTGGTCCACATTCTACATGAACAGAAACATTGTGCTACACCTCGAGACTGAAGTCTGCTGTTCCCGAACACATATAAATCACTCAGATAACACTGAAACTATGACATCATCACTGCGAAGAAGTGGCCAAGGCATGAGGTCAGCAGTACCAGAGTGAAGATATTCTAGTTAATTGCTTTGCCCCAGCTGTCACTGGCCAGTCTCCGTAGCCTGTATAGGTTTATAGAAGGTTGATGTCTTACAGGCAAAGCACTGTTCTGCACGTTGCATCGCTGCTCGTAGTCATATTGGTTTGTGCAATACAACATGAGTTGTAGAAAGTTGTTTGCTAATCGTCATTCTGCTCAGGACTGGAGTAGACAGATCGCTTCAAAAGTTACATTAACATCAGGAAAAGTAGCCAGAGAGAATCGATAAATATTAAAAACTCTTGGTTAGCAACTCTTACTACTTGGTTAAAGCTTGACGTTTCGACAACAATGGCCTTCATCAGACAGGACAAGACAGACGGACATGTGAGTGGAGCCTCTCGAAATGCAGAAGATCAAATGGTCAACCCCTCCTTATCTAGAGCAGAGGATAATGGGTAGGACGTGGCCGACTTGTGACTCGCCCCTTCTATCTGCAATCAATACCACACACACATTAACAACTGGAGAGGAACACACACACACACAGTTGTTATCCTGGGGTTATGAGGCTCTGAAACTGTTGTTACGGTGATTCATGCAGCTTTTATTTCACCACAGCCACAATAAGAGTCAAGTAAAACCATTTCCTGTTTACAATAAGTCTGATTGCTGCCCAGACGTGTTCCCTCTCTCACAGACTCCCTCAAAATTGCTTCAGGAAGTATCCTTCTCATTATACTGAGTCAGAGCAAACTGTAGTGCCACCCTCAAAAAATAACCGATTCATATTTTCTGTAGGAAATTAATCAGACAGCCTCCTCTCTATCTGAGCTCACATCAATGTGTTTTACACAAACTAATGTCCCTCCTTTGATGGCTTCATGGCCTTAAGGACTGATCCCATTCTAGAGGAAGACTCTCACTTGAGCTACTGTCTGTCGTTAGGTCACTTGGGCTTCTTACTGTCTGTTGTTAGTTCACTCAGGCTATTGTCTGTCGCTAAGTCTACTGCTGTCTGTCACTAATTCACTCAGGCTACTGTCTGTCGCAAGGTCACACACATTTTAGATTGGGGTTAGTGAGTGAGAGTGCCAGAGAGAGAGACAGAGAGAGGTTTCAGCAGAAGACAGCGGGACGGAAGGGTGTGTGTGTGTGTCAGAGAGAGAGAGACAGAGAGAGGTTTCAGCAGAAGACAGCGGGACGGAAGGGTGTGTGTGTGTGTCAGAGAGAGAGAGACAGAGCGGTATCGTAGCTGTCTGAACCCACTTGTTCCCATCAGCTGTCAGGTCACAGTCCTGAGTCCCTTGATTAACGTGTCACTGTCACTGCCTGTCTCACTGACGTCATGCCGGGACAGAACACAAAACACACCCAGGGACTCTAAATGTGAGGTTTTAATAAGAAGCAAAATATTTCAGGGGCTCTCTTAGCTTCAAATAACTGTATTATTATTTTGGGTAAAAAAAAAACTCCAGGCCACACTTAAATGTCTAAAACTAGAGAGAAAATATCTGTCCATTATAACGGACCTATATATTTATATACATTATAACGGACCTATATATTTATATACATTATAATGGACATATATTTATATGCATTATAACAGACCTATATATTTATATGCATTATAACAGACCTATATATATTTATATACATTATAACGGACCTATATATTTATATGCATTATAACGGACCTATATATTTATATACATTATAATGGGACCTATATATTTATATACATTATAACGGACCTATATATTTATATACATTATAATGGGACCTATATATTTATATACATTATAACGGACCTATATATTTATATGCATTATAACAGCCCTATATATTTATATACATTATAATGGGACCTATATACACTGCTCAAAAAAATAAAGGGAACACTAAAATAACACATCATAGATCTGAATGAATGAAATAATCTTATTAAATACTTTTTTCTTTACATAGTTGAATGTGCTGACAACAAAATCACACAAAAATTATCAATGGAAATCAAATTTATCAACCCATGGAGGTCTGGATTTGGAGTCACACTCAAAATTAAAGTGGAAAACCACACTACAGCCTGATCCAACTTTGATGTAATGTCCTTAAAACAAGTCAAAATGAGGCTCAGTAGTGTGTGTGGCCTCCACGTGCCTGAATGACCTCCCTACAACGCCTGGGCATGCTCCTGATGAGGTGGCGGATGGTCTCCTGAGGGATCTCCTCCCAGACCTGGACTAAAGCATCCGCCAACTCCTGGACAGTCTGTGGTGCAACGTGGCGTTGGTGGATGGAGCGAGACATGATGTCCCAGATGTGCTCAATTGGATTCAGGTCTGGGGAACGGGCGGGCCAGTCCTTAGCATCAATGCCTTCCTCTTGCAGGAACTGCTGACACACTCCAGCCACATGAGGTCTAGCATTGTCTTGCATTAGGAGGAACCCAGGGCCAACCGCACCAGCATATGGTCTCACAAGGGGTCTGAGGATCTCATCTCGGTACCTAATGGCAGTCAGGCTACCTCTGGCGAGCACATGGAGGGCTGTGCGGCCCCCCAAAGAAATGCCACCCCACACCATGACTGACCCACCGCCAAACCGGTCATGCTGGAGGATGTTGCAGGCAGCAGAACGTTCTCCACGGCGTCTCCAGACTCTGTCACGTCTGTCACGTGCTCAGTGTCAACCTGCTTTCATCTGTGAAGAGCACAGGGCGCCAGTGGCGAATTTGATTTCGCCACTGGTTTGATTTCACAGAAGTGTGATTGACTTGGAGTTACATTGTGTTCCCTTTATTTTTTTGAGCAGTGTATATACAGTGGGGCAAAAAAGTATTTAGTCAGCCACCAATTGTGCAAGTTCTCTCACTTAAAAAGATGAGAGAGGCCTGTAATTTTCATCATAGGTACACTTCAACTATGACAGACAAAATGAGGAAAAAATCCAGAAAATCACATTGTAGGATTTTTATGAATTTATTTGCAAATTATGGTGGAAAATAAGTATTTGGTCAATAACAAAAGTTTATCTCAATACTTTGTTATATACCCTTTGTTGGCAATGACAGAGGTCAAACGTTTTCTGTAAGTCTTCACAAGGTTTTCACACACTGTTGCTGGTATTTTGGCCCATTCCTCCATGCAGATCTCCTCTAGAGCAGTGATGTTTTGGGGCTGTCGCTGGGCAACACGGACTTTCAAAGATTTTCTATGGGGTTGAGATCTGGAGACTGGCTAGGCCACTCCAGGACCTTGAAATGCTTCTTACGAAGCCACTCCTTCTTTGCCCGGGCGGTGTGTTTGGGATCATTGTCATGCTGAAAGACCCAGCCACGCTTTCATCTTCAATGCCCTTGCTGATGGAAGGAGGTTTTCACTCAAAATCTCACGATACATGGCCCCATTCATTCTTTCCTTTACACGGATCAGTCGTCCTGGTCCCTTTGCAGAAAAACAGCCCCAAAGCATGATGTTTCCACCCCATGCTTCACAGTAGGTATTGTGTTCTTTGGATGCAACTCAGCATTCTTTGTCCTCCAAACACGACGAGTTGAGTTTTTACCAAAAAGTTCTATTTTGGTTTCATCTGACCATATGACATTCTCCCAATCCTCATCTGGATCATCCAAATGCTCTCTAGCAAACTTCAGACGGGCCTGAACATGTACTGGCTTAAGCAGGGGGACACGCCTGGCACTGCAGGATTTGAGACCCTGGCGGCGTAGTGTGTTACTGATGGTAGGCTTTGTTACTTTGGTCCCAGCTCTCTGCAGGTCATTCACTAGGTCCCCGTGTGGTTCTGGGATTTTTGCTCACCGTTCTTGTGATCATTTTGACCCCACGGGTGAGATCTTGCATGGAGCCCCAGATCGAGGAAGATTATCAGTGGTCTTGTATGTCTTCCATTTCCTAGTAATTGCTCCCACAGTTGATTTCTTCAAACCAAGCTGCTTACCTATTGCAGATTCAGTCATCCCAACCTGGTGCAGGTCTACAATTTTGTTTCTGGTGTCCTTTGACAGCTCTTTGGTCTTGGCCATAGTGGAGTTTGGAGTGTGACTGTTTGAGGTTGTGGACAGGTGTCTTTTATACTGATAACAAGTTCAAACAGGTGCCATTAATACAGGTAATGAGTGGAGGACAGAGGAGCCTCTTAAAGAAGAAGTTACAGGTCTGTGAGAGCCAGAAATCTTGCTTGTTTGTATGTGACCAAATACTTATTTTCCACCATAATTTGCAAATAAATTCATAAAAAATCCTACAATGTGATTTTCTGGATTTTTTTCCCTCATTTTGTCTGTCATAGTTGAAGTGTACCTATGATGAAAATTACAGGCCTCTCTCATCTTTTTAAGTGAGAGAACTTGCACAATTGGTGGCTGACTAAATACTTTTTTTCCCCACTGTAGGTCCATTATAATGTATATAAATATATAGGTCCATTATAATGTATATAAATATATAGGTCCATTATAATGTACAGTGAGGGGAAAAAAGTATTTCATCCCCTGCTGATTTTGTACGTTTGCCCACTGACAAAGAAATTATCAGTCTATAATTTTAATGGTAGGTTTATTTGAACAGTGAGAGACAAAATAACAAAAAAATCCATAAAAACGCATGTGAAAAATTGTATACATTTATTTGCATTTTAATGAGGGAAATAAGTATTTGACCCCTCTGCAAAACTTGACTTGGTGGCAAAACCCTTGTTGGCAATCACAGAGGTCAGACGTTTCTTGTAGTTGGCCACCAGGTTTGCACACATCTCAGGAGGGATTTTGTCCCACTCCTCTTTGCAGATCTTCTCCAAGTCATTAAGGTTTCGAGGCAGACGTTTGGCAACTCGAACCTTCAGCTCCCTCCACAGATTTTCTATGAGATTAAGGTCTGGAGACTGGCTAGGCCACTCCAGGACCTTAATGTGCTTCTTCTTGAGCCACTCTTTTGTTGCCTTGGCCGTGTGTTTTGGGTCATTGTCATGCTGGAATACCCATCCACGACCCATTTTCAATGCCCTGGCTGAGGGAAGGAGGTTCTCACCTAAGATTTGACGGTACATGGCCCGTCCCATCGCCCCTTTGATGCGGTGAAGTTGTCCTGTCCCCTTAGCAGAAAAACACCCCCAAAGCATAATGTTTCCACCTCCATGTTTGACGGTGGGGATGGTGTTCTTGGGGTTATAGGCAGCATTCCTCCTCCTCCAAACACGGCGAGTTGAGTTGATGCCAAAGAGCTCCATTTTGGTCTCATCTGACCACAACACTTTCACCCAGTTGTCCTCTGAATCATTCATTGGCAAACTTCAGACGGGCATGTATATGTGCTTTCTTGAGCGGAGGGACGTTGCGGGCGCTGCAGGATTTCAGTCCTTCACGGCGTAGTTTGTTACCAATTGTTTTCTTGGTGACTTTGGTCAGGCCGAGGGGGATTGACAGTTCTTTTGTGTTTCTTCCATTTGCGAATAATCTCACCAACTGTTGTCACCTTCTCGGCGATGGTCTTGTAGCCCATTCCAGCCTTGTGTAGGTCTACAATCTTGTCCCTGACATCCTTGGAGAGCTCTTTGGTCTTGGCCATGGTGGAGAGTTTGGAATCTGATTGATTGATTGCTTCTGTGGACAGGTGTCTTTTATACAGGTAACAAACTGAGATTAGGAGCACTCCCTTTAAGAGTGTGCTCCTAATCTCAGCTCGTTACCTGTGTTTTTCTGGATTTTTGTTGTTATTCTGTCTCTCACTGTTCAAATAAACCTACCATTAAAATTATAGACTAATCATTTCTTTGTCAGTGGGCAAAATCAGCAGGGGATCAAATACTTTATTCTTGGAATATAAACTTTTTTTTGTATATAAATATATAGGTCCATTATAATGTATATAAATAATAGGTCCATTATAATGTATATAAATATATAGGTCTATTATAATGTATATAAATATATAGGTCTATTATAATGTATATAAATACACTGCTCAAAAAAATAAAGGGAACACTTAAACAACACAATGTAACTCCAAGTCAATCACACTTCTGTGAAATCAAACTGTCCACTTAGGAAGCAACATTGATTGACAATAAATTTCACGTTGTTGTGCAAATGGAATAGACAACAGGTGGAAATTATCGGCAATTAGCAAGACACTCCCAATAAAGGAGTGGTTCTGAAGGTGGTGACCACAGACCACTTCTCAGTTCCTATGCTTCCTGGCTGATGTTTTGGTCACTTTTGAATGCTGGCGGTGCTTTCACTCTAGTGGTAGCATGAGACGGAGTCTACAACCCACACAAGTGGCTCAGGTAGTGCAGCTCATCCAGGATGGCACATCAATGCGAGCTGTGGCAAGAAGGTTTGCTGTGTCTGTCAGCGTAGTGTCCAGAGCATGGAGGCGCTACCAGGAGACAGGCCAGTACATCAGGAGACGTGGAGGAGGCCGTGGAGGGCAACAACCCAGCAGCAGGACCACTACCTCCGCCTTTGTGCAAGGAGGAGCACTGCCAGAGCTCCTGCAAAATGACCTCCAGCAGGCCACAAATGTGCATGTGTCTGCTCAAACGGTCAGAAACAGACTCCATGAGGGTGGTATGAGGGCCCAACGTCCACAGGTGGGGGTTGTGCTTACAGCCCAACACCGTGCAGGACGTTTGGCATTTGCCAGAGAACACCAAGATTGGCAAATTCGCCACTGGCGCCCTGTGCTCTTCACAGATGAAAGCAGGTTCACACTGAGCACGTGACAGACGTGACAGAGTCTGGAGACGCCGTGGTGAACGTTCTGCTGCCTGCAACATCCTCCAGCATGACCGGTTTGGCGGTGGGTCAGTCATGGTGTGGGGTGGCATTTCTTTGGGGGGCCGCACAGCCCTCCATGTGCTCGCCAGAGGTAGCCTGACTGCCATTAGGTACCGAGATGAGATCCTCAGACCCCTTGTGAGACCATATGCTGGTGCGGTTGGCCCTGGGTTCCTCCTAATGCAACACAATGCTAGACCTCATGTGGCTGGAGTGTGTCAGCAGTTCCTGCAAGAGGAAGGCATTGATGCTAAGGACTGGCCCGCCCGTTCCCTCAGACCTGAATCCAATTGAGCACATCTGGGACATCATGTCTCGCTCCATCCACCAACGCCACGTTGCACCACAGACTGTCCAGGAGTTGGCGGATGCTTTAGTCCAGGTCTGGGAGGAGATCCCTCAGGAGACCATCCGCCACCTCATCAGGAGCATGCCCAGGCGTTGTAGGGAGGTCATTCAGGCACGTGGAGGCCACACACACTACTGAGCCTCATTTTGACTTGTTTTAAGGACATTACATCAAAGTTGGATCAGGCTGTAGTGTGGTTTTCCACTTTAATTTTGAGTGTGACTCCAAATCCAGACCTCCATGGGTTGATAAATTCGATTTCCATTGATCATTTTTGTGTGATTTTGTTGTCAGCACATTCAACTATGTAAAGAAAAAAGTATTTAATAAGATTATTTCATTCATTCAGATCTATGATGTGTTATTTTAGTGTTCCCTTTATTTTTTGAGCAGTGTATTTATATACATTATAACGGACCTATATATTTATATACATTATAATAGACCTATATATTTATATACATTATAATAGACCTATATATTTATATACATTATAACGGACCTATATATTTTCAAATAACGGCTCTTTCTGGGACGCAAATTGATTATGCCAAACAAATCTGTGCAGCCCTTTGTTGAATTTTGAAAGCCCTCAAGCCAAATAGTTTGCCCACCCCTGGTCTACACAAAAAAGCAGTTCTCTGAGAGCAACCTATATCTAAGCTGTGACCTGCATCTCCTTCACTCCTCCACTCCCACATGCCCTCGGTCAACTCCTCACTCTCCTCTGTGTGTGTGTGTGTGTGTGTGTGGGGGTCTGACCTTAGTTCAAGCCCTGACCTCTACCCCTGTACTTCACCTAAGCCTCTCCTGAACTTAAAATCTCACCTAGGCCTGTTCTGGTGACAGGATCCATCCACACACTTGTCTCTCTGCCAGCCTTACACAATGAGGAGAAAAGTGGCTGATGCCAGTTTCACTCATTTACCAACTACAACGTCTCTATCACTAGTTTATTCAGTTGTTGACCACACCTTCCATCGCTCTAGCACTCCGTCAACACAGGGGACAATGACAGGCAGTCAGTCCTGCACCACGCCTTCCATCGCTCTAGCACTCCGTCAACACAGGGGACAATGACAGGCAGTCAGTCCTGCACCATGCCTTCCATCGCTCTAGCACTCCGTCAACACAGGGGACAATGACAGGCAGTCAGTCCTGCACCTCGCCTTCCATCGCTCTAGCACTCCGTCAACACAGGGGACAATGACAGCCAGTCAGTCCTGCACCACGCCTTCCATCGCTCTAGCACTCCGTCAACACAGGGGACAATGACAGGCAGTCAGTCCTGCACCACGCCTTCCATCGCTCTAGCACTCCGTCAAAACAGGGGACAATGACAGGCAGTCAGGAGTGGGCTGAACACACCACAGGGTTCCCACGGCGGGATTTTCTAAGAACAGACACAATGGAATCCCTGACCTCTTCCTGCTTGTCTTCAGACTCAGTAAAACCACCTCTCTCTAGAATGAACAGAATGCCCTGACCTCTTCCTGCTTGTCTTCAGACTCAGTAAAACCACCTCTCTCTAGAATGAACAGAATGCCCTGACCTCTTCCTGCTTGTCTTCAGACTCAGTAAAACCACCTCTCTAGAATGAACAGAATGCCCTGACCTCTTCCTGCTTGTCTTCAGACTCAGTAAAACCACCTCTCTCTAGAATGAACAGAATGCCCTGACCTCTTCCTGCTTGTCTTCAGACTCAGTAAAACCACCTCTCTCTAGAATGAACAGAATGCCCTGACCTCTTCCTGCTTGTCTTCAGACTCAGTAAAACCACCTCTCTCTAGAATGAACAGAATGCCCTGACCTCTTCCTGCTTGTCTTCAGACTCAGTAAAACCACCTCTCTCTAGAATGAACAGAATGCCCTGACCTCTTCCTGCTTGTCTTCAGACTCAGTAAAACCACCTCTCTCTAGAATGAACAGAATGCCCTGACCTCTTCCTGCTTGTCTTCAGACTCAGTAAAACCACCTCTCTCTAGAATGAACAGAATGCCCTGACCTCTTCCTGCTTGTCTTCAGACTCAGTAAAACCACCTCTCTCTAGAATGAACAGAATGCCCTGACCTCTTCCTGCTTGTCTTCAGACTCAGTAAAACCACCTCTCTCTAGAATGAACAGAATGCCCTGACCTCTTCCTGCTTGTCTTCAGACTCAGTAAAACCACCTCTCTCTAGAATGAACAGAATGCCCTGACCTCTTCCTGCTTGTCTTCAGACTCAGTAAAACCACCTCTCTCTAGAATGAACAGAATGCCCTGACCTCTTCCTGCTTGTCTTCAGACTCAGTAAAACCACCTCTCTCTAGAATGAACAGAATGCCCTGACCTCTTCCTGCTTGTCTTCAGACTCAGTAAAACCACCTCTCTCTAGAATGAACAGAATGCCCTGACCTCTTCCTGCTTGTCTTCAGACTCAGTAAAACCACCTCTCTCTAGAATGAACAGAATGCCCTGACCTCTTCCTGCTTGTCTTCAGACTCAGTAAAACCACCTCTCTCTAGAATGAACAGAATGCCCTGACCTCTTCCTGCTTGTCTTCAGACTCAGTAAAACCACCTCTCTCTAGAATGAACAGAATGCCCTGACCTCTTCCTGCTTGTCTTCAGACTCAGTAAAACCACCTCTCTCTAGAATGAACAGAATGCCCTGACCTCTTCCTGCTTGTCTTCAGACTCAGTAAAACCACCTCTCTCTAGAATGAACAGAATGCCCTGACCTCTTCCTGCTTGTCTTCAGACTCAGTAAAACCACCTCTCTCTAGAATGAACAGAATGCCCTGACCTCTTCCTGCTTGTCTTCAGACTCAGTAAAACCACCTCTCTCTAGAATGAACAGAATGCCCTGACCTCTTCCTGCTTGTCTTCAGACTCAGTAAAACCACCTCTCTCTAGAATGAACAGAATGCCCTGACCTCTTCCTGCTTGTCTTCAGACTCAGTAAAACCACCTCTCTCTAGAATGAACAGAAATGCATTGATTCTTAACTTTCACCTCCACGTCTGCTCTGATCGACAAAGTTTACATTTTCTAATCCGTTAAGTCTTTTTGCTTGTTCTAATTTTTAATTGTTATAAAATTACTTCATAAGCTACTTTCCATACCTGTCTGCCTGCCTGTCTGAGGCCAGAGAGGAGACAAGTGAATGATTATTCTCTTTTCTCTGCCCTGACAACACCAGCGAGATTACAACTGATTACTTCATTAATGATTTAACCACAGAATTAGAATCCTATGGATTTAACCCTTTGAGGTGCAGCCTACAGATGAAATGTTACAGGTTTTGTTTTAAGAGTAACTGGTTAAATCCAGGAAATTACAGAAAGGTGATGCACATTGAACTGTTATTTCCGGGAATAGAACAGTGTAACTGTCAGGCTGTTGTTATTCCAACTGACCCCCTACTTAACCCAGTTCAGACCTCCCATGACCTGCACAGCATCCACTGAAGTCCACTGCCCTGGCTTCAGATTGCTTGTCTGAAGGTGTGCGTCCCAAATGGCACCCCAGCCCTATATAGTGCCTATGGGTCCTGGTCAAAAGTAGTGCACTAAATAGGGAACAGGGTGCCATTTGGTATGCAGCAGGGGGCCCTTGGGTTATCAGGAGTAAATATAAGCCATATCTCTGGCCTCTGCAGCTGGAGGAACAGCCAGGCTGGGATTTAACCCCTCAGCCCTGACCCTGTCAACACGCACCAGAGCAGGGCAGTGAGATTGATTATAGACGTTCACGTACACACACACTAGAGAAGGGCCCTGACAGGGATCATGGACATGCACCACGTGTTGGAGAAAGTTCAGGGCTGAGAAAGGAACCCTTTTAGTTTCCCTACACAGTGGTACTTTGTCGTTCTGAAAGGAGGGATGACGAGAGAGAGAAGTCTGATGTGAGGATAGACCTCGCCAGATCTTTCAGACAAGTAGCGTATTGAATGGATTCCTTCCCTTCATCCCTCTTTCCTTCCCTGCACCATTGACCAGATCACAGGTAGCAGCCGTAGTGAATGGAGCTGAACGTATCCCTTCCTTCCCTGCACCATTCTAACGAGCAGCCATTGATCTGAGGGTGTCTTTAGCGCTGTCTAATATAGAGGCCTCCACAGCCTTTCATCTCCTGCCAGACTCTCTTTTATGATAACAGCCATCGACTCAATCACCCCCCCCACCCTCTCGACAGACAGATTGCTCCCAGCACGAGGGAGCTGTTTTCTGCATAACTTGTAACTGTAGGTAGGAGATTGACAAACACAGGAATAGCACGATGTAGAAAGATAGGAGGTCTACATGGAATGATACAGTAGTTAGAATATCAAAATTGGGAAGGAAGTAGCACTCTTGATTTTCTGTTTGTGAATCTACACTGTTGACTAGCTAGGCACATACACTTAAAGGCAACACAGGCTGATCAATCCATTAACAGGAACACACCAGCTTTATACACTTAAATGCACCCTATTGCCTATAAAGTACATGGGGCTCTGGCCAGAAGTAGTGCACGGAATAGGGTCTTCTCATTTCTGAGGAGACATCACCACCTTGTGGCGATGAATAGCTGTGGTTAAATATACTAAAATAGTTCATTTTCAAACAATGCAAACTGCTTACATAGATCACATCACTCATGTCGAGTTGGTTTACTTTTATTCAAAAAGTGACTGTCTCCAGACAAGAACAAATCTGAGAGTGACTGTCTCCAGACAAGAACAAATCTGAAAGTGACTGTCTCCAGACAAGAACAAATCTGAGAGTGAGTGTCAATAGGATGGGGAACAAACAGAGCGAAAGTGTGTATTATAGATACACAAACACACACACACACACACACACACACACACTGAGGAAATTCAACACATACATAAAATGGACAAAAACGAAAAACACAACAAATGAAAATAAAGCTTGATATTTGTTTTATATACAAGGAGGTTCAAATAACTATACCAATGTAGTGGTAGTAAGTGACAAAACAAAAGCCACAGTAATTTTTACTCCAAAATATTTACTTACATAAAATAATAATTAGGTAAAAACACACAGGCTGCTTGTATCTACTTCATCGACCTCACATCTGGACCATCTGTTTTCTGTCATCATAACAACTCTGACATGGAAGATCAGAAAGAGAAAAGGATTTAGGACCTGTCCCGAACCAACCCCTAGCACCCTAACGAGGCCATCCTTCCAAATGTCGTCTACAGAAGCTTTCCGAGGCTACCTCAGCCCTAACCCCTAGGCTTTTTCCGAGGCTACCTCAGCCCTAATCCCTAGGCTTTTTCCGAGGCTACCTCAGCCCTAACCCCTAGGCTTTTTCCGAGGCTACCTCAGCCCTAACCCCTAGGCTTTTTCCGAGGCTACCTCAGCCCTAACCCCTAGGCTTTTTCCGAGGCTACCTCAGCCCTAACCCCTAGGCGCTAGTGTAAATCTGCAGTGATTTGATGGGTAGTAGTTTCACCTTCTCCCTGATAAGACTAGTTTGGATGAAGCCAAATTGCTTATACCTTACTTATCCATTCCTATCAGATATACACAGGTGCTAGGGGTATAGGCATATAATTACTAGAATGGGGGGAAAACAATCTACACTTAGACCAGAGCAATTATATTCTAGTAATACTGGTTTCTAATGGGGCTAGGGGCAGTTTATTGCACAGGGCAGTTGATTTCCTTTCACTACTGCATGTTTAAGGCTCAGGCATGGAATGATTACAAAGTAGATAGATTTACCCTCAGTAGACAAAACATTTCATTAAAAACTTATGGACGACATAATAGTTCATGTCACATTTAAGCTTTGTCTAGCTGCCAGAGTGCTGCTGATGTTGATAACTGCCCCAAATGGCACCCTATACCCTATATAGTGCACTACTTTTGACCATGGCCCGTAGGGAATATTTGGCCTGGTGAGGGCAACAGGGTGCCATTTGGGATGAAAACAACAATCTTTCTATAGGATTATAACCACTGGCTTTAAGTTAGCTATACAGTTTTATATTGTGGAGTTTCGCAACAGGACATTATTACTCATGATGTTGAAAACCTTAAAGCTGATATTTCAACAAGTCAGATTTATTTTTTTCATGATGAGTCTTATCCAAACTAATTTACACGTAGGAAAAAAAGGTAGAAACCCCAAAACATTAAGACAAAAAAAAATATAAATGTAAAAATCTTCCTCGCCACATGCTTTCCATTTTAAAACAGTTTTACACATTTATGAAACCTTAACTTATGTTGAACATTTTAATTTAAAAAAGCACAGTTATAAAATCAGCACCGATTCATATAGAACTTTATTTAAAATTTAGAGATAGCCATTTCAACACTAAATATGCTGGATTTTCTGGAGGGAGAAATGTATGTCTATTAACATGCTGCTTGCTTGTCTCTGAGTCAGCAAAGTGGTGGCACTACCAGAGAGAAAATCACCTCGCTGTCCGTCGGGAGAGTACTCTCTTCAGATAGGGAAAAGGATCCAAATCTTTGGGTAAGCTTCAGGACTTGTTCTACAGCCTAGTTCCTTGTTTAACACTGGGTCTTTGTCCCAAATGGCACCCTATTCCCTATATAGTGCACTACTTTTGAGGCGCACCCTAGGCCTCTTCACACCAACTACCGGGGTCCTCAGTCAGACCCTATTCAACAACCACGGAATAGAAACACTACCCACACACAGTTGGATATAACCGGTCCAAACGCTGCAAGAAATTATACTGAAGGATTTCCAACAGTGTGCCGTTATTTCTACTTGTTTGGTATGAAGGAATCTGCACTTGGAAAACACTTGGAAGTGTGTAGCTACATCCACGACTCTTAGAGCTGATCTATATAACAGGTCACCAAGTGAGCCAGAGGCAGTCATCATCACGACCACAGAACCAACAGATTCTACTGACAGTCCAACACTAACAACCTGAAGATAGCATAAAGACCATGTCCATCCACTACTACCACCACAGCACAGCTAGCTTCCCCATTAACAATCTGTTTAGAAATGACTAGACCACACCCTGGGTTACTCATTATACTAGCACAGAGACAGGGTTAGAAGACATTTTAAACAAACTAAAAGTTATGGTAGAACTCATTCCATCTCCATTTGGAAGAAAAATAAAACATTCTAGACTTATGGAACTTCCTTCAGACTAAACGTCTGGAGGATTCTTCTAGGTTTGGAACTGGTTTGCCACTAACGGAAAGGGGAAAGCTTACCCAAGGATTATAAAAAGTATTTTGTTTTCATTCAGTCCCCTCTGAGCGAGCAACACTGTGTGTTAGACCATGGAGGATAAACCAGAGAAGACTTCTGATCTGCAGCTTAACGTCTCCATAAATACAATATGCCTCTCCTCTTCGTCTACAAATACCAGTTTAAAACATGGACACTCCAAGGACCTGCAGAGAGAAAAGGCGTCATTACACATCTGTAAAAGCACTTAGCAACAACATGTCTTAGGTATTACTATAATGAGGTCTGAACTGCCCTTCCAGATCTCACCTTGACTATTGGAAGTCTGGAGAACTTCAGTATTGGATTGTGTTTGAATGTAGCTCTAGCTGTCAACGCTTGTATTTGATTGGCCCAGAATAGAAATTAAGCATTTGATTGGCTCTGGGTAAAATTTAATTTCCTTGTTTTAGCTTTTTGTTTTCTTACCGTGTGAGACAAAGTTTTAGTAGCCAATGCGGCATTAGTTTGTATCTTATGGATGCTAGCTGCGTCACTAGACCCCACCCCTTTTCATAATTTTTCTGTGTAGAACTTCTCAGGCTTTCCAACAGAAGAAGCGAAAGGAATGTATTCAACCGAATCAGTATTCTGCATTTAACCCAAAACCTCAAATCAGAGAGGTGTGGGGGGGGCTGCCTTAATCGACATCATAGGTGCGGGGGAAGAAAGAGAGAGAGAGAGAGAGAGAGAGAGAGAGAGAGAGAGAGAGGGAGGAGAGAGAGAGGAGAGAGAGAGGGGAGGAGAGAGAGAGGGGAGGAGAGAGAGAGGGGAGGAGAGAGAGAGAGGAGGAGAGAGAGAGAGAGAGAGGAGGAGAGAGAGAGGGGAGGAGAGAGAGAGGGGAGGAGAGAGAGAGGGGAGGAGAGAGAGAGGGGAGGAGAGAGAGAGGGGAGGAGAGAGAGAGGAGGAGAGAGAGAGAGAGGAGGAGAGAGAGAGAGAGAGAGAGGGTGGAGGAGAGAGAGAGAGGGTGGAGGAAAGTGCGACAAAATATTTAGCTGTGAATCCAGAATGATGTTTTAATTGATACAGCTACGCTGTTCCCTTGTTTCCGAGTGCCCCAGAGAAACAAGCGAGTGCAAATTCGTGGGCCGTTCTAAAACTACTTGTGCTTCGTAAAAGTATTTGTTTACTCTTTGTTCAGTCATGTAACCTCATTAGTTAGCTAACCATCTGGTAACTTGAACAGTATATCCAAACATTTTGGGTCACAGAAAGGGGATGGCTTCTCAGGAGATCTATGATCATAGCAATGAATGACTGATCTCTTGTACGTGGTCATCACAAACCGGACATTTTTAAAGAGACAGTAACATTTTCAATAGAAAAATGGTGCTTTTACACAATGTAGAAACCTAATATTCCACAAATGACTTTGTAATTTCAATGACAGGTATTCGTGTCAACATCATAGCTTTTATAATGTCTTTACAATATTTAAAATGTATTTTTAGCTTAGGGCATTCCCAGGCTGTCTCCCGTCCCAGTACTAACCAGGCGTGTTCAGGGGGGTATGGCCACAAGCGTATATATTTGTTCTCTGTGAATTAGGTCCCTTGGCTCATCTCATAACTCCTCAAAGGGCTCGGGAGAGGCCAAGGTCATTAGTCCTCCGAAACATGATTTGCCTGACCACCTACTACTTCTTATCACACTGCTCACTACACCCAGATGTCAGCCGAACCAATGAGTCAGAGGAAACACGACCGGAGTCAGCTTGCAGGTGCCCCGGCCCTGTCACAAGGAGTCACTAGAGGACGATGAGCCAAGGAAAACCCCACCAGCCAAACCCCTACACCAGCCAGCGCCAATTGTGCGCCGACCTATGTGGCTCCCGGTCACGGCTGCTTGTGACACAGCCTAGGATCGAAAATCAGGCTGTAGTGGTGCCTCAGCACCACGGGGCTGCGCCACCCAGGAGCCCGTTACATATTCCTTTCTAGGACAAAATGTGCTTTAGAAGTCATATAGGCTGTATCTCAATCAATTAATTCTGGTGCTCCTAAATTTCATGAGGTGCTCCTAACTTTAAGTTGGGAGCACCAGTATTACCAATGAAAATGTTTAATTTAGAGCACTGTGTATGTATAAGGAAGAGTATTACTATAAAGTAAATGGTTTATGAGTATAAGAGAAGAGTTACTTACAGACTCATCCATGATAGAACCAGGGTCAAAGTAGTCTGGTTTCAGCTCTGATCTCTCTCTCCTGTTCTTAGAGGGGGGCTGGAGAAAGGAGAGAGATCATGATACACTGAACAAAAATATAAAACTCAACATGGAACAATTTCAAATATTTTACTGAGTTACAGTTCATATAAGAAAATCTGTCAATTGAAATAAATTATATTGCATGACGGAATGCAGATATGCATCCGTTGTTCACAGATACCGTTTTGAAAAAAGGTAGGGGCGTGTATCAGAAAAGGTATGTGGTGTGACCACCACTAGCCTCATGCAGCGTGACACATCTTCACATTCAGTTGATCAGGCTGTTGATTGTGGAATGTTGTCCCACTCCTCTTCAACGGCAATGCGAAGTTGATGGATATTGGCGGGAACTTGAACGCGCTGTCGTACGCGTTGATCCAGAGCATCCCAAACATGCTCCATGGGTGACATGTCTGGTGAGTATGCAGGTCATGGAAGAACTAGGACATTTTCAGCTTCCAGGAATTGTGTACAGATCCTTGCAACATAGGGCTGTGCATTATCGTGCTGAAACGTGAGGTGATGGCCTCAGGATCTCGTCAGTTTGTCTGTGCATTTCAAAATTGCCATTGATAAAATGCTAATTGTGTTCGTTGTCTGTAGCTTACGCCTGCCCATACCATAACCCCACCGCGGGGCACTCTGTTCTCAACGTTGACATCAGCAAACCGCTCGCCCACACGACGCCATATACGCCGTCTGCCCGGTACAGGTGAAACCGGGATTCACCCGTGACGAGCACACTTCTACAGCGTGCCAGTAGCCATCAACAATGAGCATTTGCCCACTGAAGTCAATTTCCAACTTCTCTAAAGCCAGGTGTACACGACACAATTTTGGCCCGATTTAGCTGTTCCAGGCAAGTTTGATCAGAGACAAAATCCCCACGAGGTTGCCTACTCAGGGCACACCGACACGCATTAAATGTGAGCGGGTCAGAGACGCAATCTGAGGGCTACCGATCTGGTCTTTGAGCAGTTCCAGACGTCCCGATATTGGCACAAAATCCGCAATGCTCTTGTAGTGAGATGTGCAACGACACGTTTTGAGAATGATGATCAGCGATAGCCAATGAGAGCGCGCCAGAGAAGAAGCCATTCAGACAATAGCGATGTTTCGAGTCACCCAGAATGTTTCGACTCTTGAGAAGGAACACCGACTACTGCTAGTACGCGTTTGTACTTGCCTTTAATCTAAGCGTCAAATTGTTTCAGGTCTGAAGTTCACAAGCAATGTTAGCGATTCAAAATGTTGGCAAGACACAGTATTTCAACTGTGTGGCAAGTGTGAATGTCAGAAAACATTTGAGGCTGCTTCAAGCCACAGCTCGTTGTAGCTACGTTAAATCTAACCACATCACTTTTGTTTTTGCGAAACAGTATGGTATCGACTCTTGTAATCACTAACAGGGATGTAAACCAAATTATGCTTTTAAGAGAAATAAGCTTTCGGTGTATATGGAAAATATCTGGGATCTTTTATTTCAGCTCATGAAACCAACACTTGACATGTTGTGTTTATATTTAGTGTTTCTTGACAGAGATCTTTGTGGATCACCACATAATTCACTGTAAAAGGTTTAAAAAAAAAAACTAAAGCCATATATGTAGTAAAAGGTCAAAGGTCTCACCAGGTCAATGTCCATGGTGTCAAAGTCCATGCCCTCGTTGAGGTCTTCCATACGACCCTCTGATGACATCATCACGTCCTCTACGATAGGCTCCTCATCCTCCTCCATCAGCCCTGTACCACGCCGACTACACACACACTAATTAGTACAGTCAAACAACCATCAACATAGAGCAGCTGTACATCAACAACTGGTTAGTCCACAAACAGATATGAAAAGGAAGTAGCTCTTACATGGCCTGTTGCAGGTTGGTCCTGAGCTTGGCGTAGTTCATGGCTCTCTCCTGCTGCTGACGAACCTCCTCCTGCTGCCTCTGAGCCAGCATCCACGTCACCTGGGTACTACAAACACCCAGCCAACCGGTCAGACAACCCTACTAGTGGTTCAGGTAGGTACATGTCAAAATAGAGAGATGAAAAGAGAGCGAGCAGAGAGATAGAGAATCTCACTTGTAGTCAATGGGTGTCTGGTGCAGTTGAGGGGTCTGGGGGAGTGTGTGAGGGTGTGGCTGCTGCTGGGAGTCTGAAGGGAGGGCGTACACTCCCATGTAGCTGTCGTCTCTCCCCCGTTTGGCCTCCCCCCTCATGTCCCCTGGTCCTCTCATCATGGTAGAGGTGAGGTGGGGGGAGGGCATCATCACGGGAGTCTGCATGCTCTGGTGCTGCCACGACATGTCTGTACTGCTGCTACTGCTCTCCTCCGCTATAGAACACACACACACGCCACTCTGAAAGGGTTGGATGACTAAGAGATGCAGTGAGCACTTCCCAACCAGGCTAGGTGATTTCAGCCATGGAGACTACACCATCTATCTAGCAGGGGTAACAGTGTTTACAGTAGGAGTTGACCTCAGACTGGGACAGTCCTCTCTAACATGGCCATATAGTGACCAGTCTGACTTCTAGACTCTGGTTCTGTAGCTACCTTCAGGAAGTCTCCTCTTGGCTGCAGCGACGGGAGCAGTGGGAGTAGCAGCCTTGGTCTTCTTGGATCTGACAGACGACCCTCTGGAGGAGTAGCCAGAAACCACAGACATGGTGTCATCGTCCCCGCCAGCCTGCAGGGAGTTCCTGTAGGAGATGAGTGGTAGCCAGCAGTCGTCTCTCTGGAGGGCCATCTGGAAGGTCATGAACCTCTCCAGATACATGTGACTACAGGGGAGAGAGGAGAGATGTCACACACACACCTAAACATAAAGTCATCTGGAAGGTCCTTAACTTCTTAGGGAGCGGCTCCCGAGGTGATGGTTTTGGAGTCTGGCGTGCCCAAAGTAAAATGCCTCCCACTCAGGCCCAGAAAATAGGATATGCACATAAATAGTATTATTGGATAGGAAACACTGAAGTTTCTAAAAGTGTTAAAATATTGTCTGTGAGTATAACAGAATGGATATAGCACAAAGGAATTTCTGTCCTGGAAAAAGTGTATTTGACACATTGCCTCATTTTGAACCCATCCCTATTGAAAATGACCATATATGGGAGTAAGATTGCAGTACCTATTGCTTCCACTGGATGTCAACAGTCTCTAGACAGTGTTTGATGATGTTTAGTTGCTCTGGATGGTAATAGAAGAAGAATTTCGACGTGGTCATCGGATGTAAACAGAAGAGGATGCGCGTTCACGGGCTCGCGCGCGCTGTGGTATTTTCCTTTCCTATCGCCCAGTTTATAATCCGGTTGAAATATTATACTAAATATACATAAGTGTTCCTGAGGACACATTATCAATGATGTTTGATTGTTCTTGGACAAGTGTATAGGTTGAACGAGTTCTCTTCACGGTTCAATGGGCGAGGACGCGGTATTTTATGAACATAACGCGCCAACCAAACGGAGATTTATGGATATAATAAATTACTTTTTCTAACAAAAGAACCATTGGATGTCTTCGTTGGACACTTGGGAAGCCCTCAGCAGAAGTTCTTCAAAAGGTAAGGGATTTGTTTTCGCTGTGAAATGTGTTGTGTCAACCGCGATGGTTTATGAATTTATGCTAATGGTAAATATTGGAGGTGCTACCCTCAAACCATCAAATGTAGTGCTTTCGCCGTAAATCCTTTTTGAAATCTGACAACGCTGTGATACTGCCAAGAAGCAGAGCTTTTGATGACTATGCAACACTTGTATATTGATGAATGTTTAATAATTCAACTTTTGGATTTTGAATTTGGCGCCTTGCATTTCACCGGGTTTCACCGGCTAGCGCCCCACCACTCCCTAAGTAGTTAAAGTCATGTGTCTGGGAGGGGACACAGTCCTCTTGTCCTGCTTCATGATATCATGTGACATATCAGACTAGTCATTACTTACACAGCCATCAGCTATGACACACACACACACACACAAAGGTACATGTGTCTGATTAGGAGAGGCAGAGGAGTGTACTCACACAGTCCTCTTGTCCTGCCTCATTAGTTTGGAGGAAAACTCAGAGAGGATATCTAGGAAGGCCAGGTGCAGAGGGGGGTTTCCTTCTCCCTGGGGACTGGGCTCCTTAAACGCAAACTCTATACCATCCCTGGAGACAGACAAGAGGGAGAGAGGGGTGGGAGAGGTAGGGAGAGAGAATTCTTTCTCAGACAAAATGAGGCATCTAGTAGCATGTAGATACATACATTAACTAGTCCTATGTACAGCTCACATCCACCATATGCTAGTCATGTTGAAAAGCTATGAAGAGAAATAGAGATCAGAAGAGGAAACTGACTTGTGCAGCATGGCGATAGCATCTCGTGTTTTCACCTGGTCCAGACCGAAGGTGAGAGAGAAACGTCTGGCCAGCTCCTTGATCCCACAGAACGCTGACGACGAGCGGTCAAAACCTGTCCCCAACTCTGACAACATCTCATGGAACAACTGGAGGAGAGAGAAGAGAGAGGGATGGGTGAATAAATGTGTGGAATAAAGAGATGGTTCTCTCAATGGGATTCTTTCCAGAAAAGCAAGCAGGGTCTGGAGATCTGACAGGTAAAACCAAGAGCTAGTCCTCCCTGTGTGCAACTAACCTGTTGTAGACGGAGGATGAGGGGGGTGTGTGTGTGTGTCGTACCTGTTGTAGACGGAGGATGAGGGGGGTGTGTGTGTGTGTCGTACCTGTTGTAAGACGGAGGATGAGGGGGTGTGTGTGTGTGTCGTACCTGTTGTAGACGGAGGATGAGGGGGTGTGTGTGTGTGTCGTACCTGTTGTAGACGGAGGATGAGGGGGGTGTGTGTGTGTGTCGTACCTGTTGTAGACGGAGGATGAGGGGTGTGTGTGTGTGTGTCGTACCTGTTGTAGACGGAGGATGAGGGGTGTGTGTGTGTGTCGTACCTGTTGTAGACGGAGGATGAGGGTGTGTGTGTGTCGTACCTGTTGTAGAAGCGGAGGATGAGGGGTGTGTGTGTGTCGTACCTGTTGTAGACAGAGGATGAGGGTGTGTGTGTGTCGTACCTGTTGTAGACGGAGGATGAGGGGTGTGTGTGTGTCGTACCTGTTGTAGACGGAGGATGAGGGTGTGTGTGTGTGTCGTACCTGTTGTAGACGGAGGATGAGGGGTGTGTGTGTGTGTCGTACCTGTTGTAGACGGAGGATGAGGGGTGTGTGTGTGTGTGTCGTACCTGTTGTAGACTGAGGATGAGGGGTGTGTGTGTGTGTCGTACCTGTTGTAGACGGAGGATGAGGGGTGTGTGTGTGTGTCGTACCTGTTGTAGACTGAGGATGAGGGGTGTGTGTGTCGTACCTGTTGTAGACTGAGGATAAGGGGTGTGTGTGTCGTACCTGTTGTAGACGGAGGATGAGGGGTGTGTGTGTGTCGTACCTGTTGTAGACGGAGGATGAGGGGTGTGTGTGTGTCGTACCTGTTGTAGACTGAGGATGAGTGTCTTGGCACATTGGATCTTGTCTATCTGTCTGGTCTTAGACATGGTCTCCTTGATGATGTCACCATAGTCATTATAATACTAGAGAGAGAGGAAGACGGTTCAGCCACAAGTCAGAGTCTCTTACAGGAAACAAACAGGACTTCCGATACTTTGCAACCAAGCAGTACCTGGAATGACTCCGGTAAGGATCTGGTGTTGAGGTTAAATGAGTGTCATAGGCAAGAAGAGGTGATAACCATATAATCTATAGAACAGGCGTCCCCATTCCAGTCAACGATGGGATAACGTGTGGACTGACAAGCATTACGAGTCTACCCATGACTTTAACAGTCAAATTGCCAGGGTTAGCGGTTCAAAGTCTTTTCTATAGATTATATTTCTATGGTCATAACAGTTTCTCCATTCTCACCCTCATGTACTGCTTAACGATATCAGTGTAACAGACAGGTATTTACAGGCCATTCTCACCCTCATGTACTGCTTAACGATATCAGTGTAACAGACAGGTATTTACAGGTCATTCTCACCCTCATGTACTGCTTAAAGATGTCAGCTCCAGTGTTCATCTCTACTACGTTATAGATGATCAGTTTACAGTAGGCCGCCAGGAGGTTTCGTCTCTTATGAAGAGCTTCTATCTTCGCTGCCTCGTCATCCTGCTGGCCATCTGTGGAGATACAACAGATTGTGACTGGCTGTGTAACTGAGCTCTTATGGGGAGCTTCTATCTTGCTGACCATTTTAAAAAGGTAGAACCAGGTACCCATAACCCATAGCCCGGTACACAAAGCCCATAGCCCGGTACACAAAGCCCGGGAACCATAGCCCATAGCCCGGTACACAAAGCCCGGGAACCATAGCCCGGTACCCATAGCCCATAGCCCAGTACACAAAACATCAGACAGTCACAGGCCAAGACAGTAATGTCATTCCTTTAGCAGGGTCGTTGTAGGTCTTGTCTGTAGCAGTGTGTGTGTAGCAGTGTGTGTGTAGCAGTGTGTGTGTACCTGTGCTGCCGTTGTCATCGTCCTGGTCTATGAAGACATGGTGCAGTATGAAGGACATGAGTTCTGTCTGTAGCGAGTCATCAGGACTGTAGACGAGCGGCTCCAGCTGCTCTCTGCCACCTGATACCATCTGATGACTGAAGACTAGCAACACATCACACAGGATGGTGAACGCCTGGGGGGGAGATGGAGTGTTGGTTATCAGCGGTCTGCCTCCTCGGCCACATCTTCCTCATCTCAATAGGGTTGCATGGGGAATCTGAGAATTTCAGGTTTGAAAATAACAGGATTGAAATCCCTAGGATGTGAATAGCTGCTACAGGACACTACCTGTTCCTTGACGGTTGTGTTGACGTTGGTGAGGTAACGTTGACACATCAGACAGAACATACGCATCTGTTTCCTCAGGCTCACCATGTCCTCCTACAAAACATTATTACATGATCAAAACACACATCCTCCTAGATTACATACACGAGTGAACCATCATAAGATGTGCTGTATAAACCTTGACTAACTCCCCAACTGCCTCCCTGATGCTATTTTCCTAGCTAGCAAATAATACTCAAATGAATGAGAAGGTTCTGAGCTGCCAGCCAGTTGAGAAGTGAGTTACCTTTCTGTGGCTGCCCTCTGAGACCTTGGCCAGGTGCCACAGGATGACATAGTGGGTACACTGCAGAGCATGGACCACTATCTGCTCTGGCATGTCTCCGTTTTCAATGCCCGTGTTGAGCAGCTTGAAGTTACTGCTGAACAGATCCCACTGGGACAGGTCATGGGCACTGGGAGGGAGGGAGAGAGAGAGGAGGGGTTAGAGAGAGGAGGGGTTAGAGAGAGGAGGGGTTAGAGAGAAGAGGGAGGGAGAAAGAAGAAGAGGGAAGGCCTTACTTGTGGAAGGCTGTGATTCTCTTGAGAGTAGACAGGACCTGGTAGACATCATCATCATCAGGCTCCTCACCCTGAACACAGAGACAGATCAGTATCAACTACACACACTGGTCCACTCCCCATATAGATGAAAAAGACTGGAGGTCCTCCCTCTCTGAGCTCTACTCCCCCTCAACCATCTGTTGAATTTGTCCACCAGTTCAGTCTCGCTTTCTTCCCTCCCTCATTCCTTCCTCTCACCTCTTGTATGAAGTCTTCCAGCAGTCTGTTGAATTTGTCCACCATTTCATCGAGCAGCTGTGACCTGGCGATGTCCACTCTGTTGAAGATGGTGAACTCCTCGTTGCTGAGAGCGTGGTAGGTCTTTGAGCAGGCCTCCAGCACCTCTGTGTCTGTGTGTTTCTCCACGATCTCCCTGATCTGACGCAGCAACGCCTCCAAGTGCTAGAAGAAGAGAGGGAGTTGGGAAATACATTTCAGAGATGTCTTGCAGTGTTATGCATTTGATATTTTACAATGTTTGTGCTGTTATTTTGTCAAGCTGAATAGTGCGTTGAATTAGACTACAGCGTAGGGGTGGGGTTAGACCTTCTCTAGTCGTCCTGTGGTGTAGATATCCAGGTCAAAAAACTGAGGGAGCTGCAGCAGGTTGGTCACCTTTTCTGAATCTATAGAGTACTGAAACAGAGAGACAGCACACTCACACACAGTACTGCAGGCAGGGGAAACAGACTAGAACACAGGTTTATTAGAGAGGGTAGTGGGGGTGAAGGTGTAGTGTCCTACTTTGGCCAGCAGAGGGGGCAATGCCACAGCAAACAGCTCTGTCATCCTGGTCCTGTCATCTAGCTGGGTCTTCTTCTCCTTCGCTGTCATCACCTGGGAGGAATAGTTGCTGTTTCTCTTTTGCTAAGTGAAAGGCAAGAAAAATAAGAAGTGAATGTTGATGCCCAGTCTAAATTCTCTCACCCTCTTCCCGGAACCGCGGCCTACGGGCGGGTGGCACTCTGCAGCCTGACGCACCGTACACAGCATGATCTCTATGAGAGCCGTCTCCTGTCGGTCTGTCAGGTCTACACACACCACATACATTACAGGCCAGATATAGGGGTTATGGGTCAGAGGTCAAGTATAAAGGTCAGAGATCATACCTTCCTCCCCTGGCACGGGGTCGTCCAGTAGCAGGCTGGTCATACACTCCCAGTCCTTCAACAGGTCAGCTCCACTCTCCCACAGAGAGTCCACCAAGTACGCAGCATGTTCATGGAGCTGAGAAATGCACAGAGACAGGCAGGGGCAGAGTGTGGGTCGGTGGATTTTTCCGCCAGTGAGTCTTGTAAGTATGCAGCATGTTCATGGAGGTAGAGAGAGAATGTGAGTGAAGCGGTGTGTGAAGCGGTGTGTGAAGCGGTGAGTGAAGCGGTGAGTGAAGCGGTGAGTGAAGCGGTGAGTGAAGCGGTGAGTGAAGCGGTGAGTGAAGCGGTGAGTGTGTACCTCGCTCTCCAGGAAGAAGAAAACAGTAGTTTTGATGAGGTTGGCGTTGGGGCTTTGTCTTCCTCTCCTCTTGGGGGCGCACTCCTCTTCCGGCTCACGCGTACTGAACAGTCTGGAGAGAAGTTACTAGTATTAGATATAGAAATATAAAACTAGATCAAAGTATATAAAACTGGACATTTGCCCAGACTACATAAAACAGACTAGGAATATGACAACACCAGAAAAAAAAACAGATCCCAGATCTACAAACCTCATGCCTGTTCTCTCCTCCTCACACTCCCTTTCTCCTCATGCCTGCCCTGTCTCCTTCTCTTATCCTAACCTCTCTACATTACTCTCTTCAGCTCTGCTCTCTCTCTCGCTCTCTCCCAGGGAAGAAGTCAGACATGGGTTTTTAGCATGACATTTGGCAGGACAATGTCTTCAGATGCACCATACAGTTTTCAAGAGTGTTTTGATTGATCTGACTGAAGAGAAAATACATGATAGAAGAATGTGTGACAATGGATTCAATCAAAATAAAACGAATCCTACTTCTTGAAGAGGAACTCCCCGGCTGCTATGGCGACCGGTCGGTGGGCGGAGTAGACCAGGTGATAGACGCTCTCACAGTCCTCCGGGCTCAGGACCTCATCTGTACTACTGTAACACACACAGCACAGATTAAACACACACATTAAACACACCTCCATATCCACTGTGAGAGCTGAACTGTAGCAACTTACTGTAGTACCAGAGTGAGCAGTTTTATTGCTTGTACTGCGACATCATACTCCTTGTCCAAAGTCATGGAGACAATGCGGTCCTGTGAAGAGAGGAAATTAATGACAAAGATTTCATATTTAGCTGAAATACCTCTACTCAAATTCAACAGGGCATAGTTAGTAATGGGTTAGACAGAAAATACACTACATGGCCAAAATTATGTGGACACGCGTTTGTCAAACATCTCATTCCAAAACCATGGGCATTAATATGGAGTTGGTCCCCCCTTTGCTGCTAAAACAGCCTCCACTCTTCTGGGAAGGTTTTCCACTAGATGTTGGAACATTGCTGCGGGGACTTGCTTCCATTCAGCCACAAGAGTATTAGTGAGGTCGGGCACTGATGTTGGGCGATTAGGCCTGGCTCGCGTTCCAATTCATTACAAAGGTGTTTGATGGGGTTGAGGTCAGGGCTCGGTGCAGGCAAGTCAAGTTCATCCACACCGATCTCGACAAACCATTTCTGTTTGGACCTCGCTTTGTGCACGGGGGCATTATCATGCTGAAACAGGAAAAAGCCTTCTCCAAACTGTTGCCACAAAGTTGGAAGTACAGAATCGTCTAGAATGTCATTGTTTGCAGTAGCGTTAAGACTTCCCTTCACTGGAACTAAGGAACGTAGCCCGAACCATGAAAAACAGCCCCAGACCAATATTTCTCCTCCACCAAACTTTACAGTTGGCACTATGCATTGGGGCAGGTAGCGTTCTGCAGTCATCCGCCAAACCCAGAATCGTCTGTCGGGCTGCCAGATGGTGAAGCGTGATACATCACTCCAGAAAACGCGTTTCCGCTGCTCCAGAGTCCAATGGCGGTGAGCTTTAAACCACTCCAGCAGACGCTTGGCATTAAGCATTGGGGATCTTAGCCTTGTGTGCGGCTGCTCGGCCATGGAAACTCATTTCATGAAACTCCCGACGAACAGTCTTGTGCTGACGTTGCTTCTAGCAGGGCAGAAATTTGACAAACTGAATTGCTGAAAAGGGGTGCCACATTGAAAGTCACTGAGCTCTTCAATACGAGTCATTCTACTACCAATGTTTGTCTATGGAGATTGCATGGCGGTGTGCTCGATTTTACACACCTGTCAGCAACGGTTGTGGTTGAAACAGCCAACTCCGCAAATTTGAAGGGGTTTCCACATACTTTTGGCAATGTAGTGTACCTACTCAAAACCAACAGGACATAGTAGTAGATTAGCTATAGTGCATCCAGTACGGTTGAGTGGTTGTCAGACATGGTCTTGTGTGGGGTTCAGTTGGTATAGCATGGTACTTGCAATGTTTAATTCCCGCTGGGACCACCCATATGAAAATGCATGAACGCACTACTGTAAGTCGCTTTGGATAAAGAGTCTGCTAAACGGCAAAGAAAGTTATGAAAGTTTAGCCTCGAGGTAACCAGTTGTAGTGTACTGATGTGTCCACCAGGTGGCGCTCTGACCTTGAAGCGGCTGGTGAACAGCTCCAGTCTGGTGTTCAGTTCTCTGTTGTAGTAGAGACCCTGCAGCGCTGTCAAACATTTCAGACGCACCTCGCCTTGCTACACACACACGTTGGAATTACACACACACATATATATAAACTTGTTAGAATTGCACACACTCCTAACTCAAACACCTTGCTGATAACGCATACACACTCCTCCTCCTCCTTACCTTGTCGTGCATGGTCCAGCCTACGTATTTCAGGTAGCTGTCATTGAGGAAGGCGTCACTGTAGAGCTTCATCCACATTCCTATCTCCTCTATAGTGATAGCTCTGATTTCTGCTATGGCATCACTGTAACACAACCGTCATCATCATCATATCTTCTATACAGAGGGAGAAAGCATCTCAAATTAAATCCATCCTATCTATGATCATTTCTGTGATGGAACAATGGACAGGCCACGTACCGATATCGGTGTACAAACACACCCTTGAATATAGCATTCATCATGTTTTCAATTTCGTCCTGATTTTCTTGAAGCTGAAATTAGAATGAGGAATCAGTAAGAAAACATTTTGATCAGGGTTCACCAGGCTGGATGGATGTGATTATTCACCAAGACAACCAAACACCACAGAAGAGACAGCTAGTATAGTTATCAAGACAACCAAACACCACAGAAGAGACAGCTAGTATAGTTATCAAGACAACCAAACACCACAGAAGAGACGGCTAGTATAGTTATCAAGACAACCAAACACCACAGAAGAGACAGCTAGTATAGTTATCAAGACAACCAAACACCACAGAAGAGACAGCTAGTATAGTTATCAAGACAACCAAACACCACAGAAGAGACAGCTAGTATAGTTATCAAGACAACCAAACACCACAGAAGAGACAGCTAGTATAGTTATCAAGACAACCAAACACCACAGAAGAGACAGCTAGTATAGTTATCAAGGCATTGAGGTGTATAATCAGTGAAATGTTGTACTAGGAGCCAGCAGATGGAAGCCCAGTGGAACATAGTGTTATGTAAGCCAGGACACAGCCATTGACGCCAGCTCAGCCACAGGGCCTAGTAGTATGTATGTATGTATGCGCGTGCCTGTCCGTCCCTCCCAAATGACTAGTTATGCTCCTCAGACATGTCTTCAAGTATCCTCATCTCGAAATTGGAACACAACTCGTTAGGTTGCTGCAAGTGGGTAATGGGAGTGTTTTATGAAGCAGGTTCTCAGAAGCAATGAGATCAGTCAACAATAAGGAAAATGTGAGCCAAACTAACCTTAAACCAAGGGCCCAAGAAGCCTTATTCAGTTCCCCAACCCTGACCCCTAACCCAGGAGGAGCCTAACCCTGACCCCTAACCCAGGAGGAGCCTAACCCTGACCCCTAACCCAGGAGGAGCGTAACCCTGACCCCTAACCCAGGAGGAGCCTAACCCTGACCCCTAACCCAGGAGGAGCCTAACCCTGACCTCCCTCTCACCTCTTTGCGTTTCTGCAGCAGTAGCTCCAGACGGTCGTTGGCTCTCTTAGCGACCATCTTGTTTCTCTCGGTCTCGTACTGCCGCTGTGTGTTGTCCATGTTGATGCTCAGGGTCAGAGCTACATTCACCAGGGCTGTCATCAGCTTCATGGCTACACACACACACACACACACACACACAGTTAATCAGCGACCAATACAGACAGACATATCCCTTGACCACACCCATTCTTTCTCCCTTACCTGCCAGTGTGCTGGTGTGCCTGAAGGCACGGACCTGTGAGTCCGACAGTCCGGTGAGGAGCGATATGACCGTGTCCATGAGGTACTCATCATAGATGATGCTGTACTGACACTGTCTCACCAAGACAGCAATGAACTCACAGAAACTACCCTTAAACTTCTTCCACAGTGGACCTGCCATGGTCAGAGGGTAGTCTCCGCTGTCCTATAGAGGAGGAGGAGGAGGAGGAGGGTGGAGGTGGAAGGCTTATGGAGTTACAGCTTCACAATTGCATGCAACTCAAAGACAGGGTAATGACATCTAAAACTGAACCAATCAGCTGGTACAATTCCGGTAACCGAATAAACTTCAACCCAGTGATTCAACCCTACCGCGTCTCTCACACACACACAACCCTACCACGTCTCTCACACACACACACACCCCTACCACGTCTCACACACACACACACCCCCCTACCACGTCTCACACACACACACACCCCCCTACCACGTCTCACACACACACACACCCCCCTACCACGTCTCACACACACACACACCCCCCTACCACGTCTCACACACACACACACCCCTACCACGTCTCACACACACACCCCTACCACGTCACACACACACACACACACACACACACACAACCCTACCACGTCTCACACACACACACACAACCCTACCGCGTCTCACACACACACACACACAACCCTACCGCGTCTCACACACACACACACACAACCCTACCGTCTCACACACACACCCCCTACCACGTCTCACACACACACACACACACACACACCCCTACCGCGTCTCACACACACACACCCCCCTACCACGTCTCACACACACACACACACACACACCCCTACCGCGTCTCACACACACACACACAACCCCTACCGCGACTCTCTCTCACACACACACACACACACAACCCTGCCGCGTCTCTCACACACACACAACCCTGCCGCGTCTCACACACACACACAACCCTGCCGCGTCTCACACACACACACAACCCTGCCCGTCTCACACACACACACACACAACCCTGCCGTCTCACACACACACACACACAACCCTGCCGCGTCTCACACACACACACACACACAACCCTACCGCGTCTCACACACACACACACACACACAACCCTGCCGCGTCTCACACACACACACACACAACCCTGCCGCGTCTCACACACACACACACAACCCTGCCGCGTCTCACACACACACACAACCCTGCCGCGTCTCACACACACAACCCTACCGCGTCTCACACACACACAACCCTACCGCGTCTCACACACACACAACCCTACCGCGTCTCACACACACACACACACACACACACAACCCTACCGCGTCTCTCACACACACACACACACACAACCCTACCGCGTCTCACACACACACACACACACACACCCCTACCGCGTCTCACACACACACAACCCTACTGCGTCTCACACACACACAACCCTACTGGCTCTCTCTACACGTGACACAACCCTACTCAAGGTCTCTCTACACGCACACAACCCTACCAGCGTCTCTCTCACACACACAACCCTACGCGTCTCACACACACACACCCCCTACCACGTCTCACACACACACACACCCCTACTGCGTCTCACACACACACACACACCCTACCGTCTCACACACACACACACACACACACAACCCCTATCGCGACTCTCACACACACACACACACACACACACACACACACAACCCCTACCGACTCTCACACACACACACACACACACACACACAACCCTGCCGCGTCTCTCACACACACACACAACCCTGCCTGTCTCTCACACACACACAACCCTGCTGCGTCTCACACACACACACAACCCTGCAGTCTCTCACACACACAACCCTGCTGCCTCACACACACACACACAACCCTGCCGTCTCACACACACACACACAACCCTGCCGCCTCTCACACACACACACAACCCTGCCGGCCTCTCACACACACACACAACCCTGCCGCGTCTCACACACACACACAACCCTGCCGCGTCTCACACACACACACAACCCTGCCGCGTCTCACACACACACACAACCCTGCCGAGTCTCTCACACACACACAACCCTGCCGCGTCTCTCTCACACACACACACACACACACAACCCTACCGCGTCTCACACACACACACAACCCTGCCGCGTCTCACACACACACACAACCCTGCCGCGTCTCTCACACACACACACACACACAACCCTACCGCGTCTCACACACACACACACACACACACCCTACCGTCTCACACACACACACAACCCTACCGCTCTCTCACACACACACAACCCTACCGCGTCTCTCACACACACACAACCCTACCGCGTCTCTCTCACACGCACACAACCCTACCGCGTCTCTCTCACACGCACACAACCCTACCGCGTCTCACACACACACACACACCCCCCACCACGTCTCACACACACACACACACCCCCCGCGTCTCACACACACACACACACCCCCTACCGTCTCTCACACACACACACACACACACACAACCCCTACCGCGACTCTCACACACACACACACACACACACACACAGCCCCTACACTGACTCTCACACACACACACACACACACTGCGTCTCTCACACACACACCCACAACCCTGCTGGCTCTCTCACACACACACACAACCCTGCTGCGTCTCTCACACACACACACACAACCCTGCTGCGTCTCTCTCACACACACACAACCCTGCTGCGTCTCACACACACACAACCCTGCCGCGTCTCTCACACACACACAACCCTGCCGCGTCTCTCACACACACACAACCCTGCCGCGTCTCACACACACACACAACCCTGCCGCGTCTCACACACACACAACCCTGCCGCGTCTCACACACACACACAACCCTGCCGCGTCTCACACACACACACAACCCTGCCGCGTCTCACACACACACACAACCCTGCCGCGTCTCACACACACACACAACCCTGCCGCGTCTCTCTCACACACACACACACACACACAACCCTACCGCGTCTCACACACACACACAACCCCTGCTGCCTCACACACACACACACAACCCCTGCCGCTGGCCTCTCACACACACACACACACACACACACCTACCAGTCTCACACACACACACACACAACCCTACCTGGCCTCACACACACACACACACACACTACCCTGCGTCCTCACACACACACACACAACCCTACCGTCTCACACACACACAACCCTACTGCCTCTCACACACACACAACCCTACCAGTCTCACACACACAACCCTACCGTCTCACACACACACACACACATCCCTAACGCGTCTCTCACACACACACACACACCCTACCGCGTCTCTCTCACACACACACAACCCTACCGCGTCTCTCTCACACACACACAACCCTACCTTCTCTCACACACACACACACACACTCTCCACACTGGTCTCTCACACACACACAACCCTAGCGTCTCTCTCACACACACACAACTCCTACCAAGGTCTCTCTCTCACACACACACAACCCTACCGCGTCTCTCTCACACACACACAACCCTACCGCGTCTCTCTCACACACACACAACCCTACCGCGTCTCTCTCACACACACACAACCCTACCGCGTCTCTCTCACACACACACAACCCTACCGCGTCTCTCTCACACACACACAACCCCTACCAGTCTCTCTCACACACACAACCCTACCGCGTCTCTCTCACACACACACAACCCTACCGCGTCTCTCTCACACACACACAACCCTACAGTCTCTCTCACACACACACACAACCCTGCAGTCTCTCACACACACACAACCCTACAGCGTCTCTCTCACACACACAACCCTACTCAAGGTTTCCTCTCACACACACACAACCCTACCAAGGTTTCTCTCACACACACACAACCCTACCAGTCTCTCTCACACACACACAACCCTACCAGGTCTCTCTCACACACACACAACCCTACGTCTCTCACACACACACAACCCTACTGTCTCTCTCACACACACACACACACCCCTAGTCTCTCTCACACACACACAGCCCTCAGTCTCTCTCACACACACAACCCTACCGTCTCTCTCACACACACACACACACACACACACACTACTGCTCTCTCTCTCACACACACACACACACACACACAGCCCTACAGTCTCTCTCACACACACACACACACACACACACACAACCCTACCGCGTCTCTCTCACACACACACACACACACACACACACAGCCCTACCGTCTCTCTCACACACACACACACACACACACAGCCCTACGTCTCACACACACACACACACAACCCTACAGTCTCACACACACACACAACCCTACTGCGTCTCACACACACACACACACAACCCTACGTCTCACACACACACACACACACACAACTACGTCTCACACACACACACACACACACACACAGTCCTCACACACACACACAACCCTACAAGGCCTCACACACACACACAACCCCTACAAGGCCTCACACACACACACACACACAACCCTCTGTCTCACACACACACACACACACAACCCCTACAGTCTCACACACACACACACACACACAACCCTACGGGCCTCACACACACACACACACACAACCCTACGCCTCACACACACACACACACACACACACAACCCCTACAAGGCCTCACACACACACACACACACACACACACACACACACACACACACAGCCCTACAGCGTCTCACACACACACACACACACACACACACACACACACACACACACACACACACACACACACACACACCCCTACACACACACACACACACACACCCTACAGTCTCACACACACAACCCTACTGTCTCTCACACACACACACACACACACACACACACACACACACACACACACACACACACACACACACACACACACACACACACACACACACACACACAACCCTACTGCGCGTCTCACACACACAACCCTACCGCGCGTCTCACACACACAACCCTACCTTGCGCGTCTCACACACAACCCTACTGCGTCTCACACACACACAACCCTACTGGCGTCTCACACACAACCCTACATGCGTCTCTCACACAACCCTACGCGTCTCTCACACAACCCTACCGTCTCTCACACAACCCTACCGCGTCTCTCACACAACCCTACCGCGTCTCTCACACAACCCTACCACGCGTCTCTCACACAACCCTACCGCGTCTCTCACACAACCCTACCGCGTCTCTCACACAACCCTACCACGTCTCTCACACAACCTACCTCGTCAAACTCCTCTGTCATCCTCCTGATGATCTCAGAGTTCTGCATGTTTCGGAACATCTCTCCACTGACCACTCCTTTACAGCCAGAACACTGGATGAAGAAGTTGATGAGGTCTAGCAGAGCCATGTCTCTGTCGTTTTTATACGCCTCAATCCAGTCATCAACCACAGACTGGAGCCAGGACAAACAGCAGCAGAGATAGACAATAAGTACAACTAAAATACAGTCCGCGAGGTTCAACTCTAATAAAGCTGATCTGGACATTAGATAGTTTATTTGATTATTGGACTGTTAAAGGGCCTAGCCAGTTCTATGTGTAGGCTCTCATTCATTGTTACATATATACACACACACACACACACACACACCGACCTGCATGGCGCTCTTGCCCATCTTAACAACCTCAAACAGCATTAGGTTCTCCATGCCATTCTCCTGGTAGTGGCCGTTCATCCTCCCTGCTCCTCCTGCTCCTTTACCCTTCTCTCCTGCTGCCTTCTTCCCTTTCTTACCGCCCTGGGACAGGAGGGAGAGAAACGAATAAAGAGGTTATAACATCACGTTGTATAGCTTGGGGAAGAGGTTATAACATCACGTTGTATAGCTTGGGGAAGAGGTTATAACATCACGTTGTATAGCTTGGGGAAGAGGTTATAACATCACGTTGTATAGCTTGGGGAAGAGGTTATAACATCACGCTGTATAGCTTGGGGAAGAGGTTATAACATCACGCTGTATAGCTTGGGGAAGAGGTTATAACATCACGCTGTATAGCTTGGGGAAGAGGTTATAACATCACGCTGTATAGCTTGGGGAAGAGGTTATAACATCACGCTGTATAGCTTGGGGAAGAGGTTATAACATCACGCTGTATAGCTTGGGGAAGAGGTTATAACATCACGCTGTATAGCTTGGGGAAGAGGTTATAACATCACGCTGTATAGCTTGGGGAAGAGGTTATAACATCACGCTGTATAGCTTGGGGAAGAGGTTATAACATCACGCTGTATAGCTTGGGGAAGAGGTTATAACATCACGCTGTATAGCTTGGGGAAGAGGTTATAACATCACGCTGTATAGCTTGGGGAAGAGGTTATAACATCACGCTGTATAGCTTGGGGAAGAGGTTATAACATCACGCTGTATAGCTTGGGGAAGAGGTTATAACATCACGCTGTATAGCTTGGGGAAGAGGTTATAACATCACGCTGTATAGCTTGGGGAAGAGGTTATAACATCACGCTGTATAGCTTGGGAAGAGGTTATAACATCACGCTGTATAGCTTGGGGAAGAGGTTATAACATCACGCTGTATAGCTTGGGGAAGAGGTTATAACATCACGCTGTATAGCTTGGGGAAGAGGTTATAACATCACGCTGTATAGCTTGGGGAAGAGGTTATAACATCACGCTGTATAGCTTGGGGAAGAGGTTATAACATCACGCTGTATAGCTTGGGAAGAGGTTATAACATCACGCTGTATAGCTTGGGGAAGAGGTTATAACATCACGCTGTATAGCTTGGGGAAGAGGTTATAACATCACGCTGTATAGCTTGGGGAAGAGGTTATAACATCACGCTGTATAGCTTGGGGAAGAGGTTATAACATCACGCTGTATAGCTTGGGAAGAGGTTATAACATCACCCTGTATAGCTTGGGGAAGAGGTTATAACATCACGCTGTATAGCTTGGGGAAGAGGTTATAACATCACGCTGTATAGCTTGGGGAAGAGGTTATAACATCACGCTGTATAGCTTGGGGAAGAGGTTATAACATCACGCTGTATAGCTTGGGGAAGAGGTTATAACATCACGCTGTATAGCTTGGGGAAGAGGTTATAATATCACGCTGTATAGCTTGGGGAAGAGGCTGTGATATGTTGTGGTGTGTATAAGTTGGGGAAGAGGCTGTGATATGTTGTGTGTATAAGTTGGGGAAGAGACGTACCTTCCCTTTGGTTGGGTTGATACTGACATCAGGAGCCTCAGAGAAGTCTGTGTCTGAGGAGAAACGGGTGTCCGAATCTCTGGCAAACACACACACACACACATTAGAAACAGTCTGCTGCATGCTGGTTGACACACACAATAGAAGTAGCCACTTACTGAGGATAGTGGAACTCCGACGGTAACTCTGGTGCCGCTATCATTTCTCTAACATGTCTGATCCAACTTAAATAAGAACAGACCTCAGATCCTCAGTGTCCACAAGGTAGCATAGGACCTGGAGGAGAAAACGGAAGAGAGTGCATGGCTATTGGACTTCCATTCAGAGAAGACAGGAGAGAGCGGAGTTGTATGATAACCTGCGGCTGAACTTCTACAACATACACATTGCATCCTCTTGAACAGGCCTCAATATCTGCCAGTGGCTCTTCACTGAGAAAAAATAAACAAAAATATTGCTTTCACATGGTAACAGGGGGCGAGCTCTATCCCCCCTGTCATGCTCAGCTGTGAGCTCATTGGCTCTCTCGCTCTTTGGTTTCCAGAAAACGTCACCCAGGGCTGGACATTGGAACTCCCCCATGACCATATAAAGGAGTGTCAGATCCACCCTCTGCTTGAGACACCAGTGGACATATACAAGGCAACCCTATCCTGGGTGTGTCTTAACGACAGTCGGGGCATACTGTACTATGAAGGATTACAATAGAAGTGTGTCAATCAGAAAATGAGTTGTAACGACCAACGAGAAATTCATTGCACTTGACTGTCCAATAAAACTGCTCGTGTCTGTACATACAACCAGTTTGTGCTTTTTTTGCTGGACTGCAGGTTGAATAAAGTTTTGCTGGGGAGAAGTGGGGCATATACCCAGACTCAACATTAAAACGCTACTGTATCTAGTTAAGCACTTGAGAGAATATCCCATGGGCTCGAATTATAACGCGTGAATTCCAATACACATGTGACTTATTTCATTGAATCTAAAAGCCATTCTTGCAAGCTAAATCCATACATAATGCGTTTGGTAATAAAATAGCATTAGCAAACGTCGTGTGTATCTTATTGCCTAAGCGGAGACAGTCCTCTCGCTGGCTGGTTGACTAGACGCGGAGCCTTGATGACCGGGACCGGAGAAGTGGCGCCAAACCCGGGTCCCTGGGCAACACACAGCGCGTAGAAAACGACTACATTAACGTGGAAATAACCAACAGAGAGCATCCCGAACTAGGCTAGCTACCATTGCCTAGGTAGTGCGCCAGCCGCTCCTGGGCTTTCTCAGTGACGGTCGCTGTCGAGACTAGACCCCGGTATCCTGGCGAGGGATTTCCCGGCTGAAGGAGCTAGCTCAACACCGGCTGTCATCGGAGCGTCACCCTTTAACGTTACGTACATTCAAATAACAACTTGCCTTCCGTGGATCACACTCCACCAGGAGTTTAAAATGGTCATCATTCAACTAACGTCAGTACCCACTTATATGCAAGCTAACTAGCTCCAGTACGTACAGGGCTGGTGAAAACATCTCCCGTGTTAAGTGGGGAGCTAACTGACGTTAGCCTAGCTGCCGCTGCCATTCTCCATCTTGTAGAGTTAGCGAGCTACTTCCCCGGCTAGTTAGCCATGTCCTAGACCGGAGTTCCGATAACCAGACATCTCCTCAATAAAACGGGGGATATTTAGCTAGTTAGCTAATACCATGTGTCCCTCAAAGTTCGTGTAAAGACCTAACGTAGCTTGTTTATGCAACCCACTTGTTGTGGAACAACAATACAACCATTTAGTTACATAAAAACAGCCCGTCCTTCACGCCCTCCATCTTGCCTCGGGAGTTTCGATACTGTACCGTTGCCTAGCTAACGTTAACTCCCAAGTGGAAACACATTTAAATGGACGTAAACAAACACTTTGTTGCATATTAGCCTAGCTAACTATCTAGCTACGTTTCAATTAAGTGAGTCTACTTTTCGGTAGGCGTAACCCAGATTCACGATCAACAAGACAAAAAGTAGCCTACAGTGGCTAGCTTACGACTTTCGGTGGCTAGCAGTCCCCGTACTTCTAGCCTGTTAGCTAGCATGAGAAGCTAGCTACCAACAAAATTGCTACAAACCAACTAACTTCGAGATTCCACTCCGCCATTTTATAAAACTTACCCCGTTATTCAACGTATTTCCAAACGAATCACTGCTTTGTTGAGTCGTTATCTGTTCTTGTGTTGATATAACCACGATTTCCGCAAATGAGTTTGAAACTGGCGGTCAGAGGCGGTTTTGGACGCTCAGTCTCTCCCCGCCACTTGCTCCGTAGTAGGGTTTGTTGTTTCCACAACGAGGGGGGAGGATAACTCCTGGTGCACCGCTGCCGCCTAGCGGCAAGAGGAAATACGTCCGTAGCCCCGTGACGATGGGGGATCTGACATCTAGCGGTTATTTACAAGGTGTGCAACTGCCAGCTACCGGCAAGTACGTTACAGATGGGGGTGGGGATGGACCTACCACAGAGTTTCTGAACCCAGAGGCGCAACATCAAGTCAAATAAAATCTAATTTTATTGGTCACATACACATGGTTAGCAGATTTTATTGCGAGTGTAGCGAAATGCTTGTGCTTCTAGTTCCGACAATGCAGCAATATCTAACAATTACACAACAACTACCTAATACACACAAATCTAAGAAAAGGAATGGAATAAGAATATATACATATAAATATATGGATGAGCAATGACAGAGTGGCATAGGCAAGATGCAATTGATGGTATAAAATACAGTATATACATATGAGATGAGTAAAGCAAGATATGTAAACATTATTAAAGTGGGATTATTAAAGTGACTAGTGATCCATGAATTAAAGTGGCCAATGATTTCAAGTCTGTATGTAGGCAGCAGCCTCTCTGTGTTAGTGATGGCTGTTTAACAGTGATGGCCTTGAGATAGCTTGGATTTGATGCGCCTGTACCGACCTCACCTTCTGGATGGTAGTGGTGTGATCAGGCAGTGGCTCAGGTGGTTGTTGTCCTTGATGATCTTTTTGGCATTCCTGTGACATCGGGTGTTGTAGGTGTCCTGGAGGGCAGGTAGTTTGCCCCCCCGGTTATGTGCTGTGCAGACCGCACCACCCTCTAGAGAGCCTTGCGGTTGTGGGCGGTGCAGTTGCCGTACCAGGCGGTGATGCAGCCCGGCAGGATGCTCTCGATTGTGCATCTGTAAAAGTTTGTGAGGGTTTTAGGTGACAAGCCACATTTCTTCAGCCTCCAGAGTTTGAAGAGACTGTTGCGCCTTCTTCACTACGCTGCTGTGTGGGTGGACCATTTCAGTTTGTCCGTGATGTGTACGCCGAGGAACTTAAAACTTTCCACCTGCTCCACTGCTGTCCTGTTGATATGGAGAGGGGGGTGCTCCCTCTGCTGTTTCCTGAAGTCCACGATCGTCTCCTTTCTTTTGTTGACGTTGAGTGAGGTTGTTTTGCTGGCACCACGCTCAGAGTGCCCTCACCTCAACCCTGTAGGCTGTCTTGTCGTTGCTGGTAATCAAGCCTACTACTGTTGTGTCGTTGCAAACTTGATGATTGAGTTGGAGGCGTGCATGGCCACGCAGTCATGGGTGAACAGGGAGTACAGGAGGGGGCTTAGCACGTACCCTTGTGGGGCCCCAGTGTTGAGGATCAGCGAAGTGGAGATGTTGTTTCCTTCCTTAACCACCTGGGTGCGGCCCGTCAGGAAGTGCAGGACCCAATTGGACAGGGCAGGGTTGAGACCCAGGGCCTCTAGCTTAATGATAAGCTTGGAGGGTACTATAGTGTTGAATGCTGAGCTATAGTCAAAGAACAGCATTCTTACATAAGTATTCCTCTTGTCCAGATGGCATACATCAGTGTGCAGTGTTATGGCGATTTCATCGTCTGTGGACCTATTGGGGCGGTAAGCAAATTTAAGTGGGTCTTGGGTACAGGAACAATGGTGGCCATCTTGAAGCATGTGGGGACAGCAGACTGGGATAGGAAGAGATTGAACATGTCCGTAAACACACCAGCCAGCTGGTATGCGCATGCTCTGAGGACGCGGATAGGTTAACACTTTAAACGTCTTACTCTCGTCGGCCACATTGCAGGAGAGCTCACAGTCCTTGGTAGCGGGCCGCGTTAGTGGCCCTGTATTATCCTCAAAGCGGGCAAAGAAGGTGTTTGGTTTGTCTGGAAGCAAGACGTCGGTGTCCGTGGCGCGGTTGGTTTTCTTTTTGTAGTCCGTGATTGTCTGTAGACCCTGCCAAATACGTCTCATGTCTGAGCCGTTGAATTGCGAGGAACGCTTGCAAAACAGACCAAGCCAGCCGAGCTAGGGTTTGAGAAGTCAATGAGAGAAGTGAACAATTCTTCTTTATTCTTAAGTAGTTGATCATGTTATGACTCCAACGTCGTGAAAGTGACAAACTGACAAAAACAACTTTATATCGAAGGAGTGCCTTTGATTTGACAGCCTGCACATGCGCAGTTTGGCGTTAGACACGATGACGTGTCTCTGCGCATGATCTTAGCTAGCCAATGTCGTCAAGACAGCCTACAAGTGTGATCAGGGATTTCTATTGGAGAAGCAGTTTCTGCTTATCTTTATATGGTACATCCTTTGGCCCTGCAGTCAATGGTGTGGCCGCAGCTCAATACTTGTAGAATCTCAATTACATTTCCTTGACTCCTCGCATACTCTCTCCTCAAAATCCATTGGAGGAGAAAGTCAGAGGGGAAGGACATCTAGAGTCAATTAACCAATTGAAAAGCTTCCCCCCTCCTTCCTTGTCTCATTTCCTTTATTAGAACTGTTTCAGAATCTGAAGACATAATTTGTGTAAGAAATGGCAGATACAGTTGAAGTCAGAAGTTTACATAGACTTTGGTTGGAGTCATTAAAACTCGTTTTTCAACCACTCCACAAATGTCTTGTTAACAAACTATAGTTTTGGCAAGTCGGTTAGGACATCTACTTTGTGCATGACACAAGTCATTTTTCCAACAATTGTTTACGAAGAGATTATTTCACCTATAATTCACTGTATCACAATTCCAGTGGGTCAGAAGTTTACATACACTAAGTTGACTGTGCCTTTAAACAGCTTGGAAAATTCCAGAAAATGATGTCATGGCTTCTGATAGGCTAATTGACATCATTTGAGTCAATTGGAGGTGTACCTGTGGATGTATTTCAAGGCTTATCTTCAAACTCAGTGCCTCTGCTTGACATCATGGGAAAATCCAAAGTCAGCCAAGACCTCAGAAAAAAATGGTAGACCTCTACAAGTCTGGTTCATCCTTGGGAGCAGTTTCCAAACGCCTGAAGGTACCACGTTCATCTGTACAAACAATATTACGCAAGTATAAACACCATGGGACCACGCAGCCGTCATACCGCTCAGGAAGGAGACGCGTTCTGTCTCCTAGAGATGAACGTACTTAGGTGCGAAAAGTGCAAATGAATCCCAGAACAACAGCAAAGGACCTTGTGAAGATGCTGGAGGAAATAGGTACAAAAGTATCTATATCCACAGTAAAACGAGTCCTATATCGACATAACCTGAAAGGCCGCTCAGCAAGGAAGAAGCCACTGCTCCAAAACCGCCTTAAAAAAAACAGGGTTGCAACTGCGCATGGGGACAAAGATCGTACTTTTTGGAGAAATGTCCTCTAGTCTGAGATGTACCCAAAGAGGGTAGTCACTAATCTAAATACCACTATCTCTGCCTGGCCTTCAAGAAGATAACTATTTTATTCTGCGCTTCTTTATCTAAGTGTTAGTAGCATACATGAAAGTAAAGACAAGTCACACTTACATTTTTTTAAACAATTTATTTTCTAGTCTTGGTCAAACAAGAGTTGCATTGAAGTGCAAAGGAAAGATGAATTTAGGAACACAATTTAAAAAGGGGTACAATATTTGGATGTGATCTCTATAACTAAATCAAATAATTAAGTGGATGTCAGTTATGCCGTTATATCTAAATAATGGAAATTGATCCAAATCTACAATTCATCTATTTATTCACACAGAGCACACATAATGAATCATAAAAGTGTCCAACGCTGAAAGCATACTAGTTGGCCTAAGAAACATACAGTAAGATTGGGAACCCTCAGGACTACTTTAGAAACATGTCATTTGCAAACTAACTAGAAACACATGACTTGCAAACCAATAACAAAAGCCCAGTCAACAACTTCATCATTTTAAGAGAAATATGAAGAAAACATGGAAATGGCATGATAGTCTGAATAAAGAAAATACACACAAGAAAATGAGATTGTTTGAAAAGGCACTGTTCATAGCTGCAATGGTAGATCATGGTACTGCACAGCGGACCTATAAATTAAAATGTATGCACTTACTACTGTGGATAAGAGTATCTGCTAAATTACAAAAATGTAAGTATCAGAACTGTGGATAGATGGAGTACAGCCATGGACAAAAAGTTGCATGTACAACTCACGTCAGGGACAACTGTTGCATTTTATCTAACCCTAACCTTGACCTTTTTCTCCTAACCAGCTGCGTAAAGTCACTTCTGTCCATAGCTGTACTCCATATAGTCTCAACCTTAGTTTCCCATCTTGGTATGAAGATTCAGAGGCCCATTGCCTCTTGGGTATTGTAGTGTGAACCTCACTGATATGTCACATAACAAGGAAGTGTCATTATCTATACAACAATCCTTGAAAAATAAAATCCCCACACTTTTCATGATTCGCTTATTCATATTTACAGTGGTCCTCCTCAAATATAATATCTCTCTATGTACATTTTGTAGTAGGAAAGCGTGTGTTTATAAAATCATTGAGGTGGTAAAGCAGCATTGCCATTTAAAAGAGTTAATATTCCTGGGCCAGCATTCATTATGCATCTCAGAGTAAGGCTGCTGATCTAGGCTCACTTTTGCCTTTTAAAATCATACTGAGTAAGAGACGGGACCTGATCCTAGGTCAGCACTCGTACTCTGGAGACAACAATCCCTGACACCATGTTGCATGTTAGGAGATGTATGTCTTGATCTTCTGTGTGATGGCTTCACAGCAGATGGGACACTTGCCGAGGGCCTCGGAACACTCCTTGCAGACGACCAGATGCCCACAGGGGATGAAGACGATGCAGATGTCTCTGTCCATACACACTTTGCACTGTTTTTCCCTCTGCAGCTTTCGTAGCTTCTCAAAGGGATCCTCATCTGAAATAGGGGAGAAACATCAGTAGGTAACCGAGCACAATAAATTAGGAGGAATACTGACCAACATGGTTTGATTCTGTTACTTCTATAGCCAAGCCTCACGTAGGCCTACAGTGTGAATAGCATTGTGATGCTATTGTGATTGATTGGAATATGCAGATGGGTCAACTAAGTAAAAATTGCAAAACCCTGTGTCTCTTTTCAGGAATTCTTGATATATCCTGTAAACCTCATTACCAGTTTTGATAGAACAATGCCCCGATATGATACTAGCAAGCATTGCTAACTGTGAGACACATACCATGGTTCTCTGCGGTCTCTGCGTCGCTGTCAGGGCCTCTGTTAAAGCAGTCCTGCAGCAGAGTCTCCAGGCTGGAGTATCCTGTCCCAGCCCTGCGTATCCTCTCCAGTATAGTCCTCTCTACCAGGGAAGGCTCCAGACCCATCTCTACTGCCCTCTGGGCCATGGCTGACCGCAGCACCTCTGCACAGAGAGATGGAGGACATTGAGCCTCTTCTAGTCTGTGTCGGAAATAGAACTCTACACTATATACATGTACAGTGCCTTCGGAAAGTATTCAGACCCCTTGACTTTTTGCACATTTTGTTAGGTTACAGCCTTATTCTAAAATGTATTAAATCGTCACCCCATCTACACACAATGCCACATAATGACAAAGCAAAAAAGGGTTTAGAAATATTTGCAAATTTATTAAAAAACTGAAATATAAAATGTACATAGTCTCAAGTCAAAAGTTTGGACACACCTAGTCATTCAAGGGTTTCTCTTTATTTATACATTGTAGAATAATAGTGAAGACATCAAAACTATGAAATAACACACATGGAATCACGTAGTAACCAAAAAAAGTGATAAACAACTCAAAATATATTCTATATTTGAGGTTCTTGGCCGAAGCAAGTCTCTTCTTATTATTGGTGTCCTTTAGTAATGGTTTCTTTGCAGCAATTTGACAATGAAGGCCTGATTCACACAGTCTCCTTTGAACAGTTGATGTTGAGATGTGTCTGTTACTTGAACTCTGTGAAGCACTTATTTTGGCTGCAATTTCTGAGGCTGGTAAATCTAATGAACGTATCCTCTGCAGCAGAGGTAACTCTGGGTCTTCCATTCCTGTGGTGGTCCTCATGAGAGCCAGTATCATCATAGCGCTTGATGGTTTTTGCGACTGCCTTGTCTGACCATGTCTTAAAGTAGCGATGGACTGTCGTGTCTTTGCTTATTTGAGCTGTTCTTGACAAAATATGGACTTAGCCTTATTTGGTAAAAGACAATCTCCTGAATACCACCCCCTACCTTGTCACAACACAACTGATTGGCTCAAACGCATTAAGGAGGAAATATTCTACAAATTAAACTTCATTGAAATGCATTCCAGGTGACTACCTCATGAAGCTGGTTGAGAGAATACCAAGAATGTGCAAAGCTGTAAAGGCAAAGGGTGGCTACTTTGAATAATTAATTTGTTTAACACTTTTTTTGGTTACTACTTGATTCCATGTGTTATTTCATAGTTTGTATTCACTATTATTCTACAATGTAGAAAACAGTAAAAATAAAGAAAAACTCTGGAATGAGTTGGTGTATGCAAACTTGACTGGTACTGTAAATATTCAGACCATTTACTCAGTACTTTGTTGAGGCATCTTTGGCAGCGATTACAGCCTTGAGTCTTCTTGGGTATGACGCTACAAGCTTGGCACACCTGTATTTGGAGAGTTTATGCCATTATTCTCTGCAGATCCTCTCAAGCTTTGTCAGGTTGGATGTGGAGTGTTGCTGTACAGCTTTTTTCAGGCCTCTCTCCAGAGATGTTCGATCGGGTTCAAGTCCAGGCTTTGGCTGGGCCACTCAAGGTCGTTCAGAGACTTGTCCCGAAGTCACTGCTGCGTTGTCTTGCCTGTGTGCTTAGGGTCGTTGTCCTGTTGGAAGGTGAACCTTCGCACCAGGCTGAGGTCCTGAGTGCTCTGGAGCAGGTTTTCATCAAGGATGTCTATGTATTTTGCGCCGTTAATCTTTGCCTCGATCCTGACTAGTCTCCCTGCTGCTGAAAAACATCCCACAGCATGATGCTTCCACCACCATGCTTCACTATAGGGATGGTGCCAGGTTTGCCTCCAGACATGACGCTTGGCATTCAGGCCAAAGAGTTACATTTTGGTTTCATCAGACCAGAGAATCTTCTTTCTCATGGTCTGAGAGTCTTTAGGTGGCTTTTGGCAAACTCCAAGCAGGCTGTCATGTGCCTTTTACTGAGGAGTGGCTTCCGTCTGGTCACTACCATAAAGGCCTGATTGGTGGAGTGCTGCAGAGATGGTTCTCCCATCTCCACCGAGAAACTCTAGAGCTCGATCAGAGTGACCATCGGGTTCTTGGTCAGCCGCCCTGCTCTAGGAAGAGTCTTGGTGGTTCCAAACTTCTTTCATTTAAGAATGATAGAGGCCACTGTGTTCTAGGGGATTTTTTTGGGGGACCCTTCCCCAGATCTGTGCCTCGGCACAATCCTACGGACAATTCCTTCGACCTCATAGCTCGGTTTTTGCTCTGACATGCACTGTCAACTGTGGGACCTTATATAGACAAATCATGTCCAATCAATTGAATTTACCACAGGTGGACTCCAATCAAGTTGTAAAAACATCAAGGATGATCAATGGAAACAGGATGCACCTGAGCTCAATTTCCAGTCTCATAGCTGAATACTTATGTAAATAAGGTGTGTTTTTTTGTTTTAATACATTTGCAAACATTTCTAAAAAACTGTTTTCGCTTTGTCATTATGGGGTAGTGTGTAGATTGCTGAGAATTTGTATTTATTTTATCAATTTTAAAATAAGGCTGTAACGTAACAAAATGTGGAAAAAGTCAAGGGGTCTGCATACTTTCAGAAGGCACTGTATGTACACCCTTTGTCTAGTTCCAAAACTAATAAATAAAAAGTGAAAAGGGTACAACTTCACAAAAACATTTGTCACATTTCTTCTTTTTTATACCTGTTCCGTGACTTGAACATCCATTCAGGTGACTTGAAGCCTGAAAAAAAAAAAAAAAATAGAAAGAAGGAATTTGATATGGTAGGAGTCATGTAAGGATGGGTGCAGTTTAATGTTTGACCAAAGGTTTAGGGGTTAGAGGTCAGGGTTAAGAGGATAAAGTCTTGGAGACTTACAGCATTGTTCCAGCCAGGACCTTGTAGCTGAACGCTGCTGATGAACTCCTGTCCTTTCTCTGCCAGCAGAAAACTACACCTGGATTAAAACATGACACGCAACGTAAGTGAAGCGCATATGGTTGTTTACTTTCTACGGAGTGTGAGTGACGTGCGTTTTTACCCCGGATAATGTTTGGCGTGCTCCTCCCAGGGATTCTCGTCCGGCTGCCAGCCCTTCAGACCTCCACCACAACAGAAACACGCCACACGGTCTGGAGCTCCTGCACAAACACAGAAACACACACACTTGGGTTAAGATCAACCCAGACACACACTGGTTAGGATATGTCCCTGGTTCCCTCTACGTCCCTTCCTCCCAGGCCCTTTTACCATTGAGTAGCAGGTATTTGTAATAATACGTTTTGAATTGTATTTGTTTGTTTAGTTACTTTTCTCACAGCCAAAGCCCCGCTCCCCAGTCTCACCTGTGTTGTAGAAGCCTGCTCTGGCCAGCCTCTCGTGGTCAATAGGGTGCTGGATTCCTGCAAAGCTGCCCAGCCTCTCCTCAAAGCTCTGCATGGGGACCTGAGGACCCGGGCGTGGCCTGGTCTCCCCTACCTCTCCCTCTCTCCCCACCTGAGAGGGTAGGTTCCCCACATCATGCCCCAGTATGAAGAAGCAGTAGGGGAAGTGTTTGGAGTGCTCCCCCCATGCCGTGTCCCCAGGCTCCCAGCCACCCAGCATCCCTCCACAGCAGAAGCACTGCACCCGGTCGCTCTCCCCCAGATAGAAGAGCCCTGCCTGGGCCAGCTCTCTAGGCCGAACCGGGGATGTGGAGGGCCACGGGCCTAAGGTGTTGAACCGGGAGTCTTCGCTGACCATGTGCGGGACCATGGGGTAGGTGGTCTCATCCACCACCTCTCCCGTCCTCAGGCGGAACTCCATGTCCTCAGCGTCTTCGTTGTAGTGGGGTTCGTCGGTCAGCATGGCACCTTGAAGAGAGTTGACCCTGGAACGATGGGTGCAGCTCAGGAACTTACAGGTGGGGGAGACCTGAAACATTACAACAGTAGTATGATCATTTGGAAGAAACAGGAGATAATGTTACAAAAAAAAAAAAAGAATGTTCATCACCCTTCTCATGCTCACCTCCACGTGCCTCTCCACGGGTACGTCCCCTCCACACCAGTTCTCTACAGTTTTGTGGCAGCTGAAGCAGCGCACCTTGTCAGCCTGTCCTGTGAAGTAGAACCCAGCGCGGGCCAGCCTCTCTGCTGACACCTGCTGGGCCAGGGGGGAACCCCGGAACGAGTCTAGCCGCATGCCCATCATGGACCAGTCTGCTGCGTGGTCCGACTCCAGATCACTGTCTCTCCCGGGGCTTGACATCACGACACAGGGACAGGGCAACCTGAGATGGAAGGGCTGGGGGGAACAAACAACAAAGTCATTTCCACCATGTAAATGCATAAGTTTGGCAATAGAGAGCATTGTATTTCCTAAAAAGTGGCACTAGATGGCAATATGCACATTGCTATGGATTTTGAGACGCTGTGCCTTTAAGACTGGAAAGAGTGTGTGGTCACATGGAGGCGTTGGCTGCTACATGTGAGGGGTGGGGAGGCAGGAACAGGCTCTCTAAGATATGCTGTCACACTATTCCTGCTCACCACAGGAATACAGAGAAATACACAACGACCCACACAGCCGAATGTAATCAACACTTATTACTTTAAGTGAGCACTCTGCTCAGTTTTCCTTTCTTTCCTATTATCTACTCTTTAAAACAAAGCTCAGCATTTTGTAGGAAAGGAGTTACGTAACGCCTACTTTGTGATGTGAATCAATCAGCCCTCTCTGAGTAGTATGTTGCAACACGATCAGTACGCAGTCTTATCAATGTTACGGTACTAACACACCACAAATCCCCAACAGGGAGGATGAGGAACCAGTTAGTTAGAACAATCAGCTATTTCACCCCAGGCTGTACTCACCAATCAAATATTATCCAATCCCATCACTGTTCCTGCTGTCAACATTGATGCAATCAATTGTATAGAGTACATCGTTGCCATGCCTTGTGTTAGGCTAGATAAATTGTCTATAGCAGCAACAGACAGGCACCCAGGCTACCAACCACAGAATTAATATTTATATGGAATAGAATTTAGTTACTGTCTATGCTAGCAAATAACTAACCAATATTGCTTGTAATATTTTGTATACCAGCACTTAGACTGGAAGTTATGGTTTCATAGGAATGCTCTCTCACTATAATGAAACTGTCCGTTGGCAGATTGATGTGAAAACAGACATGTAGATGACTAAATAGATGATGTCCAAGGAACGTTCGCTGTATCCACTCATTCCCATGCTTTCTCTGACGCATCAAAAGGCGTCATCATCAACAGGGCCCTGAGTAGAACATATTATTGACTATGAACTGGTTATGTGTTCATGATTGTATAACTAGGACTACACTGCAGGACTTGTCTTTGTGGCGAAGGCTCATCTGTTACTGACCAGAGCTGAGCCTTAATCCCAATGCACAGGAAGGATATAGATGTGGCCCCACTTGGTCGAATGACAGCAATAGGCTGATCATACATGCATGTCAAGGGTTCTGGGAGACCTTTTCGGCACAGTAGCGCCGTGTCCGCGGTTCAAACTCCACTCTGACTCCATGTGTTCACTCAATCGCAACAGTCAGTCAGACAGACACGTGGGAGGGGGGGTCTATTGGCCGGCCACGTACATTCTGGAAAGTTCACAAGCTCTTGTTTGTGTCTATAGCAAGACAAAAGTCCCAAACATAAACCTAGGTAGACGTGAATCGCAATGTGCTGCGGATTGACCTGTTTGAGAGTCGAAGGTTGAATACTCTGCTGGGCATGGATGCGCACTCTCAGGGATTACATTCTTCCAATGTTAAGTATTTATGTATAACCACTAGGCTACCCTACCACCCCAAGTATGACATAGTTAAATAAAACACAAGCAACATTTCGTGTAATAACGAAAACTCACAAGGCAAACATGATCTGTCTATAGTGCACTGATCAGTCGATAATGAGCTAGTTCGCCTTAGACAGTAACGTAGTACAACAGACGAGCCGTCAACCACAACAATTGAAAATGCATCGCAAAGACATAGCCTATACGCATACCTTAGAAATGCTTGAATGTCAACGGATGCCTGTGAGGTCTTGGATGCTGCCTGTCTCCTTTCCAAATAAGACAGATCACCAGTATTTTGACCAGACTATTTGACCCTGGTTTCCGGAAGTAAGTTCAGCGTTGTTGTTCTGCGCACCACTACAGGCGCAGCCCACATGACCACCATAGCGGAAATTGATAGCTATGACGTAGGAAAAAGGAAGTGTGACAAGGCCAAGATGGCGTCATGCTTTTTATTTTACACCCAACTTCAGAAAGATTGTGCAAAAAAAACTAGTTTAGAGTCATTAAGGTCTTAGGAATGTGTATATGTCAAAATGATCAGTTTTATGATCATCAGTTTTCATATGCACTTAAAATAGTAGGTACCCTTTTATTTTTTTAATAATTATTTTGTATTTTATTATTATTTCTCAGAATCATCCCTAATTACATTAAAGAGAGTTTTTAGTCTCTCTTACTACAGAGAACCCTTGGTTCCTTATTGCTTGCGTTCACTGCTTCCACGTTATTGACTCCTACAGTTTATACTTTTATATAATCTTTGTTGTTTTGTCTTTGTCTATAGTTTCTCTTAATGCTAGGGGGTTACGAAACAATGTGAAGCGCAAGGCCTTATTTTTATTTTCTTAACAACCTCACTCAATTTCTGCTGATGCCAAATTCTGGAGGTCACAATGGGGTAATATTCTACACTCAGAATGTGACCCCTTTGGTCACTTTATTTGTCTTGTGATCAGTTACAATGACATTATGCTCCTTACTGTAAACTTCTACGGGTACAACACCAAACATGACAATGATGAGTTGCTTGAATCTATAGAGAAACATATACTTAATTGGTTATCTACATGTCCCAATTCGTTATTATTGATAGGAGGGGACTTTAACATTACTATAGATAATTCAACTGATAGATGGCCCCCAGGTAGGCCAACCAAACCAAAGTTTCACGCCAATATAGAGAAAATAACAAAAGCTGAGAGAAAAAATGTACATCCTGTCATTCACGCAGGTATTTGCCCTGTCATTGGCTAGAATAGTCCCACCTGATCTCGCCTCACTTCCTTCTTTGAGGACATGTATTTCCATTGTTAAAGCGGTCCCTCAACCATTTTGTCAATCTAATAGATCATCTTTGGCTATACATTAACTTTCAATAAGGGACTTTAAAGGGCTGCTTTAACTTTTTCTTCATCCTATCAAAAAGTGTTTTTTTCTATGCTCAAACAAAGTATTCATATTATATATCTCCCAAGGCAACACACACAGAGCCAGGAGAGATTTTATCAATCCTGACCAAAACAGAAGTAAAATGGGAAGAATATGGACATTTCTGTGGTTTTAAAGGGAAAATGGCACAGATTCTTCTTTCTAAAACCACCCCAGACTTTCTGTGAAGTTTACACGTTAGGACTATGTGACATCAGAAATGTGATATTGTAATTTACTTCCATATATGGAGATGTTCATTAATCTTAACATCCTCTTACCTCGAAATGTATTTTTATGACAGATTCAATGAACTCAAATAGCCTATAATAATAACAATTTGTTACATTTTTATATTGCTTTTCATAGACTCAAAGCATTTCAAGAGCAAAAAAACAAACAAGCAGTATACTGTATCAAGACAGGTCAACCATAAGGCCAAGTCTTTGAAAGCTGCATCCTCTGCAGATAGAGAGGGTCAGTTCAGGGCTTGAGCGGAGAGGGCTGCTCAGAGGAGGGTAGATGATGGTGATGGAGACTGCTGATGATCTTGCAGAGGGCAAGTCTGGGAACCAGCCTGACTCTTACAGCCACCCTCTTCCACTCTGTGGAACACCACTTGGGTGATGTCTCAGCAGCTCTGGGTGCCAGAAAGATCACCACACAAAAGTTCAGAATAATAGCCAGTCGCCCTCACTATGAGGACGGCGGGCGGCAGGTGTTAGAGCGTTGGACTAGTAACCGGAAGGTTGCAAGATCGAATCCCTGAGCTGACAAGGTAAAAATCTGCCGTTCTGCCCCTGAACAAGGCAGTTAACCCACTGTTCCTAGGCCGTCATTGAAAATAAGAATTTGTTCTTAACTGGCTTGCCTAGTTAAGATTAATAAAGGTAAAATACAAAAATGAGCCCTCTGTCTCCCAGTCCTCTCACACTTAAGGCGACTCCTCAAATTATGTTAGTAGAAGATCAGAAATTGGCAGCCAGGTGAAACAAAAAAGATGGTACTCTGTCCAGATGCATTTTTCAAAAAGAGACATTAGCCAAATCAGCCAAGCCAAAGTGTTAACCTTTCAGTCAATCTTCAAATATATGGCTCATAAATACCAAATATAGGCAATAAAAACGAAATGTTATCGAAAAACTAAAGTGCTTATTAAAAAAATCAACAATGAAAAAAAAAATATATATATGTACACATTTACAGCTCTGTGCTTAGGCTGCAACCTGGTCTCAGAGCATTTCATATTATTCTGTACGTAAATCTACGATTCTCCATTTAATATGATACTGTGTTACATTTCGTATGGTATATATTCATTTTTGAATATCCATCACCCATTTCATATATGTTACAAATTACAATTCATTTTATATTTTATGAATTTGATAAATACACAATATGTTATGAATTTTCAAAACGTTTGATATGTTACGAATATTAGCTAGACTAGGGGTTAGTGTTAAGTTTAGGAGAGGATAAAGGTTTAAGGTTAGGGGAAGGGTTAGCTAACATGTTGTTAATTAGCTAAAAATGCTAAAGTTGTCCATGATTATTTAATCTTCTGATTTAATCAAGCCTATTGTTTTCCTGTTCTATTTTGGAAAGAAGTTTAGGTGACAAGCTGATGGGACAGAACCTCTGATGGAATATCGGCTATATTATGACGCACCTTAGAACATGTAAATGTGCGCCAGAAGCGTACTGTCCTAGACCTATCCAAAAGGCCGGAGTATGCGCCTCAAGCTGCGGAACCTTCTACAGTTCATGTGGAACAGGAGATCCAACAGCGGGCCCCAATGTGTGCCATACATCCGCGACATCAGACAGCTACAGAGCGAGGGATTCTACCGAGTTTATCTCGGAGAAACAGAGTTTCCAGAGGGTCTGATCACCGGTGACATCTCCGCGGCAACGGACACCTCCAGCAGCAGACACACCTGGAGCGTCATCCACGCGGGAGGCCAGAGAGGATGGGTTCCATGGAATTACAAACTACTGTTCCACTGTAGCGGTGTCTCCTCACTGCAGCCTTCAGGGGAAATATTTGAAGAGTTGTGTGGCAGTTTAAGGGAGAACTACGGGAAATGTGCGATAGTGGTGAACAATCAAAGCTGGAGGTCACCAAGGAAAGGTTACGATTGTAATTCGGTTTTCGCAGGGTACGTTCATCACCTGCCCGAGGCCCCGGTGGATCTCATGCCTATGAGCTGTTGCCCGACGGTGGCGCGCGTGTACGGGCACGAGCTTATTCAAATCCCGTTCCAGTGCGCGCACCTGAGCCCTCTGAACAGCGCGTGGTCAACGGTGAAGTGGTTTGCGACCAACGACCGTGGGAAGTATTCGGAGGTCATTTACAACCGAGACACTCTACATAAATACGTCTATTGGAATGAGCTGATCGAGGGAGCTCTGAAGAAGATGACCAAGAGGAAATGGGAGGAAGCATTGTCTCGAGTTAGGAAGAATGAGAATCATTACCTAAATGACAAGCAGTGACAACGGGTTAATTCGGACTATATAAAACAGATGCACATGACATTGGCTAAGGGACTTTTTTTGTTTGTTGGTAAAAGTATAGTCTCCATGTATTGTGAGGTTAGTGCTATGATCTCTGCCAAGAGGTCTGAACCTTTATGGCACAGGATAGTGTGCTCACCCCATACTGCAAGGTTATTGATTCAAGCATGGTACATTGATTCAAGAATGGTACATGTACATTATCAAATGCTATGACTCATTAAGATTCACAACCAAAATATAATGTAAAAAAACTTGTTACAGATTATCAATGCATTTAGAATCAAAGGAATGCAATGAATTTACAACCAAATCACATGTTCAGACAGTGAACCGTGTTTTAAATACGTCTGGATATTACCACACACAACCGGTCAAAAGTTTTAGAACACCTACTCATTCAAGGGTTTTTCTTTATTGTTTTTACTATTTTCTACATTGTAGAATAATAGTGAAAACTATGAAATAACACGTGTTATCACCCTTTACCTTGATGACAGCTTTGCACACTTGGCATTCGCTCAACCAGCTTCATGAGGTAGTCACCTGGAATGCCTTTCAATTAACAAGTGTTCCCTGTTGAAAGGGAATTTGTGGAATTTCTTTCCTTATTAATGTGTTTGAGCCAATCAGTTGTGTTGTGACAAGGTAGGGGGGTATACAGTAGATAGCCTTATTTGGTAAAAGACCAAGTCCATATTATGGCAAGAACAGCTCAAATAAGCAAAGAGAAACAACAGTCCATCATTACTTTAAGACATCAAGGTCAGTCAATACAGAACGTTTCAAGAACTTTGAAAGTTTCTTCAAGTGCAGTTGCAAAAACCATCAAGCGCTTTGATGAAACTGGCTCTCATGAGGACCACCACAGGTAAGGAAGACCCATAGTTACCTCTGCTGCAGTGGATAAGTTCATTAGAGTTACCAGCCTCAGAAATTGCAGCCCAAATAAATGCTTCACAAGAGTTCAAGTAACAGACACATCTCAACATCAACTGTTCAGACTGTGTGAATCAGGCCTTCGTGGTCAAATTGCTGCAAAGAAACCACTACTAAAGGACACCAGTAAGAAGAAGACTTGCTTGGGCCAAGAAACACGAGCAATGGACATTAGACCGGTGGAAATGTGTCCTTTGGTCTGGAGTCCAAATTTGAGATTTTTGGTTCCAACCGCCGTGTGAGAGAACGGATGATCTCTGCATGTGTATTCCCCATCGTAAAGCATGAAGGTGGTATTATGGTGTGGGGGTGCTTTGCTGGTGACACTGTCTGTGATTTAGAATTCAAGGCACAGCATGGCTACCACAACATTCTGCACCATCCCATCTGGTTTGGGCTTAGTGGGACTGTCATTTGTTTTTCAACAGGACAATGACCCAACACACCTCTAGGCTGGGTAAGGGCTATTTTACAGATGGAGTGCTGCATCAGATGACCTGGCCTCCACAATCCCCCCGACCTCAACCCAATTGAGATGGTTTGGGATGAGTCGGACCGCAGAGTGAAAGAAAAGCAGCCAAGTGCTCAGCATATGTGGGAATTCCTTCAAGACTGTTGGAAAATAATTCCAGGTGAAGCTGGTTGAGAGAATGCCAAGAGTGTGCAAAGCTGTCATGCAGACAAAGGGTGGCTTTTTGAAGAACCTAAAATATATTTTGATTTGTTTAACACTTTTTTTTGGTTACTACATGATTGCATATGTGTTAATTCATAGTTTTGATGTCTTCACTATTATTCTACAATGTAGAATATAATATAAATAAAGAAAAACCCTTGAATGAGTAGGTGTTTGTCGTGGAAAAAATGATCTTCAAATTATGACACTCATACAAGACACTTGTGAATTCAATAAGCCTTTAATACAGAGTAATTAAAGGCGAGCTGACCTAGGAAACAGCTCCCAGCATTAATCCAAAACTTATCATTTATACCCTTACAGCATTTGAGTACAACCCATATGTAAATGCAGTCAGTCCTTCTTTCTCTTATGCCACCTATCATCTTTTGATCCGAGGTCTTGCTTGTTCACGCCCGGTAACGCCCACATCTTTTCCAAGTTTAGATTATAATAGTGGCAAGGCCCTTAATGTAATACAAAAAAGAATACATTTATCGTGAACATATATTTCCTGTGTTGGCCATTCTGTTGTCATCTTCTAGGCCTTAATGTATTAAATCAATAGATTAAATCAGCATTATATCTTTCCCTGATATGTCTATGATCTCAATGTCCTGTTCTCTACATATGGAAAAATAGCTTGTCCTTGCCTCTCTTCACCACATTCTTTGTCTTCACACTTGCTTGCTGTCACTCATACTTGACATTTGGTTGGGCTATATTATTAGTCCTGCAAGCACTTGACCTTTAACTTATAGTTTCTGTCTTTCCTAAGTCCTTATGCTTCCACTGTTCGCCTGTCTGATTATACAGACCCTGTTACTTGACTCTATATCTGACTTTTAAACATATGTATTTACAGGTCTCAGTTATGCAGTCTTGTCACTAGCCAGGACAACCCTCAACATATGTTCTGCTCAACAGTGACAAGCCTACTAGTGTCATCCTGCTTTCTATATGTCCTGTGTAATTAGTGATATGCATGTTTGTTAAGGGAAAGGAGAAAAGACAATTAATGTCATCAAATTATCCCCTACATGTTCTAAAACTTTTGACCGGTAGTGTATGTAGACGAGGTGATTCATTTAATCAAGGTTGTTAAGACACCAACTTATTACATCTTAAAAAAAAGGTTTAAGCTGCATTTCTAGAACAGAACAACATAGGTTGCTCTGGTAAGTAGCTGTAGGATATTACCATGGTCAGTCAGATACCCCCAGTCCAGTCAGAATTGCTCTTTCCTCCCAACAAAAATGCTGCCATACAGTCTGTATCTCAACAGTCCACAGTACCCTCCTCATCCCCTCTCCTCACATCCCAACTCTCTCACTCTCTTCCTCATCTCCTTCATCTACACTGATCTGTAACTGGACAGGTGAAAATACCCCCCCGGACTGGAATATAGAGGATTGGTCAAAGCAATATGCCAGAGTTTATCCTGTTTTCTCAAATCAGTGCAGATGGAGAGATGAGAAAGTATGGAGAGATGAGGAGAAAGTATGGAGAGATGAGGAGAGGAAGCCGACTCAGACCACTGTCGACTGGATCTTCTCGCTGCTTCAGTGTGTGGTCAGATGGATCAGACGTTTCCTCCTTCTACGATCCTCCGCAGCAGTGTGGCCAGACCTCCTTTAGAGATCTGTAATGGCGTCTTCTCCTCCTTGTTCTCTATGTAGATGCTGGCTCCGTTCTCCACCAGGAGTTTAGCTGCTTCCACCCGCTCCTCGTCACACGCCAGGTGGCTTGGGGAGACACAGAAATATTTAGCATGGTGTTTAAACAGTGTAAAAAGTGTAGAAAACAGCTTCAACACACACATCTAGAATCCACCTTCAATACACACACACACGCACCCCAATGCTTACAGTGCAGTGTTTCCCTCAGAGTCCTGTATGTTGGTTGAAGCGCTCTGTTTGAGCAGCAGCTGGATCAGACGGCAGTTGCCCTTGGTTGAGGCTCTGTGTAGGGGAGTAGACTCCAGTTTATCTGTGACATTAGGGTCCGCGCCACTCTCCAACAACAGGAGGGCGATCTGTGAAGACCAACCATGTACATTACCAACCAACATAACGTTACAGTTATTTTCTGCTTTAATAGCAGCAGAACTATTGTAGCAAAGCCAGGGGAACATAGTTGGTTCTGACAGGGATTGAACTAGCAACACTCAATCCCAAGACAGACATACTAGCCATGTGCCAACTAACTAACCCACTTGAGTAAATCAGATCCAGTGTTTGTGTACCTCGTATCTGTCCTTGGAGGCAGCGTAGTGCAGAGGGGTGCAGCCGTTCTGGTTGACTGAGTTCAACTGGGCTCCTTTGTTAATCAGTGACTTCACTATCTCCTCTCTGCCTGCAGATGCTGCGATGTGGAGGGGAGTCCAGCTGGCCTGGGGACAAGGACAAGAGACGAGACATGACTCTCAGATGGACAGTAACTTCTTCTTCTAGGATAGTGATAGAGGGAGTAACTGAGCAGGCATGATCCAGAGGCTCAGTGGTTAGAGTGCATCTCCTGTAACATACAGGGCCAGAGTCTCCAGACCGCTTGGCAGAGGCCGTAGAAATAGACTTGCATGTAGGGGAAACTGCTACTAAAGATACTATTAACCAACTCCCCTACTAATCTGTGCTACTACACTTACAAGATCAATTAAAGCCCAATTTAAGACCAAATTACTGCAATGCAACAACTCAATACAATTTCCCAATGTTGCAGACAATGACTTGCAATATTTACATCATCTTGAAGGTTGACTTCCACCCCCAGATCCAGCAGGAATGCTACGATCTTGATGTGTCCAGCCGAGCAGGCCCAGTGGAGAGCGGTCCTTTGGTCCTGGGAGAGGGGGAAGAGCACAGGAGACTGGAGGATTAAGGAAGGGGACATGTGGATATATCAGGCAAATATACACTACATGACCAAAAGAATGTGGACACCAGCTCGCCAAACAGCTCATTCCAAAATCATCGGGATTAATATGGAGTTGGGTGACTAGGCCTGACTCGCAGTCGGCATTCCAATTCATCCCAAAGGTGTTAGATGGGGTTGAGGTCAGGGCTCTGTGCAGGCCAGTCAAGTTCTTATACACTGTTCTCGACAAACCATTTCTGTATGGACCTCGTTTTGTGCACTGGGGCATTGTCATGCTGATACAGGAAAGGGCCTTCCCCAAACTGTTGCGACAAAGTTGGAAGCACAATAGTGTAGAATGTCACTGTATGCTGTAGCATTAAGGTCTCCCTTCACTGGAACTAAGGGGCCTAGCCAGAACCATGAACAACAGCACCAAACCATTATTCCTCCTCCATCAAACTTTACAGCTGGCACTATGCATTCGGGCAAGTAGCGTTCTCCTGGCATCTGCCAAACCAAGATTCATCCGTCGGCCTGCCAGATGGTGAAGCGCGATTCATCACTCCAAAGAACGCGTTTCCACTGCTCCAGAGTCCAATGGCGGCGAGCTTTACACCACTCCAGCCGAGGTTAGGTGATCTTAGGCTTGTGTGCGGCTGATCGGCCATGAAAACTCATTTCATGAACTTCCCGGCGAAAAGTAATCGTTTTGACGTTGCTTCCAGAGGCAGTTTGGAACTCGATAATAAGTGTTGCAACCGAGGGACAGACCATTTTTACACGCTTCCGCACTCAGCGGTCCCGTTCTGTGAGCTTATGTGGCCTACCACTTCACTGCTGAGACGTTGTTGCTCCTAGACGTTTCCACTTAACAACAGCACTTACAGTTGACTGGGCCAGCTCTAGCAGGGCAGAAATTTGACGAACTGACTTGTTGAAAATGTGGCATCCTATGACGGTGCCACGTTGAAAGTGACTGAGCTCTTCAGTTAGGCAATTAATGTTATATTGCCATTTTTTGTGTATCGAGATTTCATGACAGTGCTTAATTTTATACACCTGTCGGCAACCGATGTGGCTTAAATAGCCGAATCCACTAATTTGAAGGGGTGTCCACATACATTTGTAAATTTAGTGTAGCAGCTAACGTTAGCTGTTTATTAATTTCAACTGATGATCATTTACCTGGTCCGTTTTGAAAACGAGCGATTTATCCGTTAAAATGCATGTCTTTAATTTGTCAAATTCACCAGTGAAGGCTAAATTACAGACTTCCACATTTGAAACAGTTTGCTCCATTACGAACGATAGCTATCTCAACTCATTAGGCAGTAAATTGGACTGAAATAAACAGCAACATGACTCAGGAAATTACCTAGGTTCTATTTCCGGGTTAGGTGCGGTTAAATGGAGGTTTCAGAATAAAAGCCTCCAGCAGCATGGTGGGAATTTTGCTCCACTGTCGGTAGAGGGACCGGAATAGCTGCGCTTTGGAAAATGTTTAAAAAAATGTTGGGAAAGGGTAAAACTACTGGAATTCCAGTGTTGGTAGATACAGTCGTATCAAGTAAAGAAAAAGCAAATGTCCTAGGTGGTGCGTTTGAAGTGTTCGTAGATGTGAGCACCTGAGTGATGAGAGTAAGAGGAGATGTGGGGAAAAGTTAAACGAGCATGGATATGTTTTACAGAGTAAAGGGGAGTCAGGAGATGCTATGGATGCAAAGTTCTCTATGTTTGAGATGACAAGGGTGTTGGAGGGCTGCGGGCGGACTGCTCCTGGAGAAGATGGGGTGTTATGGGATGTTTAAGCACGAACCGGACAGTAAGTTGGAAGCATTGTTAGGGTTGTATAATCAGGTGTGGAAGACTGGGGTGATACCTGCTGCGTGGAAACATGCGGGGGTGTTGCCGTTTGTAAAACCAGGTATAGATCCCTTGGGGCTGTCAGTTCTAGGCCAATCGTGCTGACATCCAACATGTTAATTGATGGAGAAGTTGATAGTGAGTAGGATGATGTGTCTCTTGGAAGTTAAGGGTTTGATTAGCAGAGCACAGAGTGGGTTCAGGAGATAGAGGTCTGCCATGGATGCCCTGGTTACAGTTAGTACAGAGATAGCCAAGGGCCTGACAATAAAAGAAGTGATGAGTGTTGTGTATTTTGACATGTGGAAGGAAGGGTTGTTGATCAAGTTGAGTGCATTGTGCTTTGGGGGATGTCTGTGTAACTGGATCATGGGACTTCCTGTTCGATCGAGTCATACGGGTGGGGTCAGAATTGTCAATGGGGTTTGAACTGGACAACGGTACACCTCAGGGAAGTGTGGTGTTGTTCTCCCTGATGATAGATTACATATTTAAGGAGTGGGTGTGGCCTTGTATGCCGATGATACACGCAAGAGAAATGTGAATGTGAAATATGTGATGAGGAAGATGCAAGGAGTTGTGGGAGATTGGTCTCTAACATGGGGGTTTAGGATGTCTGTGGCCAAGTCCTGCTTTATGGTGTTTTCTAGGAGGAAGGTTAAAGATGTTAGGCTGTAAATATGTGGTCAGGACATACAGTACGGGTCAACAGTTTGGACACACCTACTCATTCAAGGGTTTTTCTTTCTTTGTACTATTTTCTACATTGTAGAATAATAGTGAAGACATCAAAACTATGAAATAACACACATGGAATCATGTAGTAACAAAAAAAAAAAAAAAAGTGTTAAACAAATCTAAATATATTTTATATTTGAGATTCTTCAAATAGCCACCCTTTGCCTCGATGACAGCTTTGCACACTCTTGGCATTATCTCAACCAGCTTCACCTGGAATGGTTTTCCAACAGTCTTGATGGAGTTCCCACATATGCTGAGCACTTGTTGGCTGCTTTTCCTTCACTCTGTGGTCCGACTCATCCCAAACCATCTCAATTTGGTTGAGTTTGGGGGGATTGTGGAGGCCAGGTCATCTGATGCTGCACTCCATCACTCTCCTTCTTGGTAAAATAGCCCTTACACAGCCTGGAGGTGTGTTGGGTCATTGTCCTGTTGAAAAACAAATGATAGTCCCACTAAGCCCAAACCAGGTGGGATGGTGTATCGCTGCAGAATTCTGGGGTAGCCATGTTGGTGTGTGCCTTGAATTCTAAATAAATCACTGACAGTGTCACCAGCAAAGCACCCCCACACCATAACACCTCCACGCTTTACGGTGGGAAATACACATGCGGAGATTATCCGTTCACTCACACCGCGTCTCACAAAGACACAGTGTTTGGAACAAAAAAATCTCACATTTGGACTCCAGACCAAAGGACACATTTCCACCGGTCTAATATCCATTGCTCGTGTTTCTTGGTCCAAGAAAGTCTCTTCTTATTGATGTCCTTTAGTAGTGGTGTCTTTGCAGCAATTCAACCATGAAGGCCTGATTCACACAGTCTCCTCTGAACAGTTGATGTTGAGATGTATCTGTTACTTGAACTTGGAACTTTATTTGGGCTGCAATTTCTGAGGCTGGTAACTCTAATGAACTTATCCTCTGCAGCAGAGGTAACTCTGGGTCTTCCTTTTCTGTGGTGGTCCTCATGAGAGCCAGTTTCATCATAGCACTTGATGGTTTTTGTGACTGCACTTGAAGAAACTTGCAAAGTTCTTGAAATCTTCCGTATTGACTGACCTTGATGTCTTAAAGTAATGATGGACTGTCGTTTCTCTTTGCTTATTTGAGCTGTTCTTGCCATAATATGGACTTGGTCTTCTACCAAATAGGGCTGTCTTCTGTATACCCCCCTACCTTGTCACAACACGTCTGACTGACTCAAAGGCATTAAGAAGGAAAGAAATTCCACAAATTTACTTTTAAGGCACACCTGTTAATTGAAATGCATTCCAGGTGACTACATCATGAAGCTGGTTGAGAGAATGCCAAGAGTGTGCAAAGCTGTCATCAAGGCAAAGGGTGACTATATTTTGATTTGTTTAACACTTTTTTTGGTTACTACATGATTCCATATGTGTTATTTCAAAGTTTTGATGTCTTCACCGTTATTCTACAATGTAGAAGCTAGTAAAAATAAAGAAAACCCTTGAATGAGTAGGTGTTCTAAAACTTTTGACCGGTAGTGTAGGTAGTGTAGGTAGGGTCTCAGTTTAATTATTTAAATATTATTTAAATATGTGGTTTCATGAGAGGCTTACGTGGAAGAGACTAACCACTAGGCTACCACTAGGCAGGGTAGCCTAGTGGTTAGAGCGTTGGACTAGTAACTGAAAGTTTGCAAGTTCAATTCCCCGAGCTGACAAGGTACAAATCTGTCGTTCTGCCCCTGAACAGGCAGTTAACCCACTGTTCTTACGCAGTCATTGAAAATAAGAATTTGTTCTTAACTGACTTGCCTAGTAAAATAAAGGTAAAATATATATATATATAAAAAATGTTAAGCATATTGAAATTAGATTTTGGAAGGTGTTGAACCTCATGAGGGCAGGTTATGATCGGGGGTTGGATAGACAAGCACTGTTGTGTACTATATGTACCAAGCATTGATCAGGTCATCGTTGAATTATAGGTGCTTTGTATATGGATCGTTAGCCAAAATGGTACTACAGCACCTGGATAGGATACAGTCAAGGGCCCTGAGATTGTTTGTGGGTGCCTTTAGGATGACACCTGTTGAGGCATTGCAGGTGGATAGTGGGGAACTGCCACTGAGGATAAGGCGGGACAAACTTGCATTAGCGTACTGGCCGAGGTTGAAAGGGAGTTCAGAAGGACATCCTGTCATGGCAACTGCAGAATACTGGTAATGAGGGGGTGGAGGTAAGCAGAGGGCGTACGGTGGACAATGCGGCAGAAGGTGGTAGAATATGGACTGGGGTAGAGAGAGATAAGGCCGGCAATTGCATTGGGGAATGTCCCTCCGTGGCTGTTTTCCGAAACCAAGCGTAGATGTGGACATGATTGAGGGCAGGAGAGGATGTGAGACGGTGTGTGGAAAGATATATAGATAATCGTTTTATTCGTTTTTATATACAGATAGTTGAAAGGATCCAGTCAGTGGTAAGGTGGGGGCAGCGGTGTATTTACCAGATTTCAATGTCAGAGTATGTAAGCGGTTAACTGATTGTGTGTCAGTGTATGCGGCCGAGTTAATGGTCATGATTCTAGGTTTGAGATGGGTGGAGGAGGTGAAACCACTCAGAGTGGTGATCTGCTGTGATTGGGCTGCAGTGTTGAGTCGTGTGAAGACGGGCAGGTTGGATAGGGGAGATGATGGTGGTGCAATAGGATTGGAGAGGATGGGAGTGGTGGTAAGCTTTTGCTGGGTTCCTGCCCATATGGGTGTGGAGGGTAATGTGAAGGCCGATGTGGTGGCTAAGAGTGCTATGAGGAGAGAGGGGTTAGATATTCAGGTCCCGCTGGGCTGCAGGGAAGCCAAGTCCTTGGTCCGGGCAAAAGAGATTTATCTTTGGTCAAGGGAGTGGGATACTAGTAGTAAGGGGAGGCAATTTTATCGTGTGCACCGGTCAGTTAGAGAAGAGGTGGGGAGTATGGTATGTAGGAGAGAGGAAGTTGTGTGGAGTAGATTACAGTTTGGGCTTGAAAGCTACGTTGTAGATGATAGGGAGACATGGAACAGGTCTGGGTGATGAGGGTTTAATGGAGGAAGCGGTGGAGCATGTGATGATATTTTGTGAACTGTATGACGTAGATAGGGAGAGATTGTGTGAAAGGGCTAGAGAGGCTGGACGGGGTTGGGTGGTGTAGTGGGGGAGGAAAGAGGTGTTTAGGGCTATATTTCACTTTCTTAGAGGAACAGGACTAACGAAGAGAATTTAATGTAGGTAGGCCATGACTGGGCTTCACTCAGTAGGTGACGTGTGTACCTTAAAAGTTGGATGCGATCCGCCAACATAATCGCAAAGAAGACAAAAGACACTAGCGGCATTTGGTATTTTATTAGGATCCCCATTAGCTGTTGCAAAAGCAGCAGCTACTCTTCCTGGGGTCCACACAAAACATAATACAGAACATCATTAGACAAGAACAGCTCAAGGACAGAACTACATACATTTTTAAAAAGGAACACGTAGCCTACATATCAGTAGATACACACACACTATCTAGGTCAAATAGGGGAGAGGCGTTGTGCCGCGAAGTGTTGCTTTATCTGTTTTTAGAACCAGGTTTGCTGTTTATTTGAGAATATATGAGATGGAAGGAAGTTCCATGCAATAAGCAATAAACAGAAGAAGTGATGCAGTCAGTCTCTCCTCAACTCTTAGCCAAGAGAGACTGGCATGCATAGCAATGCAAGTTAAGTTCACTGCAAATGACTTTTATTTTGAAGAAATATGATCTATGACCAGCGGAAGTAATTACATCACACGCTCGTCGACATAAAAATGAATGTTGAATCACACTCATTTTCATAAACATCGTGGTTTTGAAGTTGCATTCTGTGGTATTTGATATATCTCGAAAATTTAGAAATTGCCTGTCCATTTGACGAGGAAAGACAACGAAAAAAAACTACGGCTATGGCTGCAACAGTTGTAAGTTTATTGTCTAGCTAGTTAACGTTAGCTAACTAGAATAAGCTAACCTCATGTGTTCTTTATTGTAGCTACGTTTGTAGTTATATATTTGTAAAGATACCTAGCTACACCATTAGGTCTACACAAACCCAAAATGTGAACAGTGGGACACTGTTCACAAAAGCCTGGTACTGTGGGATTATCCTACTGGTGCCACCAATGCAGCTAACGAGATTGGACAGTGAAGGTTTGAATAAATGATTTATATATAACGTTACACCATTGGTTTGGACCAGCAACCCTGCAGGTGTGATATATACTTTTTTTGTCTGTCTCTGAGAGGAAATTTGACTTGGGTCAACAGAGTGCAGCAGCTTTCACATGAATACGGAGAATCAATTGACATCCACACAAGTAAAATAAGTTATGTAAGGCTGTCGGAAGGCCTACAGGCCTTCATCATGGTGTAGTGCCATCTACATTTTAGTCTTATCCAGGGCAACTTACAGGTCCTCCGTGGGAATTGAACCCATAACCCTGGCGTTGCAAGAGCCATGCTCTACCAACTGAGCCCCACGGGACCACCTACCTATAGACCTTCATCATGGTGAACTGCCACCTCCCTACAGGCCTTCATCACGGTGAACTGCCACCTCCCTACAGGCCTTCATCACGGTGAACTGCCACCTACCTACAGGCCTTCATCACGGTGAACTGCCACCTCCCTACAGGCCTTCATCACGGTGAACTGCCACCTCCCTACAGGCCTTCATCACGGTGAACTGCCACCTCCCTACAGGCCTTCATCACGGTGAACTGCCACCTCCCTACAGGCCTTCATCACGGTGAACTGACACCTCCCTACAGGCCTTCATCACGGTGAACTGCCACCTACCTACAGGCCTTCATCACGGTGAACTGACACCTAGTGACATTCTTACAGCGCAAGCACACTACTACCTCCTGTGCCGTCATTTGATCTGAGGAAGACTGCCCACCCCTGGGTTTCAAGGAGACCAATCATTTCAGCTCAAAGGTCACATCGGAAAATTCAAAATTTAGGGGAGTCCCACACAGATTTTTCTGGGGACCAATTTGTTTGTCAAAAGCAATGTACCGGTGAAAAAAAGGCCAGTTATTTTAAAACTGATAGGCCCATTTATAATTTCTACAGACTTTATACACTGATAGGCCCATTATAATTTCTACAGACTTTATACACTGATAGGCCCATTATAATTTCTACAGATTTTATATATAGTTTTAGACCTTCAAATCCCAGACCCCTGCTGTAACCCTTGGCTCTGTAACAGCAGGGTTGCTATAGTTCGGCACAGATCCTATTTAATAAAATGAGTTGTAATGTGTAATTCTATGGTCTGACTATTCCCCCTAACAAAGAAATCTAAGGCATATATCTGTATTGACCAAGTTGTTAATGGCTGCCATTCACAATTAATCACACCTCTTGTCCCTTCTCCAGGATTTCAGGACCCACGTTGATGCGTCATGCAGGTATTCCGAGGAGTTCACCAACATATACTATGACTGCATGGATAAGAAAAGGAGGGTAGGTACTGATTCATCTTGGATCTGTGTGAATGCACTGAACCATGCTGGTACAAACACCTCCCTCGGGAACCCTACTTTGGAAAACACTTCTTTGTGAGCTTCTTGAAACATCTCAACTGTAGCTAGATGGCTAACTCCTTACTGTTGATCTTCACCCAGAACTTGATACGGCTCTACCTGGACAAAGCAACCCTGGTCTGGAATGGGAATGCTGTGTCAGGGCAGGCCGCTCTCGGGGACTTCTTTGAGTCGCTTCCCTCCAGTGAGTTCAGTGTCCAGACTCTTGACTGTCAGCCAGTGCACGGTGAGATTCTTCCCCTCAATTTTGGGGATTTTTTTCAGTTACAATGTAAACAATGATGGAATCGTATGCACATGTGATGTTATACATTCAATTAAACATGGGAACATGTCTTTCAAGGTAGAAATGTATAGACCCATATAAAGTATAATCACAGAATGTGATCAGGATGGTGAAACGAGGCCAACCCCACTGTCCCCTCCGTATGTTCCCACACAGAACAGGCCACCCAGGGCCAGACCACGCTACTGGTGGTGACAGCAGGACAGGTGAAGTTTGACGGACAAAAGCAGCGTTACTTCAATCAGAACTTCCTCCTCACAGCCCAGTCCTCTCCCACCAGTGACCAGCCTGTCTGGAAGATCGCCAGTGATTGTTTCCGCTTCCAGGACTGGAGTAGCTGAGGCCTACTTTTATCTGTTTTCAGGGTCGTATTCATTAGGGCACACAATGGCAACGGGCTACGAAACAAGTGTTTTTATTTTTTGTTTAACCAGGCAAGTTAGTTAAGAACACATTCTTATTTACAAGGACAGCCTACACTGGCCAAACCCAGACAACGCTGGGCCTATTGTGCGCCACCCTATGGGACTCCCAATCCTGGATTCAAATCAGGGTGTCTGTAGTGACTCCTCTAGCCCTGAGATGCAGTGCCTTAGACCGCTGCGCCACTCGGGAGCCCAATAATCACACAATAGACATGTTGGACAAGTTTCAGTCTGTTTGGTGCCTAATGAGTATAACCCTGCTTTAAGATGTTTGGTCTTTTTTTATGTCATTCTAATAATAGTTGGTAAATATGCCCTTTCTTTGAAGTTACTGTGTATGATGTTAATGAAGGTACTGTGTGCCTAAAGAATTTTGTAATAAAATAAATACAAAGTAGTCAAATACAAAAATGTTTTATTCACCACCAAAGCATGTGACCCCTGAAATGAAATAACTGCTTACCAAGACATAAGGTCAAAATATCTTACTAGCCTCATAACATTACTTTCAGTATTCAGGTAATGAAACATAATGCTATTTCCCATGTGGTTATTGTAGTCAAGTTAAATTTGCAGTGGGATGTAAACCTCTTCCTATTCTGAGAGTGGGAGTAAAGCTATGGCAACTGGATGTCCTCTGGAGTTAAGGTGCACACAGAAGGATACGGTTTAAACAATTCGTAATAATTTTGAGATCAAGCTAATACATTTAACCTGGGGAAGAAATGCTGAATATTTATATACGTTCCTCCCGTTTGGTGAGACATATGCTAAGCAAAACAAACCAAATATCATGTTTGATATGTAAAGAATGTATTGAAAAGTAAAATAAACTGAATTGTTCAAATCTCAATGCTTATTTTGGCTATCAAAATATGCCTTGGCTCTTCTAAAGCAATGGATGGATGTAACATTCTTCAAAAATAAATATAACCAGACACTGGGAAGTGAGAGCACTGGAAGGCACAGTAATGTCGCTAATGCCATCTTACCACTAGATGGCAGCAGAACTGACCAAATCTGACGAGCAACAAGGTATTTACAGAACATACATAGATATTAAAAATACATCTGTTACAAAACGGGTACAAACCGCTTAGGTTGGAATGGCAGGTAAGCGCTGACTGTTGGAATGGTTCCATTTCCTAAACGTTCCATTTGTTAGTGGAAGTTGAGGACTTTTCTAAAACATATTTCTATATGGCTGGATCAGCTTTAAGTTTGATTTCCCAATAAATCATTTCCCCATCTACAGTTAAGACTCATCAGTGTCTTTTCCTAATGACAACTATGCAGGGCAGAACTGGACACACTTAAACTGGTTAATAGGGATATTCTTTCCACCCACACCCACTAGCCTGGGTACCTAACGGCTTCCACACCCACTAGCCTGGGTACCTAACGGCTTCCACACCCACTAGCCTGAGTACCTAACGGCTTCCACACCCACTAGCCTGGGTACCTAACGGCTTCCACACCCACTAGCCTGGGTACCTAACGGCTTCCACACCCACTAGCCTTGGTATCTAACGGCTTCCACACCCACTAGCCTGGGTACCTAACGGCTTCCACACCCACTAGCCTGGGTACCTAACGGCTTCCACACCCACTAGCCTGGGTACCTAACGGCTTCCACACCCACTAGCCTTGGTACCTAACGGCTTCCACACCCACTAGCCTCGGTACCTAACGGCTTCCACACCCACTAGCCTGGGTACCTAACAGTTTCTCTATTGAACAACACTACAACTGCATCCCAAATTACACCCTATTCACTTTGTAGTGCACTACTTTTGACCAGGGAACATAGGGCTCTGGTCAGAAGTAGTGCACTACACAGGGAATAGGCGCCACAAGATAAGTCCGCTGAAGCAGAAACGTGACTGGCACCAACTGAGACTACATAAACTAACAGCGGAATGTTGGCAACTTTGGCTCAGGTCAGGGGTAGCCAACCCTACTCCTGAACAGCTACACAATGTGCATGCTTTTGCTCCAGCCCTGCTCAAACGAACACCAAATTCAACTAATTGGCTGCTTGTAACCAAGACCATGATTAGCTGAATCAAATCTTTTAGAGCAGGGTCTGAGCGAAAGCCTGCACACCCTTCATCTCTTTAGCTCCCTCCTCTCTCTCTCGCTCCTTCCTTCTCCCTCCCTTCCTCCCTTCCTTCTCCCTCCTCTAGTTTTACTCCAGAGGTTTGAGATCCCAGTGAAGGTCCACCTCTGCACAGAGCTTAGGTGAAGTTGTAGGCCGTTATATTACTGTCTCCCATGCATCCTCTCTATGTGCTGGAGATAATGGTTCTTTATCTCTTTCCTCTTCAGCTTGAAGGCATCAGTCATCGGGCCCGTCTCAGGGATCTGTGCTGAGGTGGACCACATGATTTGATTTGACTAGCAGTTGGAACATTGCTGCTGCGACTTGCTTCCATTCAGCCACAAGAGCATTAGTGAGGTTGGCCACTGATGTTGGGCGATTAGTCCTGGCTCGCAGTCGGCATTCCAAGTCATCCTAAAGGTGTTCAATGGGGTTGAGGTCAGGGCTCTATGCAGGCCAGTCAAGTTCTTCCACACCAATCTCAACAAACCATTTCTGTACGGACTTCGCTTTGTACACGGGGGCATTGTCATGCTGAAACAGGAAGTGGGCATTCCCCAAACTGTTGCCACAAAGTTGGAAGCACAGAATTGTCTAGAATGTCATTGTATCCTGTAGTGTTAAGATTTCCCTTCACTGGAACTAAGGGTCTGGCCCAAACCATGAAAAACAGCCACAGACCATTATTCCTTCTCCACCAAACTTTACAGTTGGTACTATGCATTGGGGCAGGTAGCATTCTCCTGGCATCTGCCAAACCCAGATTTGTCCGTCGGACTGAAGCGTGATTCATCACTCCCGAGAATGCGTTTCCACTGCTCCAGAGTCCAAAGGCGGCGAGCTTTACGCCACTCCAGCCGACACTTGGCATTGTGCATGGTGATCTTAGGCTTGTGTGGGGCTGTTTGGCCATGGAAACCCACTTCATGAAGCTCCCGACGAACAGTTCTTGCGCTGATGTTGCTTCCAGAGGAAGTTTGGAACTCTGTAGTGAGTGTTGCAACTGAGTACAGACGATTTTTACGCGCTTCAGCACTCCACGGTCCCATTCTGTGAGCTTGGGTGGCCTACCAATTCACGGCTGAGCCATTGTTATTCCTAGACATTTCCACAGGGCAGCTCTAGCAGGGCAGAAATTTGACAAACTGACTCGTTGGAAAGGTGGCATCCTCTGACGGTACCACGTTGAAAGTCACTGAGCTCTTCAGTAAGGACATTCTACTGGCAATGTTTGTCTATGGCCTATCCACCACCATGGACTCTTCTGGTGCGCCATTCAAACCCTCAACCTTTTTCCCAGCTGCTGCATATGAAATGCTCTGTACAACCCTGACTTCTCTTTCACCATTATGGGGCATTCCAAAGACGTGGCTTCATGGTTCCCACCACAATTGCAACATGTCACATATCACTTTTATAACACATATGATCTTTTCCACAACTTGGACATCTCTGCAAACACTTGATACATGACCAAAAGCTTTACAATGATCCCACTGCATTGGTCATGGGATAAATGCTCTGACTGTAGTTAATATACCAGAACTGCATTTGAGTAGGTAGAGACTCCATATAAAAAACAAAAGAACAGAGACTCTTCACCTTTTATACCATTCACCCGGCGTGCTTCAATCACTCCAGGAATATTTTTCATCTCTTCAAAATCGACTTCCCACGAGACGCCAGATAACCCCCGTGAGGTGTGCCCTGTTCCGAAGACACACACGACACTTCAAACTTACCGAATTCGTTAAGACACAACGTACAATCCTTCTGATCCGCAGAAGCACAAAAAATCGAAACAATCCCGCCTCTCGTGATCCTCACAGCCTTTCCCGTTCCCAGCATTCTCCACCAGTTTGGAGAACTCAAATGGTTTCTTCCAGGTTGGTACTCTGCTCAGCTGCTCATTAACAAACCGTACTCCTACTAGATACGAAGGGTCATTCTCATCACTGTACACTACTTTGCTCCGTTTTTCCTTATTTAGGCAAATACTCAAAATTCTCCTTGATTCTACCGCTATTGTTTTAGAATCCTCTTCATCATCCGCTTCCGCCATCTAACCCTAACCCCACAATTTGTGCAGCACCCTGCAAATACCAAATAATTCAGAGATTGACTGGTCGATATTCAACCCGTCATTCAGGGCAGGTGGGGCTAAGCTGTTTTAAATCCCACTTGTTTAAATAAAACAATGTTATTTTGGCATTTATACGTCATACATCAGTTGTGCAAACAATGTAAATGTATTGAGTTAATAAAGCCGCTTACAAACATGGTCTCTTTTTTGCTTTCTTGAGGTAAGGCAGCTCCAAAATGCAGATAGCCAGGCGTAGCTGTGGTAAGGATTCACTCCATGGTGCTGAAAAGAAAGCTCTGCTGTTCGGACAGCCTTGTGTAGGCCCTAACAGTTATTGTGCTCCGTATGTCACCATTATAGCGCAAGTAATGTATTGTTTAGTGTTGTTTTGTATATTTGCTTTGCTGGCATGCATCTGAAAGAAATTTGTTGAGTTTGCCGCACCAGAGAACAGGGACCGTGACAGGCGGACCCACTGTTTCTGTTTCATTGTTCATTGACGTCATTATTTGACCTCGTATTTTCCGTTGTCTTGAAAGCACCATGTACCATCAGATGCAGGTACCATCAGCCCAGTAAAATAAAAAAGCTAATTATTTCAATTTATGTTCAGCTGTGCCTCGCAAGTGCTACACCAACTAATACATTTTTTTGTCAAAGCTCGAGTTTGAAATATAATAAGGTCTGAGAAGGACAATATCTGCAGGCCAGGCTTATAGCCAATATGATGTGATAGTGTATTAGGCCTACTGTACAAACCTCATTCCCACAGAACTGTTTTTATTAGGTGAATGTTTTAGGGACATTTTTTAAGTCATGTTTTAAAAAGAAATAAATCTTGGCTTTCTTTTTGACTGCAAAAGTGATCTTGACTCAGAAAAGGTTGGTGACCACTGAAATATACTGAACAAAAATATAAACGCAACATGCAAATTTAAAAGATTTTGCTGAATTACAGTTCATATAAGGAAATCAGTACATTTAAATAAATACATTAGGTCCCAATCTATGGATTTCATGTGACTGGGCAGGGGTGCAGCCATGGGCAGGCCTGGGAGGGTATAGGCCAACCAACTAGGGAGCCAGGCCCACCCACTGGGGAGCCAGGCCCAGCCAATCAGAATTAGTTTTTCCCCACAAAGGGCTTAATGACAGACAGAAATACTCCTCAGCTCCCCCGCTGACGATCCCGCAGGTGACAAAGCCGGATGTGGAGGTCCTGGGCTGGTGTGGTTACACGTGGTCTGCGGTTGTGAGGCCGGTTGGACGTACTGCAAAATTCTCTAAAACAACGTTGGAGGCGGCTTATGGTAGAGAAATGAACATTACATTCTCTGGCAACAGCTCTGGTGGACATTCCCACTGTCAACATGCTAATTGCACACTCCCTCAAAACTTGAGACATCTGTGGCATTATGTTGTGCGACAAAACTTTATATTTTAGTGGCCTTTTATTGTCCCCAGCGCAAGATGCACCTGTGTAATGACCATGCTATTTAATCAGCTTCTTGATATGCCACACCTGTCAGGTGGATGGATTATCTTGACAAAGGATAACATGCTCACTAACAGGCATGTAAAGAAATTTGTTCCCACATTTGAGAGAAATAAGCTGTTTGTGCATATTGCCATTATCTGGGATATTTTATTTCAGCTCATGAAACATGGGACCAACACATTACATGTTTTGCTTAGATTTTTGTTTAGTGTAGATGGTTGTTGCGTTGTGACTGTCAGTGAAAAGCAGAGACCCAGCCAGGCAGATCGCAATATTTAAAAATACAATCGCAGAAAAACAGTTTGGAAACCAAATGGCTATTGCTGTAAAGCTATGCCAATGAAAACACTCCAATCTGTCTTTTAGTTATCAAAATTCTTATCTTAATTGAGCGAACAGTAGCTTATCTTATCTGGCACCAGCGGAGAACACAGGTCATATCACCAGTGAATGTGCATATTCACTATCTTTAACATTGGGTCAGTGACACAGTGACACTTTGTTTTTGGACAATAATTTCCTCCTCCAGCTTAGATGGACGTCATATTTTATTTGTCTCCCCTTCTCGTAGGCTGATTATATTGATCAGACAACATTGTTTTTATTGATATATTTGTCAGTGACAGCAGAGTAGGCTATCCTGTATTTTTTTGTAGTATTACAGTCTTGTCTCATCGCTGCAACTCCTATACGGACTAGGGAGAGGCGAAGGTTGAGAGACGTGCGTCCTCCAAAACACAATCCAACCAAGCCGCACTGTTTCTTGACACAATGCCCACTTAACAGCTGCACCAATGTGTCGGAGGAAACACCGTACACCTGGCGCCACTGCTCCCGGCCCGCCACGAGTCACTAGTGTGCGATGGGACAAGGACATCCCTGCCGGCCAAACCCTCCCCTAAATCGTAAACAACGCTGGGCCAATTGTGCGCCGCCCCATGGGTCTCCCGGTCGCTTGAACCCAGAATCTCACAACTAGCACTGCGCCTTAGACCACTGCGCCACTCGGGAGGCCCCTGTGTGTCCTTTTATGTACAGGCAGGAGTACATACTTCTTATTAGCCTGTGTGTCCTTTAATGTACAGACAGGAGTACATTTTTTGTTTATTTTTGACCTTTATTTAACTAGACAAGTCAGTTAAGAACAAATTCTTATTTGCAATGACATCCTACCTCGGCCAAACCCAAACGACACTGGGCCAATTGTGCACCGCCCTATCACGTCCAGTTGTGATACAGCTTGGAATTGAACCAGGGTTTGATGCCTCTAGACTGAGATGCAGTGCCTTATAGGGCTTAAGTATTATTAGTCTGTGTCTCTCTTTACAGAGCATTTCATTGTTAGCTTTTGTTGTGTCATTACTAGGACATTAAAAAAATTATGCAAGAAGTGAAGAAAGGCAGAGAAATTAAACGATGCAATCTCCTCCGAGAACGCAGTGCCCCAATGTCAGTTGTGACGACCCTCCCACTCTGTCTGCCGAATTCTTTCTTTGCTCTCGTTTTCCTTAATACGATGTCGGTGGGCGGAGCCGGGAGGGTCGTCAGCGAAATGGGACACACCTGGGCTCGGGTGATAAATACAACTTTCCCCCATTCATGAGGAGACTCTCTCCATGCAGACACTGTTATTGTTGGTTGTGGCATTTTGGCACCTCAACACCCCTTATTATCACCATCTATGCACGCATCCACTCATGTATACAACTGATTACACACCATTGTTAATTGTACATAGTTTACAAATATATTTGTTATTCCTTGATCTCCACGTTATCTCCCTCTTTGTTACAGGCTACGAGACGGTTTGTGACACCTTGAAGAGTAGTGGAGTATCTTTCCTTCAGGTCATTTCTTCTCTTCCACCATGATGATGTGGTAGCCAAACTTGGTCTTGATGGGGGACTGTGTAAATTGATTTGTCCATAGTGCTGTTGGGTAGGGCGAAGGCAGCGTCCTGGAAGGGTCCAGTCATCGAGCCTCTTGTCATCCAGGCCAGATCACCCTGAAACAACCAGGATAACGGTACAGCCAATATTGCCACAGTCACAAAGGCTAAAACACGGCTGTATTCACAAGTCAGACACGGTTGCAAAATGCTTTGCAACGGAAACTATTCACAAATGGAAATTACAGTTTCTATTAGACAGATTCAGGTAGGTCCCTCCCGCATCCTTGCCTTTGCGTCTGTTTGGTTCCTAGAGTAAATAGTTTCCGTTGCAAAACATTTTGCAACAGACAAAGATTTGCAAGTCTGCGACTAATGAATACACCCCCACGTTCTCTTATCCGAACAATATTATTGAAAAACGAATAAGTGATAGACAGCAAGACAGAGGATGATATCCAGTGGCTCTTTTGGATACTAGCAGGCAGCCCCCTATTCAACTACATGATAAACCAATACACCTTTGAGAGATCGTAAGGGTGAATGTCTGTTAGTTGGTGCATGGGAAAGGCTCTCGTACCCCTTGTCTGGCTTTGTCTTCACTGTAATGAGAGGTCACTTCACTGAAGCAAACCCCGGACGTCAATTTCTCAATGCATTCACCATGTTTCTCACACGGGATATGTCTAACGTGGGGAATACATTAAAACATAGCTAGTCAATTTAACTAGCGGTCTATACTCACATTAGAACACACGGCGCAGTACGGTGCAACGTTAGCTAGAATGTGTGGCATTGCATAGACTAGCTCACATAGCTAGCCACCTTAACAGAAGTGCCTCCTTTTATCGTCTTCTCTTCCTTTTTTCTATGTTTCCACCCCCTGCAGCATCTCCACCTGAATGACAACGTTCAGCATAATAACATGACTTACATGGAGATAGCTACCTAGCTGCTAGCTAACTGCACACAGGAGTTGTTGTAAAGTTAGTTAGCATGTTTCTCAATCCAACAAGCCTAGTCGATTTAGTGAAGAATAAAGTCACCTTTCCCCTCAGGTGGCATTCTTTAAAATCCCCTTTACAGAAAATGAATGGGCCAAGTGGAAAGAGAAGACACGACTGATCGAGCTGTTTCTGCTTTATCATAAATGTGTGCTAAACTGCGCGGAAGTAAACGAGAAGTTGCGCATGCGTCATGCAGTTTAGATGGTTAGAACAAGACTAATTACCTATACGCACCGTTTTATAATAAATCGTTTTCCAATGCATATTGATTTCAAAAATATATTTCTGATGTGTGCTCACTGGGATACCTGGGGTAAATTACAATGTTAAGCTTCACTGGAAAAGTTTCTGAACGCAACAGCATTTTCGACCAATAAAAAGCCCTGTTATTCACCGGGTGGGCCAGACGGTTACTATGGGAATCAGACTAAACACAAGGTTCAAGGTGATTTGTTTTTGTTGTGCGAGAGTTTCTCTGATACAAGGACTTGTAATTCACACCAAGACGTGGAATGTAACTTTTTTTTTTATCTCATTCATTGAGATGGCTGATAACTAATGAACATTTTGCTAACGATAATGGAATTGTACAAGAAGGTTCTGTGTCTGGGAAGAGGTGGAGCAGCAGAGGTATTCCTGATGAAGCACTCAGAGTCTAAGAGACTGCATGCAGTGAAAAGAATACAAGCAGACGACTCTCGAAAAACAAAGACCAAAGAGGCCATCCTACAAGAAGCTGAAATCATCAGGAAGCTGAATCACCCTCACATAGTGACCTGCAGCGAGGCTCTCTATGACTCAAATGATGGATACATCTATATAGTCATGGACTACTGTGATGGAGGGACACTGGATGACAAAGTCAAGGAGAGAAAGACAGGCGACTATTTCCCAGAGTGGATGACAATGGAGTGGTTTGTACAGGTTACCATGGCAGTCAGCTACATCCACTCAGCTAGAATCCTCCACCGGGACATCAAGACCTCCAATGTGCTTCTAACTAAGAGAGGTGTGGTAAAGGTGGGGGACTTTGGGATATCCAAGATAATGACCAACACAGTGGATATGGCTCGTACCTGTGTTGGTACCCCCAGCTACCTGAGTCCAGAGCTGTGTCAGGACGTCCCATACAGTTCTAAGTCTGACGTCTGGGCACTGGGATGCTTGCTGTATGAGATCTGTGCTCTCAGACCACCGTTCGCTGCCTCCAACCTGCTCAGTCTGCTCTATAAGATCATCAGAGGAGAGTACAGCCCTGTTCCCCACTCCTACTCAGACAGCATTACGTCTCTGGTCCAGATACTGCTCTGTCCGGTGCCTGAGGACAGACCTAGTGCTGGAGCCATACTGGACATGACCTATGTACAGGAACATCTCAGAGAGTTTGTCAAGCACAGGGAGATAGAGCTACCAGTGTATGATAATGTAGACTCCAGATCCATACCCCTCTCTAGTCGGGTCTGTGAGTCTGTGAGAACACCCAGCTCTGTGAGTTCACCTAACTCTCTGAGTTCACCTGCAGATGAGAGCGTGGCCGTGACTGCAGAATGGAAGGAGGACAGCAGCAGTGACAGTAATTATGGTACTCTGATTACATGCTTAATTCTTGCGTTGTTTATGCCATATTGTGTTTGTATGCTGTCTTTGTTGCTTGTGTGACTCCCTCTGTCTGTCTCTGTCTCTCTCTGTCTCAGGACCACTTCCACTCACACCTTCCTATACAGGGGAAGGGGAGGAGGGGGACACTACAGAGCCCTGTCCCAGTGATAATGAGGAGGTAGAGGGTGATGTGGTCAGTGTAGGCCAGTCTGACTACTCTGAGGACTTTGATGACGACAACAGCTTGTCTTCCATAGAGGAACACAGAGAGGACGAGACAACCTCTACAACTGTTAACGCTGTCACAGAGGATGTCTCTATGGAAGCTAATGGTAAACCTGATAGACAATTAGGCCTAATAAACAATGTGTTGCTCACTCAAAAGTTGTGTGCTGGATCCTCATAGATATTCCACTATAATCCACTATAAAGGTTACATTTCAGTACTTTAATCAACCACGCACGTCTGTGTACAGTGACCCCTGAAGTGGAGGACCCTAGTGAGTACCCTGATGACTTTGAGGAGGAGGAAGATGAGGATGTGATGATGGTGGTCCACTACGCTGCTCTGGAGCTCGCTGCAGAGGGTGACGGGGAGGAGATTCAGCTGAGGGACGCAGGGGGTGTGGCTGTCACGCTGAAGACACTGAGAGACAGCTATATCATGGGTAAGTGTGTGTGTGTGTGTGTGTGTGTGTGTGTGTGTGTGTATTTGTGTGTGCCTGCCTGTGTTGTTGAGTGTCTATGTGTGTCATTGCAGAGGGCATCGGCCCCTCTCTCTACGAGCAGTTCAGCGAACACTTAGCGAACGGTCTCAGCCCTAAAGACCAGCAGCCACACTTTAAACACACGCTGGGGTCCTGACCACCTGGAAAACTGCAATCTCATATTCACTCTCGACCAAGAGGATAAACTCTCTTAAAACATTAAATGGTGGAACTAACCTCCAAACCTGGATTTCTGATGCACCATGACATTACCTGTAGACCTACAGTGCTGCAAGTTTATGTTGGGGAATGATTTGTCATCCATCATGGTTCCTAACATTGTAAACGCAAGAGGGTGCTATCAGGCTTTTAATTGAAACTGTGGAGGGGAAAATACCCTGAGTTACTGTGGCAGTTCACCGCCCAAGCTGATTTGAGGTTGCATGACACAGGTAGCAAGTTAAAAGATTAGAGGAGATACCACCTTGAAGTGTGGACCTCTGTGGGTAAGACAGTGAGAACACCCTCCTTCAAAATACCTTGAAGTGAAGTAAGCAGAAATCTGAAGGGGTTTTTGTTGGTTCCCTCCTGAAAGCAGTGGAACTGTAAAATTGATTCACTTATGATGTCAAGTGTTTCCTTATTTATCTATTTAATTACTTCCATGTAAATGCATTTCAATGTTTTACTTTATGTACTACTGAGGAAGAAATCTCATTAATTTTTATTGAAATGTTTGGGCAATATGCTATAAAGAGGAATCTTTATCAACACATTCCGTCTGGTCTGTCATTGTTCTGCCGAGTTTGAAACAACCAGCAGAGATGTAGGTAAAGTAATGCCTGTTAGTTAGTTAGTTAGATAGATTAGGGGTGTCTTGCTTATCTATTTGTGTTCCATAGCATGGGTCTCGGGTTGCAGTAATTGTTTCAGAGGATAGCTGCACGTCCCAAATGGCACTGTATTCCCTATATAGTGCACTACCTATAGGCCCTGGTCCAAAGTAGTGCACTATATAGGGAACAGGGTTTCATTTGGGACGTAGCGTTGTTTCAGAGTATGAGATGGTTATCTCTGCTGCCTCATGATTTCCTGTCATAACCCAGAAATGTTTTCCTTTGCATCATATTCTCATCGAGATCCATTCACACATCCCCATGATGAGGAGAGGACATTCAGCAACACGTGGAGGACAATGGAATCAAATGAAAAAGCGTATTTATTGCTAAACATAGAACCAGCATGTTTCGGCCTTTTGCCTTCATCAGGTATTTCTTTAAAGCCAAAACGTGCTGGTTCTACTTTTAGCAATAAAGAAGCTTTATTCAATTCCATTGTCCTCTGTTGTTGCTGAATCTCCTCGCTCCTTCAGTTTGCTCCTCAATTCTTGCACCTTGGTTGGAAAGCGAGGAAACAGCAGTGATCCCTTCCCTTTGCACATCTCCATGAGGACAATCACCAGCCCGGACACAAACATATTGCAAGTAATAATAATGATCAACATTTGACACAGCGGTCGAGGGAACAACATTCTGTACTGCCCTCTACTGGCCAGAGAGGAAAGCTTTCCCACTGTTGGAAGTTATGCATCTAAGGAAGTCAATGGATTGCACTACATTTGGTTAAAAGTCAGCCTGCAACCATTTTCTAAAATCCCCTAAAAGTACACAGTAATAAGCCCCTCCCATGTGGTTGAATCATAGGAGTTTCATGTCTGTCTTCACACCTCATAGGCTTTATTTAGCTCAGCTGTGACCAACTTGAGCTAAACAATTAGTATCACTCGTTCCTCCTACGCAAACACATGCACAGATGACATAGGTCATAGGTCACCAGTAAGGTCTGTCTCTGATTGCATCCCAAATGGCATCCTATTCCCTATATAGTGCACTACTTTTGACCAGGAGCCATAGCGCTCTGGTCTAAACCTGTATAGTGAATAAGGTGCCGTTTGGGAGGCATCCTCTGTCACTGCTTGCTCATCATTGCATTATGGAAAATTTGAAAAACCGGTGGGCAGAAAAAGTACCCAATTGTCAAACTTGAGTAAAAGTTAACATTTTTTCAATAGAAAATGACCTACGTAACAGTGACGCAGTAAAATACTACTTGAGTAAAAGTCTAAAAGTATATATATTTTTAAATATACTTAAGTATCAAACGTAAAAGTATAAATCATTTCAAATTCCTTATATTAAGCAAACCAGATGGCACCATTTTCTTGTTTTTGTTATTTACGGATAGCCAGGGGCACACTCAAATACTCAGAAATCATTTACAAACAAAGCATTTGTGTGTAGTGAGTCCACCAGATCAGAGGCAGTAGGGATGACCAGGGAGGTTCTCTTGATACGTGCGTGAATTGGACCATTTTCCTGTCCTGCTAAGCATTCATAATGTAATGAGTACTTTTGGGTGTCGGGAAAATGTATGGAGTAAAAAGTACATTATTTTCATTAGGAATGTAGTGAAGTAAAATAAAAAGTTGTCAAAAATATAAATAGTATAGTACAGTTACCCCCCAAAAACGACTTAAATAGTACTTTAAAGTATTTTTACTTTGTACTTTCCACCACTGCCGGTGGGTAGGTGGGGGAGAGGACGGTGTTTCCAGGTAACATTTTGTTCTTCCACGTATTCGGAATAACGAGATATATTGACATTTTAACGATGTTATGATCTAAGAAGTGAACAAAGTAGCTCCCTCTATTGTTTGGGAATTTCACTCACTGTGATGTGGTATTATCAGTGGATATATCTCATGGTGAGGTCTGTGTGATAGACATAATTACGTGATGGGTTCAACAAAAAGATGGGTTGTGAGCGGAAATGTGTTGCAGGACTCATATCATCACACAATCTGTCATCTTTGAAGTTTCCCACAGATGCACATGCGCATATATACACACACACACACACACACACACACACACACACACACACACACACACACACACACACACACACACACACACACACATGTAGGTGAACACACACGCATGCAAGCAAACAAGCTTAGTGGAAAAGTGCTGTATCTGAGATAGGATGAGATATGGACTACCTGTAGTGTATAGCTGTCTGAGTCAGGAGAACTAGGAATGGCTTCCTATCATCACACAATCTGACCACAGAAATACTCCCCTCAACCCATTGTCTGTACCTTGCCACTCATCTCTCTGCCCACACACTGATGGAAAGAAAAAAACACCTTCTGACTATTGACTGGAACTTAAGGCACCTTTCAGATTCCAACCACTTTTAGAACCAAGTCATCACATTTAATAGGAATAATGATTACGTTAGAGATCAGATTTTAAACCTAACATCATCTTGGCATCCAGAAGAACCAAATAAACAAATCAAATTTGATGTTAAACATTCAATGACAAATCAATTCAATAATGTCAGCCACAGAAATCAGGTGGTGTACATACTCCATTCAGATACATTGAATTGTGTTGTATTGTAATTAATATATATTTTTAATGACCTCTTATTATGTGGCCTAGCTAGAGAATGGTATTTTTGGTTTGAGGGAGGGTGAGTTCTCTCTAGGGGTGAGGCAAACCCTGTACAAACCACACTTTTGAAAAGGCCTTTGATAAAGTCTGACTGATATTAATATAGAAATGCATGTATTTTTGTTATTTTGTTGAGTCTCTTATTCAATGGGTGAAAGTAATGTATAGCAACCCCAGGTGTAAAATAGTCAATAATGGCTACTACTGTTGTAACGTCTGCTTCCACTACCACTCTCAAACACGTAGATCCCCTGAACGCAGCCCACTTTCATCCCACAAACACGTAGATCCCCTGAACGCAGCTCACTCTCCAGCCCACTTTCATCCCACAAACACTTAGATCCCCTGAACGCAGCCCACTTTCATCCCACAAACACGTAGATCCCCTGAACGCAGCTCACTTTCCAGCCCACTTTCATCCCACAAACACGTAGATCCCCTGAACGCAGCTCACTCTCCAGCCCACTTTCATCCCACAAACACGTAGATCCCCTGAACGCAGCTCACTCTCCACATCCCATTCACCTGAATTCTGATCACCTGTTCACACACCTGTATGTCATTATCACACACTATTTAGTTCAGTTCTTTGCACCCCATCACTGTGAGGTATTGTTTGTTTTTGTTACATATTCTATTTGACGCGCTGGTCATGTTTCGTATTACTCCTCCTGTGTATCATAGTTTTGGCCATCCTCACTAATGATCCATTTTTGCCTATTTCCTGTCTGTACTTTTGCCCATCTGATTTCCTGTCATCAACCTCTTGCCTGATCTGCCGGACTACGTCATTAGCCTTTACCCTGCTTGTACTGTTACCCGTTTGTACTCCCTGTGTATGACCTTCTGCCTGTCCCTGGACCCAGCAACCTGCCTCCTCCTGTAGTCCTTTCCTAATAAACACCTGCTGCGCCCTGCGCTTGAAACAAGCGTCTGTCTCCCATTGTATTCATTACAACTGTCAAGAAGAGTTAAACAAGGGTGTCCCCTGTTACCATGTGTATTCATTATGGCCATTGAAATGCTAGCTATTAAAATCACATCAAATAAAGACATTAGGGGTTTAGGCTTAAAAAAAAATCCAAGGCTTAAAAACAAAGGTGTCCATGTTTGCTGATGACTCAAGTTTTCTATTAAGTCCACAAGCTAGATCCCCGCAATGTCTCATTGAAGATGATTTTCTGGCCTCTCTGGACTGAAAGCCAATTAGGATTGAAGTGTACCATATTACGTATTGGATGCACTTGGTATTCATATCATATCATGTTCATGAGCACTCCACAATGAATTTCAATAGGACATGTGTACAAATAGGCAAGATCCTGCAACCATAGAGAGGCAAATACCTGTCTATTTATGGAAAAAATACACTGATTAACTCATTAGTCATATCTCAGTTTACTCACTTATTTATGGTGCTGTGTACTCCTGATATAACTTGTTTTTCAAATCACATGAGAAAAAAATATTTAGCTTTATCTGGGATGCTAAACCAGACAAGATAAAGCGTGCCTATCTATGTAATGAATTTGAACTGGGTGGGCTGAGATTATTACATTTTAAAAGCCTCACTTATACAACAGTTTTACTTAAACCCAAAATGGTTCTCAAGTAGATTACAAAAAGAAGCTCATCCCTTGTTTAAAAACGGCCTTTTTGCCTTTGTGCAGATTTCCACTTCTCAATTGAAAATGAACCATGTTCAGGTTTCTCCCTTTTTCAAACAGGCAATACAGAGCTGTTTACAATTTAAATTTCATCCCATGGAAAGGAAGGAACGAATATTACACATAATACATAATATTCCAACCCGCATAGAAATCTGAAGAGGGTGGCAAGCAGAGACAGGTGGGATGGGATGAGGGAAATCGAGGGTTGGAATATGGAACTGGAGATGAGAGGGAGTAAAGTTTCTGAGTGAGAGGTAAAATGACAGTAAAAAATGTACATAAAAAAAAGACACACATTCAAATGCGCGCATTGGATGGTTGAGCGTTGTGCCAGTGGCCGAGAGGTCGCTGGTTCGGGTCCCTGAGTCGACTGGGTGAGGGATCTGTCGATGTGCCCTTGAGCGGGGCACTTGATCTGATTGCTTCTGTGAATCAGTCTGGATTGGAGCGTCTGCTAAATTACTAAAATGTTATGTAAATGTTGAGCGGCTTCACTGCAGGTGAATTGTATGTTTTAAAATGCAATAAAAACTTTTTTTGAAACACTACCAAGGATGGGGAACACCTGTTGTCATAACATGGGTATCTTTATGCCCTTCAATATCTTTCGACCGCTGTGGTTTCCCCATAGGACCATTATTGTTATCACAAGATGACCATGTACTGTAAATCTATGTATATTATCACTGCTAACCACGGTGACTCAGACTTGTCTGGGCCTCCACCCTGGTCTCTTATCTGCAGTCAGAGAGAAAATGGTCACCACAGCTAGCCTAACAATAGTCACTCACAGCTCTCTGGGCCTTTCTACCCTGCTCTGTTATCGCCTACATCACTGATGATTCAGGGGGTCCCCTGTGAGTTGGCAACAACACTGAAACTATGATGTCACCTTCAGCCATGCCGGACATCCTCAATTGAGAAGAGCACCCGTGCTATTTCTGCTGTGCTGTGAGAATTAACATTGTGGCAGTGTCTGCGTCCCAAATGGCACCCTATTCCCTATATAGTGCACAACTTCTGTTGGCTCATAGGGCTGTGGTCAAAAGTTGTGCGCTATATAGGGAATAGGGTGTCATTTGGGAGGCAGACTCTATCTCTGGGTTGGGGAGCCAGACTGTATAGTTAGGCCTACTTTATGTCTCAACAGAAGGCAGACCTGGGTTTAAATAGTATTTGAAATCATTTAATATATTTGATCTGTGCTTGATTGAGCTTGTCTGGCTCAATGGACTGATAGAGTGATGAGCGCTACAGCAGTCTCACAACTCAATCGCTGGTTAAACTGTTTTCTGCCCCTCCCAAAAGATAGAATTTGTAGATAATTGGCCCTATTTCTGGGACTCACCCACAAAACAGGACCAAGCTTGGCCTGCTGAATAGTGACGGACTCCATTCTAGCTCGAGGCGTGCTCTCATCTTCTCAACGTAGACAGGGCCAGGTAGCAGGCTGATAGCCAGCCTTCCAGCTTAGCACAGTCAGTGTAGTCAGCTCAGCTGTCCCCATTGAGACCGTGTCTGTGTCTCGACCTAGGTTGGACAAAACTAAACATGGCGGTGTTCGCCTTAGCAATCTCACTGGAATAAAGACCTTAATTCCTGTCATTATTGAAAAAGATTGTGATATCTCACATCTCAAAATAGACCTACTTAATGTTAGATCCTTCACTTCCAAGGCAGTCATAGCCAATGAACTAATATCTGATCATAATCTTGATGTGATTGACTTTACTGAAACATGGTTACACTAGTGACCATATCCCCTGCGCATCCTGCAAAGGCGAAGGTGTTGCCAAGATTTACGACAGCAAATTTAAATTGATATAAAAATAAAATGAGTTTTCGTCTTTTGAGCTTCTAGTCATGAAATCTATGCAGCCTACTCAATCACTTTTTATAGCTACTGTTTACAGGCCTCCTGGGCCGTATACAGCGTTCCTTACCGAGTTCCCTGAATTCCTGTTGGACCTTGTAGTCATGGCAGATAATATTCAAATATTTGGTGACTTCAATATTCACCTGGAAAAGTCCACAGACTCCAGACTTTCGGGGCCATCATCGACTCAATGGGCTTTGTCCAACATGTCTCCGGACCTACTCATTGCCACAGTCATACCCTGGATCTAGTTTTATCCACTATAATAAATATTGTGGATCTAAATATTTTTCCTCATAATCCTGGACTATCGGACCACCATTTTATTATGTTTGCAATCACAACAAATAATCTGCTCCGACCCCAACCAAGGATCATCAAAAGCCGTGCTATAAATTCTTGGGCAAAGATTCCTAGATGCCCTTCCAGACTCCCTCCACCTAACCAAGTACATCAGAGTACAAAAATCAGTTAACCACCTAACTGAGGATGTAAATTTAACCTTGCGTAATACTCTAGATGTAGTTGCACACCTAAAAACAAACATTTGTCACAAGAAATTTTCTCCCTGGTATACAGAAAATACCTGAGCCCTAAAGCAAGCTCCCAGAAAATTAGAACGGAAATGGCACTCTACCAAACTAGAAATCTTCAGACTAGCTTGGAAGGACAGTATCGTATTGAAGAGCCATCCTATTTTTCCAACCTAATCAAGGAGAATAAGAACAATCCCAAATTAATTTTTGAGACAGTCGCAAACAGTGGAGGCTCCTTAGAGGAAGGGGAGGACCATCCTCCTCAATGAATTTCAGAAACATTTAAATTGTAAAACATTTAAAGTTCTCCTTTTTAGATACAACTATACTAAATTTAATCACGTCACCAAATAACTGATTAAAACACACTATTATGCAAAGAAGGTCTACAGTAGCCCCAACAGCACTCTGTAGGGTAGCACCATGGCGTAGCCAGAGAACAGCTACCTTAACTGTCATGTAGACTATTATGCCTATTAAGTAGCCTGAACCTATCGCTGTTACATTGAACAGGGTGAATGGAATATGAATGAGAGTCATCCAATATGCTGCAAAAGAAATAAGGCCATGCTCATGAAAAAAAAACATCCTCCCTCATCTTAATCAGCACTGGCTGCCACTGGTCACAAAGCTAACTAAAAATAAGCATTCTCAAGAGAGGATAGCTTTCACTTCAGCAGTGATGAATTCATTTCAACAAAAAAATCATGATCATTAGAAAGCAAATTACAGACTCCTCTTTGAATCTGTGTATTTCTCCAAAGCTCAGTTGTCCTGAGTCTGAACAGAACTGCCAGGACCTAGGATCAATGGAGACAAGTTTTTTAATCCTGTGTCTCTTGACACATTCATGAAAATAGTCATGGCCTCTAAACCTTGAAGCTGCATACTGGACCCTATTCCAACTAAACCACTGAAAGAGCTGCTTCCAGTGCTTGGCCCTCCTATGTTGAACATAATAAACGGCTCCCTATACACCAGATGTGTACCAAACGCTAAATGTGGCAGTAATAAAGCCTATTGAAAAAGCCAAACCTTGACCTGGAAACTTTTAAAAACTATCGGCCTATATCAAATATTCCATTTCTCTCAAACATTTTAGAAAAATCTGTTGCACAGCAACTCACTGCGCTGCTGAAGACAAATAAAGGTGAAGCCCCAAAATTGCACTCCCTGGAAGCCTGTTTCAGTCATAATATCAAGGCGAGACCCAGATGCAGACACAGGAGGCAGATGGTTGGAGTCTTACAATGTTTATTAATCCAAAAGAAGTAGGCAAGAGAATGGTCGTGGACAGGCAAAAGGTCAAAACCAGATCATAGTCCAGGAGGTACAGAGTGGCAGACAGGATCGTGGTCAACGCAGGCAGAATGATCAGGCAAGCAGGTACAGAGTCCAGAACAGAGTCCAGGCAAGGGCCAAAACCACGAGGACTAGAAAAAGGAGAAACACAAAAAGCAGGCGAACAGGAAAACTGCTGGTTGACTTGAAACATACAAGACGAACTGACACAGAGAGACAGGAAACACAGGGATAAATACACTGGGGAAAACAAGTGACACCTGGAGGGGGTGGAGACAATAACGAGGACAGATGAATACAGATCAGGGTGTGACACATAAGGAAGTGGATGGCGGCAAATGTTTTACCATTAAACTCAGACAAACAGAGATGCTAGTTCTAGGTCCCAAGAAACAAAGAGATCTGCTGTTGGATCTGGCAATTATTCTTGATGGTTGTACAATCGTCTCAAATAAAACTGTGAAGGGCCTCAGCGTTACTCTGGACCCTGATCTCTCTTTTGATGAACATATCAATAATTTTTCAAGGACAGCTTTTTTCCATCTACGTAATATTGCAAAAATCAGAAACCTTTGGTCCATAAATTGTTGCTTTTGTCACTTCTAGATTAGACTTTCTTATTTTTTTTTCTATTGTGTTATTGACTGTACGCTTGTTTATTCCATGTGTAACTCTGTGTTGTTGTTTGTGTCGCACTGCTTTGCTTTATCTTGGCCAGGTCGCATTTGTAAATGTGAACTTGTTCTCAACTAACTTACCTGATTAAATAAAGGTGAAATAAATAATAAATAAAATAAGTGCTAGACACGGCTGATAGAATCTTGACTTCCAGTGCTAGCCTCTTTACACTGTCTTCCTGTTAAAGCTAGGGCTGATTTCAAACTTTTACTTCTAAGCTACAAAGCATTACATGGGTTTGCTCCTACCTATGTCTCCGATTTCATCGTGCCGTACATACCTACACGTACGCTACAGTCACAAGACTCCTCCTTATTGTCCCTAGAATTTCGGTGGGCTATACTCAGCCTTGGGTGGGGTTATATCCTGCCTGGTTGGCCCTGTCCGGGGGTATCGTCGGACAGGACCACAGTGCTAGGGTCAGTCTGTTATGTCTGGAGTATTTCTCCTGTCTTATCTGGTGTCCTGTGTGAATTTAAGCATGCTCTCTCTAATTCTCTCTCTCTCCTAGGACCTGAGCCCTAGGACAATGCCCAGGACTACCTGGCCTGATGACTCCTGGCTGTCCCCAGTCCACCTGGTCGTGCTGCTGCTCCAGTTTCAACTGTTTCGCCCTTTGGCTATGGAACCCTGACCTGTTCACCGGACGTGCTACCTTGTCCCGGACCTGCTATTTTCATCTCTCTCTACAGTGGGGAAAAAAAGTATTTAGTCAGCCACCAATTGTGCAAGTTCTCTCACTTAAAAAGATGAGAGAGGCCTGTAATTTTCATCATAGGTAAACTTCAACTATGACAGACAAAATGAGGAAAAAAAATCCAGAAAATCACATTGTAGGATTTTTTATGAATTTATTTGCAAATTATGGTGGAAAATAAGTATTTGGTCAATAACAAAAGTTTATCTCAATACTTTGTTATATACCCTTTGTTGGCAATGACAGAGGTCAAACGTTTTCTGTAAGTCTTCACAAGGTTTTCACACACTGTTGCTGGTATTTTGGCCCATTCCTCCATGCAGATCTCCTCTAGAGCAGTGATGTTTTGGGGCTGTCGCTGGGCAACACGGACTTTCAAAGATTTTCTATGGGGTTGAGATCTGGAGACTGGCTAGGCCACTCCAGGACCTTGAAATGCTTCTTCTGAAGCCACTCCTTCGTTGCCCGGGCGGTGTGTTTGGGATCATTGTCATGCTGAAAGACCCAGCCACGTTTCATCTTCAATGCCCTTGCTGATGGAAGGAGGTTTTCACTCAAAATCTCACGATGCATGGCCCCATTCATTCTTTCCTTTACACGGATCAGTCGTCCTAGTCCCTTTGCAGAAAAACAGCCCCAAAGCATGATGTTTCCACCCCCATGCTTCACAGTAGGTATGGTGTTCTTTGGATGCAACTCAGCATTCTTTGTCCTCCAAACACGACAAGTTGAGTTTTTACCAAAAGTTCTATTTTGGTTTCATCTGACATTCTCCCAATCCTCATCTGGATCATCCAAATGCTCTCTAGCAAACTTTAGACGGGCCTGAACATGTACTGGCTTAAGCAGGGGGACACGTCTGGCACTGCAGGATTTGAGTCCCTGGCGCGTAGTGTGTTACTGATGGTAGGCTTTGTTACTTTGGTCCCAGCTCTCTGCAGGTCATTCACTAAGTCCCCGTGTGGTTCTGGGATTTTTGCTCACCGTTCTTGTGATCATTTTGACCCCACGGGTGAGATCTTGCGTGGAGCCCCAGATCGAGGAAGATTATCAGTGGTCTTGTATGTCTTCCATTTCCTAATAATTGCTCCCACAGTTGATTTCTTCAAACCAAGCTGCTTACCTATTGCAGATTCAGTCTTCCCAACCTGGTGCAGGTCTACAATTTTGTTTCTGGTGTCCTTTGACAGCTCTTTGGTCTTGGCCATAGTGGAGTTTGGAGTGTGACTGTTTGAGGTTGTGGACAGGTGTCTTTTATACTGATAACAAGTTCAAACAGGTGCCATTAATACAGGTAATGAGTGGAGGACAGAGGAGCCTCTTAAAGAAGAAGTTACAGGTCTGTGAGAGCCAGAAATCTTGCTTGTTTGTATGTGACCAAATACTTATTTTCCACCATAATTTGCAAATAAATTCATAAAAATCCTACAATGTGATTTTCTGGATTTTTTTTCCTCATTTTGTCTGTCATAGTTGAAGTGTACCTATGATGAAAATTACAGGCCTCTCTCATCTTTTTAAGTGAGAGAACTTGCACAATTGGTGGCTGACTAAATACTTTTTTTCCCCACTGTATATCTCTCTCTCTCTCTACCGCACCTGCTGTCTTGACCTCTGAATGCTCGGCTATGAAAAGCCAACTGACATTTACTCCTGAGGTTCTGACCTGTTGCACCCTCTACAACCACTGTGATTATTATTATCTGTCCCTGGTCATCTATGAAGGTTTGAACATCTTGAAGAACAATCTGGCCTTAATGGCCATGTACTCTTATAATCTCCACCTGGCTCAGCCAGAAGAGGACTGGCCACCTCTCAGAGCCTGGATCCTCTCTACAGTAGGTTTCTTCCTAGGTTCCTGCCTTTCTAGGGAGTTTTTCCTTGCCACCGTGCTTCTACATCTGCGTTGCTTGCTGTTTGGGGTTTTAGGATGAGCGTGAGGCTCTACCACTACACGGACACATTAGTGAATTAGTGTAATCATTCTAGACTTGGTTATGGGAGTGTGTATGCATACGTGGTAAGCAATTACATAGCCACTCTGAGGGCAAATGAAATTAGCACAAACACAAGTAAACAGACATCACAACAGAAACACATTACACAGAATGCCTGGCTGACACCAGCTGGAGATGGAAGGCTGGGAGAGTGGACAATTTAATAATCAGAATTTGTAATGTAAAAATAATAAATAAAAAATGTGATCATTTATTAGAGCATGCTAATGGTGACATAGTGTACATGTATATGATTAATGTACAGGACATGTAGCTGTAGTATTAACTGGAGTGTGCACTATGCATATGAGATATAGTCAGACTCATGGAGGAGATGTGTGAGTGGGTGAATATGCAAATGAAGACATCTAGTTCTGACAGGAAACCTGTATTAAACAGCAGAGATAACCATCTCATAGCCTGCTTCCAAAATGGCACCCTATTCCCTATATGGCCCCTGGTAGATGTAGTGCCCTGTAAAGGGAATAGGGTGCCATTTGGGACATAGTCTAAATTTGTCACAGATTTCCATGTGTTCTGACCATGTTCATGAACCATGCAATAATCAAAGACTCTATAGGCGGCAGCAGCTCAGATTCTTTTACCATTCGAATGATGGAATTGCGTTAAGGTTAGGGTTAGGGTTAAGGATAGGGTTAGGGTTAGGGTTAGGATTAGGGTTAAGCCTAGTTATTCAAATCTTGTCATGAATGAAAATTCTAAGAAGAAAACAAACCTAACCCAGCGTCAGCAGTGTGGCTGAGATGGTAATCCCTGATTAGGTTTCATAGACACTACAGAAACTATGCTTCACACAGGGTATGATTAGTCCACTCCTCCTCACACACTAGAGAAGGCTGAGAAACCCCACAGCTTCTTCACTGGAAAGAAGTAGAAGCTGCTGATGGGAGGATGGCTCATAATAATGTCTGCAACAGAGTGAAAGGAATGAAACCCATGTGTTTGATGTATTTGATACCATTCCACTGATTCCGCTCCTGCCATTACCACGAGCCCGTCCTCCCCAATTAAGGTGCCACCAACCTCTTGTGATGGAAAGGTACTTTTACACTGGCTAGACTGACAACTTGGGTGCGTCCAAAATGGCACCCCGTTCCCTATATGTACACTACTTTTGACCAGGGACCATAGGACTCTGGTCGAAAGTAGTGCACTATGTAGGGAATAGGGTGCCATTTCAGATGCAGCCCCATTGTACAACTTGCCTGACCTAGAGTCATTTCATGGTAGATTTACTTCATGGGCAGATGTGCAGTATGGTTTCAAGCATGGTCAGAGTGCTTCAAGCAAGCTTGAGAGGCACAGTAAAAGTCTGTCTGTGCAACCAGATAAATATAGAGTCATTTTATCTCACTGACAACCACTTCCTATAGTAGCCTAGAACTCAACCTGAATCTCTCGGTCATCTCGCACAAGAGGCCAGAGCTCCACATCCACAAAACCCCTCCTCAAAACGTTTTTGCAACCTATCAGAGCCTATATTTGATGAAAGCTAAGTGTAATATATTGACCCTCCATAGGTTTTCCAGTGCACCATCTCTCTCACCATGTGCACACACACTCTAAAAAGACATCTGCTGGTCTGGAACGAGAGAGCAGCAATTCTTAACACAACGCTCCTGGACACACAAAAAAAAATCAAACTATCTATCAAATCAAATCAAATCAAATTTTATTTGTCACATACACATGGTTAGCAGATGTTAATGCGAGTGTAGCGAAATGCTTGTGCTTCTAGTTCCGACCATGCAGTAGTATCTAACAAGTAATCTAACAAATTCACAACAACTACCTTATACACACAAGAGTAAAGGAATGAATACGAGTGTGTACATATAAATATATGGATGAGCGATGGCTGACCAGCATAGGCAAGATGCAGTAGATGGTATGGAGTACAGTATATACACATATATATATATGAGATGAGTAATGCAGGATATGTAAACATTATATAAATGGCATTGTTTAAAGTGGCTAGTGATACATTATTTCATCCAGTTATAATTATTAAAGTGGCATCAACTATTTATCATAATCATCAACTATTTATCATAATCATCAAACACCTTTATCAGATTCATATCTAAACGAGTATCATCCCTGACTATTAATTGCTGAGGTCGTGTTGGTTGTTGATGATGATGATGATGATGATACTGTGTTTTCCTTGATGTCTCCGACCAGGGCTGTTTCAGTGACATCATGGTTTCTTTACACCCTCTCAAAACAACTTCCTGTTTGTTTATCATAAAAAGCATCAATGCTGCTGATCTCTATCATATTCACTCACACATTTTACAGAGACAGACAGAGAGAAACAGAGAGAGACGGAGAGAAACAGAGAACCAGAGATCACAGTATGAAAATGATGAACTCTGCTGTTGTCATCGTCATGTTTCTCAACATGCTGCATCTCTGTTTGGGCAACAACTTACGTACAGAGATCCTGAAAGACTTGAACAACCTCACTCAGGAGAACTTCACTTTTGTAAGTATATAGGAATGTTCTCATCACTTGTAGTTAGAGTTGTGCCACAAATGACACCCTATTCCCTATATAGGACACTACTTTTGACCAGAGTAGTGCCCTATATGAGTACTGTCAATATACTGTCATTCTGAATGTAGCCTGCATCTTTCTGATCTAATTACTGTTGTTTTACTTCCATCATACAGGCAGGGCTGATGTACAGAGTACCAGCTCAAGAAATGAAGGAGAAAGCAGTAAGTCATCTATCCTTCATCAATCCACACGCACACACACACACACACACGTCTGTAGTGTATGCATAATTCATAACTGTTATCTGAATTGTGATCTGATCAAGTCTACTCATGTATTAGCGACAGTGTGAGTGCCAGAGGGTGTTTGCCACTGAGCTGAGGCTTGTGGTCCACAAGGTGAAGGAACGGACCGAGGAACACAAACCACTTCTGAAAAGACTGCAGAAGAACATCCAGGCTCTGCCTCAGATCTCTACCAGTGAGGTGAGTTTCTGAACACTGGCTCTTTTATACACAATGTTTAGTGAAGTGTTTTGGACAGGTCAGTCCCTATGGGCCCTGGTCAAAAGTAGTGCACTATATAGGGAATATGTTTCCATTTGCCTCTGTTTAATACACACAGTTTATTCAAGTGTTTTGGACAGGTCACTCCCTAAACACTCTCTGGATGCATCCTAAATGGCACCCTATTCCCTATATAGTGCACTACTTTTGACCAGGGACCATTGGAATAGGGTGCCATTTGGGACATAGCCACTGTTTAGTGAAGTATTATTGGCAAACGGTAGCACTCAGTTCAGGTCCAGCTCCGGCACAGTTCTTCCCACTCTACTTGTAGAAGTTGGTTCACGACACCGAAGGCTACATACTAATGGTTGAATGTGTTTTATTTTTAAAGGAGGCCAGTATCTGCCCCATGATGAACAAACGGCTACCCCATTTACCGAAGACAATTGTTCTACGGAATTACATACATTTCCTCCAGAACCTTAATGAAAATGAATGTAGGGAGATACTACTGTAGAGATACAGTAATCAGATTATCTCTATATCTTATAGATTGATCTATTTGGGTAATATGGCCCATAAATATGCTGCATCACTCTTTGTGATAGAAGTAATTATTATTTCTAGACCATTCTAAGGTTTAGGTTGTTAATGTATTTTTCAATGTTCTACTTACTGATTGGATCACTATGTTTTTAATGAAAAGGTATTCAAAAGTTGAGTACTTTTTTTAATGTATTTATTTATTTAAACAAAAACATTTATTTGTTAAATTATTACTTTTTAAATATGTCTTGAAGATAACAGTCCATGTTCTTCCCATGTCTGTTTGTAGTCAGAATATAAAATGTTTGATTGATATACGGTACTATGTACTTTCATCATGAAAAGCATAATTGTTCTCAAATAAGATAATTTTATATTGTATTACAGAATATTTCAAATGAATGTACAAATGATATATGTATTGATTATTTATTTATTTATTCTATAATGGTTGAATGTGGATGAATCATACATTTTATATTGTATTACAGAATATTTAAAATGAATGTACAAATGATATATGTATTGATTACTTATTTATTTATTTATTTATTCTATAATAGTTGAATGTGGATGAATCATACATTTCATATTGTAAAGCTTACATCAATGATGTGCGATCAACTGTATTTATTAAAGAAAATAAATATATATTTTTTAAAACTTTGCCTCATGAGTAATAGCAAACTGCAGATATCTGTATGGAGGACAGGAGTTTGTTCCTACAAACAAGACCCAGGTCATCCATTGGTGTCCAGGGTTCATTTGTAAAGTCCCTGTCAGGAGAGATATCAGATAACCAGTGAAAGGAGATGTGATAGCTTCACTGTTCATCACCTCTGTAGACCTCAACCCAGATATACAGACCAGATTTATGATGTACAAGAAAATACATGCCATTACCCACAATCCTCTCTATGAGAATGGAGAGATCTTATCTGACTCCTTTATTTAGTCTCTCCATCTGAAGAGGGCGAGGATCTAAAGTTTGTTTGAACGAACACACACACACACACACACACACGCACGCACGCACGCACGCACACACACACACACACACACACACGCACACGCACGCGCACGCGCACGCGCACGCGCACACACGCACACACGCACATACACACACACGCACATACACACGCACATACACACGCACATACACACACACGCACACACGCACATACACGCACACACACGCACATACACGCACACACACGCACATACACACACACGCACACGCACATACACGCACACATACACACACACGCACGCACACACACACGCACACACACACACACACACGCACACATATGCGATAAGATACACCAAACATAACTCGTTACTCCAAACATAATTTTGCTATTTTGCTGCACTCTTGTGTGGGTTTTCCGGGTGTCTACGTAACTGTCAGCATTTTTCTGTTTGAATGCTCTCCACTGTGTTATCATGCATTGAATAATTCCACCAAAGATCTTGGATATTTTAAGATGATCAACTACAGTACAAAGTCTGGAGAGGAGTACAGGAAGACCAACATGTGGGTTACGTCCCAAATGGCACCCTATTCCCTATTTAGTGCGATACTTTTGACTAGGGCCCATTGGGAATATGATGCCCTTTGGGACGCATCCATGGTATGGGTTCAGAGCAGGTTTGTCATCTCTGTGCTTTTACAACATCTTGGAGTTCCAAGGAGCATCATTCCTTCTGATAGTGGATTACTACTCCAAATATCCAGAGGTGCTGAGGCTGTCGGACAAGACATCAGTTAGACATCAGGTACTGTCATAGCAAAGTTTAAAGCTGTGTTTGCTAGACATGGTATTGCAGCTGAACTGATTGCAGATCATATACCCTTTGCCAGTGCTGAAATGGCTCAGTTTGCAAAAGAATGGGGTTTCAAAATCACTCATTCTAGTGCAGGGTTTCCCCAGTCAAACTGAATGGCTGAGAGGACCATTCAGTCAGTGGAAAACTAAAGTTGACAGCACAGACAGGTGTTGACCCTAACACAGTTCTCCTGAACCTGAGAAACACACCTATCACAGGTCTGCAGTACTCCCCTGCTCAGCTACTCATTGGACGTGTCCTACGCTCCAACCTACCTACAAGTAAAGCAGCCCTTCAGCCATTGACTCCCAAACATTTCCAGCATGACTTGAAATGCTGACAGCTGCAGCAGAATACAAACTATGACAGAATGGCGTCACCACTTCCTTTGTTTCGGGAGGAAGAGAGAGTGTGCATGGAGAGGGACAAAGGATGGCAGCCAGCAACAGTGGTGAAAATCAGAGACATTGACCGGGAGAGTGACTCAGAATGAATGGATACCCAAGAAGACTCAAGGCTGTAATCATTGCCAAAGGTGCTTCAACAAAGTACAGAGTAAAGGGTCTGAATACCTACGTAAATGTGATATTTAATCTTTATTTTATACTCAACTGTTCCAGTTGCCTGTTTTAGCAGCCAGTTCTAGCTGCCTGTTCCAGTTGCCTGTTCCAGTCACCTGTTTTAGCAGCCTGTTCCAGTTGCATGTTCTAGCTGCCTGTTCCAGTTGCCTGTTTTAGCAGCCTGTTCTAGCTGCATGTTCTAGCTGCCTGTTCCAGTTGCCTGTTTTAGCAGCCTGTTCCAGTTGCCTGTTCTAGCTGCCTGTTCCAGTTGCCTGTTCTAGCTGCCTGTTCCAGTTGCCTGTTTGAGCAGCCTGTTCTAGCTGCATGTTGCAGCTGCCTGTTCTAGCTGCCTGTTCCAGTTGCCTGTTTTAGCAGCCTGTTCCAGTTGCCTGTTCTAGCTGCCTACTCCAATTGCGTTTTAGCAGTCTGTTCTAGCTGCTGTTCCAGTTACCTGTTCCAGCTGCCTGTTCCCGCTGCCTGTTCCCGCTGCCTGTTCTAGCTGCCTGTTCCAGTTGCCTGTTTTGGCAGCCTGTTCCAGTTGCTTGTTTTAGCAGCCTGTTCTAGCTGCCTGTTGCAGCTGCCTGTTCTAGCAGCCTGTTCTAGCTGCCTGTTCCAGCTGCCTGTTCCAGCTGCCTGTTCCAGCTGCCTGTTTTAGCAGCCTGTTCTAGCTGCCTGTTCCAGCTGCCTGTTCCAGCTGCTTGTTCCAGCTGCCTGTTCCAGCTGCCTGTTTTAGCAGCCTGTTCTAGCTGCCTGTTCCAGCTGCCTGTTCCAGCTGCCTGTTCCAGCTGCCTGTTCCAGCTGCCTGTTCCAGTTGCCTGTTCCAGCTGCCTGTTCCAGCTGCCTGTTCCAGCTGCCTGTTTTTGCAGCCTGTTCTAGCTGCCTGTTCCAGCTGCCTGTTTTAGCAGCCTGTTCTAGCTGCCTGTTCCAGCTGCATGTTCCAGCTGCCTGTTCCAGCTGCCTGTTACAGCTGCCTGTTCCAGCTGCCTGTAATAGCTGCCTGTTCTAGCTGACAGCCAGACACAACTGGGACTATGACAGCTATTGTCAAATTGTTTTATTTTTAGAAAAGCAAACAATTTATTAGTTGATGATGTACACTATTTCAACTGCAGCAGGGGCTAAACCCAAGGTGCCTTTGAGTCATACAAGAAAGGCACTCTATTCTATTGGAGAGAAAGTGGGCAATGTCCCAAATGTTACCCTATTCCCTACATAGTGGACTACAAACGTAGTGCGGTATCTAGGGAATAGGGTAATATCTGGGACGTAAACTGGGAGTTTGATGTGTAGGCTAATGTCTTTCACAGGTCATCACTAATTATTTGGATTGATTGACTGACCTCATCTACCCACAGGTCACATCCTTCACAGATAGACAGATAGACATCCATTCATCCATCCCAATTTTCTCGGGTACATCCGGAAATAATCTCTCCCTAAATGACACTGAATACTCATGTTCTAAATGGTTGAATACATCTTTATTATTCAGTAACACTTGTTAAAGAAGAAACACAAGTAGGAGGATACTCCTCAATGAGGTTTGTAAAATGTTTTTATTCTGGAAGAGTGTCTAATTCTCATTTTTATATAAATAAAAAAACGGATTAAGATTGGATAGAGATTACCAGACTTGCTCACATTGTTCCGGACCGGAATTAAATTCGCAGGGGGGATAAACCAAACGACAATCGTCTCATGTGGTTCCCTCTTCGAATGGCCAACGTCACAGCAGTGATGTGAAACGGGGTCGCTGGTGGTAGTGAGACCTCTCAGTGCCTTTGGTGTTGCGGAGACGGGGATACCAGGAGAGCGGATATACGGGACTTGACTCCGCTGAGGGAAGTTTTGCGCAAACGAAGTGTTTTTCGCGCGCAACTTCAGAAAGAGTCATGGATGTTAGGCCTAATCAACTGTCAAATCAAATTATCATTGAGCTCCTTCAACCGTCCTGTCTCTCCATCTACCGTCGTGTCTTTTCATCTACCGTCCTGTCTCTCCATCTACCGTCCTGTCTCTCCATCTACCGTCGTGTCTTTTCATCTACCGTCGTGTCTTTTCATCTACCGTCGTGTCTTTTCATCTACCGTCGTTCGTTATCTGATGGTCTGAAGTCAGGATTTAGGTCGCTGCCCCATTGATTTGTTACCTTCGTTCTTTGACATGGATCTAATTGGTAACTACGGTGCGGCTTCGCCCTATTGCCTAGGTGATTTGCCACAGTTTTACAGAGAGTGAACAGAACTCAATCCCCAGCAAACAAGTTCTTATTCAAATAGATTCATTATAAGGAATGTACTTTTGGAGAAGTGATGCTGCCCTTGGAAATCTCATGGTTGCCTTGTCTTGAGTAAATTGGTAAGTAACTGCTTATATGGAGCTGACTGCTTATATGGAGCTGACTGGATGTTATATAGTCGATCTAGTTTTAACCCACACTCATTTTCACAAAGCATCCTAGGTATGCAAAAACATACACTGGGAAACTAGAATATAATTGAATGAAAGAGGAAGGTATTCTATAGACTAGAATACAATATAATACAATACAACACAATACAATATAATTGAATAGAAGAGAATATGACTTCATTGTCTAGCCAGAGACAACGGATGCCACCGGACCTGCCTGTACATTCTATGGCGTTAAAGCGTGTGAAAACAACACAGAAGCTAATTGTCTCTATCAGGGAACCACGGAATGGTATTTACACAAGGCAGAGTAACTAACACAACATGGTTGTTATAAGGAAAAATATACAACCTAGTTCTATTTTGAGAACCACTATTGTGTAGACTCACACTGTTCATGATTTGACGCCGATGAGGCTACGTTGTCACTCCTCTGTGACCAGTGCTGATGGTGGGGAGAGTCACCACGGTCAGCCTGTGACCCGTCTACCTGTCTTTCTGTCTGTCCACAGGACACATGGGATATAGCAGAAAGAAGGACTCCTCTCACCCTGTACCGAGATCTAAAACCTCTACTCTCCCTGTGTGGATATGTACAACCATCCACCTCTCCAGGACAAAGGATGTCAGAACTGATACAGAGTCTGGAGCAATGCCAACCCCAGAGAGAGGCTGCATGGAATGTATTTTACCTTGTTGTTGTTTGTTATCACGGGACACAAACAAACAAGAAGCTGTTATCAGAGATGTTTGTTTGGATGAAAGGGAGAAACCCAGAAGGCTTTCCTTCTGACGCGCGGCTCTTCTCTACACTATGAGCTGATTGACCCCTCTCCCCCAGTCCCCCAGTCCCCCCCTTCCCCACCACACACACACATCGTACCTCCCCACCGAAGATGGATCTGACGAATGACACTATGGTCATCACAGACAGCGACAGGGGGCGCCTTATTGGATGACTCCTCAACCCGCGTCCTGACGGGCTGTTTCCTCTCGCTGCTCATCCTCTCCACGTTGCTCGGCAACATCCTTGTGTGTGCCGCCGTCACCAAGTGTCGTCACCTGCGTTCCAAAGTCACTAACTTCTTTGTGATCTCGTTGGCTGTCTCCGACCTCCTGGTCGCTGTCCTGGTGATGCCGTGGAAGGCCGTGACGGAGGTCTTAGGGTTCTGGCCATTTGGCTCGTTCTGTGACACTTGGGTGGCGTTCGACATCATGTGCTCCACGGCGTCCATCTTGAACCTGTGTGTGATCAGCGTGGACCGTTACTGGGCAATATCCAGCCCGTTCCGCTATGAGAGGAAGATGACTCCTAAAGTGGCGTTCGTGATGATCAGCGTGGCCTGGACGCTCTCCGTCCTCATCTCCTTCATCCCTGTCCAGCTCAACTGGCACAAAGCCCAGACCTTTACCTCTACCTCCGTCACTACCTCCACAACCACCCCCTACGGCCTTCAGGCCTCCCCAGACTCCTCGAACCCTGTTGGGGATAACAACACACATCAGGCCCCCCGGGACTGGGACAACTGTCACTTCAGCTTGAACCGGACCTACGCCATCTCTACCTCTCTGATCAGCTTCTATATCCCTGTAATCATCATGGTGGCCACCTACACCCAAATCTACCGCATCACTCACCGTCAGATCAGATGCATCGCCACCCTAGAAAGGGCTGCAGAGAGCGCCAAGAACCGACAGAACAGTATGGGTGGAGGTGGCGGAGGATCCAGCATCTCCGAATCGGAGAGCTCGTTCAAGATGACGTTCAAACGGGAGACAAAGGTCCTGAAGACGCTGACTCTGATCGTGGGCGTGTTCGTGTGCTGCTGGCTGCCCTTCTTCATCCTGAACTGCATGGTGCCGTTCTGTGAGCCGTCGCCCCGCGGTGCCGCGGCCTCCTTCACCTGTATCAGCCCCACTATGTTTGATGTGTTTGTGTGGTTGGGCTGGGCCAACTCTTCCATCAACCCCGTCATATACGCCTTCAACCCAGACTTCCGTAAGGTGTTCTCTATCCTCCTGGGCTGCAACAGACTCTGTCCCGGAGATCACGGCATAGACGCGTTCAGTCTTAATAAGAAATGAGCTCAGAGCCTCAGAACTCCCAGTGGTAATACAACATCTGCTGAGACCCTGGTCCCAGAAGAGGATCTACAGGACCAGAAGAGGATCTACAGTACCAGCTGTCAAGGAACAACAGAGAACTATGGCATGCCAATGGCGCGTTGTATCGCCGTAAGCAAGCAGAGTAAGCATTACAACCTTGTGTGTGAAAGGTTTGATTTTGTCATTGAGGGTGCCGCCACCTAACATGCAGTGTGATCTGAATTGGCACTGCAATAAGAGATGAGCTACACTTTGCAGTGTCCCTGACTGTGCAGTGAATAAGTCTAGTGACACGTCTAGTCTAGTCTAGAGTAGATACTACAGTGAGTCAGGGCCCCAGACTGGACTCTGATCCAGTGACACGTTGTCTCTATAGAGTAGATACTACAGTGAGTCAGGGCGCCAGACTGGACTCTGATCCAGTGACACGTTGTCTCTATAGAGTAGATACTACAGTGAGTCAGGGCCCCAGACTGGACTCTGATCCAGTGACACGTTGTCTCTATAGAGTAGATACTACAGTAAGTCAGGGCCCCAGACTGGACTCTGATCCAGTGATACAGTGTCTCTATAGAGTAGATACTACAGTAAGTCAGGGCCCCAGACTGGACTCTGATCCAGTGATACAGTGTCTCTATAGAGTAGATACTACAGTGAGTCAGGGCCCCAGACTGGACTCTGATCCAGTGACACGTTGTCTCTGTAGAGTAGATACTACAGTAAGTCAGGGCCCCAGACTGGACTCTGATCCAGTGACACGTTGTCCCTGTAGAGTAGATACTACAATGAGTCAGGGCCCCAGACTGGACTCTGATCCAGTGACACATTGTCTCTATAGAGTAGATACTACAGTGAGTCACGGCCCCAGACTGGACTCTGATCCAGTGACACGTTGTCTCTATAGAGTAGATACTACAGTGAGTCAGGGCCCCAGACTGGACTCTGATCCAGTGACACGTTGTCTCTATAGAGTAGATACTACAGTGAGTCAGGGCCCCAGACTGGACTCTGATCCAGTGACACGTTGTCTCTATAGAGTAGATACTACAGTGAGTCAGGGCCCCAGACTGGACTCTGATCCAGTGACACGTTGTCTCTATAGAGTAGATACTACAGTGAGTCAGGGCCCCAGACTGGACTCTGATCCAGTGACACGTTGTCTCTATAGAGTAGATACTACAGTAAGTCAGGGCCCCAGACTGGACTCTGATCCAGTGATACAGTGTCTCTATAGAGTAGATACTACAGTGAGTCAGGGCCCCAGACTGGACTCTGATCCAGTGACACGTTGTCTCTATAGAGTAGATACTACAGTGAGTCAGGGCCCCAGACTGGACTGTGATCCAGTGACACGTTGTCTCTATAGAGTAGATACTACAGTGAGTCAGGGCCCCAGACTGGACTCTGATCCAGTGACACGTTGTCTCTATAGAGTAGATACTACAGTGAGTCAGGGCCCCAGACTGGACTCTGATCCAGTGATACTGTAGTATCTACTCTATAGAGACAATGTAAGTCAGGGCCCCAGACTGGACTCTGATCCAGTGACACATTGTCTCTATAGAGTAGATACTACAGTGAGTCAGGGCCTCAGACTGGACTCTGATCCAGTGATACAGTGTCTCTGTGGCCTGTGCAGTGATCCAGTGAGTCCAGTGACTGCAGACCACAGTAGAGATGAGAAATGGTGAAGGATGTGATATTAAGACTGTGTGACAGAGTACAGGAAGAGAGAGCGGTGCTAATGGTTCTCTGAGACTGATAATCCACAGACTGGCCAGGCAACACACACGCACACACACACGCACACACGCACACACACGCACTCTGTGACCGCTTCAGATCTCAAATGTCATAGGGGTTTAAGACTCAAACCAGATCATATTTATGTATGAACATAAACATGTGAATTAATCCACAAGTGACTTAGAAACTGCTCTACTGACGCAGCTAGAAGGATTTCAGACTGTCCAATAGAGATCTACATTGTGTGCGTTATTGTGAATTTAACAGAACGTTAAACAGGGACACTTTATTAGAAAAGTGAAGAGATGTAATACAATACTTCAAGAAAATATGTTATTTTTTACAATGTGTTCTCTTGCAAACAGTAACTTTGAGTGTTGTTAAAGTCCATACCAATACTGCCATTGTTTTAATTGATGGGGAAACACCAAATTATGGTCAACTGAATAATCTTTCTAATGATGGTAATGAAATTCAGAAAGCGTAAGGCTATTTCATCACAAACATCAATTTCATTTGGAACACCATTTTCAATCCCCCTCCAAAGTGTTTTAGCTTATTACTGAGCTACTCATCTTGCATTGTGTCTGTGGCTTTTCCAAAGCAATGCCAGGTGACTCAACAAGCTCTCATAGTCTCACTGCAGAATGAGACGTTCAGCCACGTTCTCCAAATGTCACATTTTGAAGTGTTTTTGTTGCTCCTGCTGCTCTGTATGGTTCCATTTCTCCAAACGTCAACTTTCAAAGTTAAAGGTTAAGTTTTGGCACTCATTCCAAATGGTTAAGGTAAGGGTTAAGGTTTGGGATAGGGTAAAAACATTTGTTTTTAATTCTCTCAACAACTTGGATCAAACACGCAGCATTCTGATCCAGAGTCATGAGTCATGGGATTACGGCCATCTGCCACCCGTCCACAAAACCCTAGCAAAACTCAAGTCTGTCTGCATGCTGTTCCCTATAAAGTCTGTCTCTCTTCGTCCATCTCAAGTGACATCCTGTTCCCTATAAGGTCTGTCTGTCTCTCTGGGGCCATCTCAAGTGGTATCCTGTTCCCTATAACGTCTGTCTGTCTCTCTGGGTCCATCTCAAGTGGCATCCTGTTCCCTATAACGTCTGTCTGTCTCTCTTGGGCCATCTCAAGTGGCATCCTGTTCCCTATAACGTCTGTCTGTCTCTCTGGGGCCATCTCAAGTGGCATCCTGTTCCCTATAACGTCTGTCTGTCTCTCTGGGTCCATCTCAAGTGGCATCCTGTTCCCTATAAAGAGCACTACCTTTTACCAGGACCCATAAGGTGCAATTTGGGATGCAGACTCTCTCTCTCTCTCTAAGGGGCTTTATTGGCATGGGAAACATATGTTAACATTGCCAAAGCAAGTGCAATAGATAATAAACCAAAGTGAAATAAACAATACAACATTTACAGTAAACATTGCACTCACAGAAGTCCCAAATGAATAAAGAGATTTCAAATGTCATATTATGTCTATATACAGTGTTGTAATGGTGTGCAAATAGTTAAAGTACAAAGTACAAAAGGGAAAATAAATAAACATAATTATGGGTTGTATTTACAGTGGTGTTTGTTCTTCACTGGTTGCCCTTTTCTTGTGGCAACAGGTCACAAATCTTGCTGCTGTGATGGCACACTGTGGTATTTCATCCAGTAGATATGGGAGTTTATCAAAATTGGATTTGTTTTCGAATTCTTTGTGGGTCTGTGTAATCTGAGGGAAATATGTGTCTCTAATATGGTTATACATTTGGCAGCAGGTTAGGAAGTGCAACACCCTAGCAAAACTCAAGTTTACTTGATGGTACTATCGTTCACTTTTGCCCCTAGTAGCTGGTTTTGAAGGCAATTCTCGACATCCTCAGGACATGGATAGATGTCCAATCTTGAACGATCTCCCTGGGCGGCCAGCTATTACATAGTCATTTAAGGAATATTTTAATAATTTTTGTGTCATGTCTGAATTTCTCATTAAAAGTTTCCCTTAATTAACTAGAGGGAAAACTAATTAAAACAAACGACTGTGTGATTGTCATGAAACTGACATGGAGCCAAGAAAGAAAGTCTGTGTCCCAAATGACACCCTATTCCCTATACCGTATAGTGCATTACTTTTTACCACGGCCCATGAGGCTCTAGTCTAAAGTAGTGCACTATATAGGGAATAGGATGCCATTTGTTTTTTACCTCTCTAAAACCAATACTTGTTATCTCAACTGGAAGCATCTCATTGTAGATCATATAACAGCTATGTGTTTGTGTGCCAGTATACAACTCTTCTTTCTGAATAAATATTATAGATGTGTTTTCATTTTCATCATATGGCATCTATCTGTGGTATGTTTCTGATTACTAAGGCCTATGCCTGATCCACGCTGAATAGAAGGTCAGTGAATTAGCTTTGTCCATAGGACAGGTGCCTATCTCCTGTTTCTGCAGCTTGATGCATCACACCCTGGACGGGCGGCTAGTCTTTTGCAGGGCTTTACCCCCATTCCGTCTTCCTCGTCATCTCCTGTGAATAGTGTGGATCACTGAATAAGAGCAATAGTCAATAGTCACCAGAACAACATTCACTTTGGGTTCCAGGTTAGTCACTCTGAAGTTAATGTCATACCTACAATGTTATTAAACCTGACGAGAGGAGCGCTCTGTCTCACGGCCAAAGCTTCTCTCATATTGTACTGTATGTAGACTGTACACCCACACGCGCACACACACACATGCACACACACAAACACATAGCGGAGCACAGTTCTGCAGTTGGATGACAGTGTTGTGCAGTGTTCTGATGTAGGTTCAGTACTGCCCTTACCTCAGTTTTAGCAGAATGTCCTGAAGCATGCTGGGGGCTGTATTAGAGGGACACAGCAAGGGGACAGCAATTAATGTGACTGACATCATTCAGAGTGATGGCTGGGGCCCTGAACTTAACTAGTAAGGGAGGGAGGGAGGGAGGGAGGGAGGGAGGGAGGGAGGGAGGGAGGGAGGGAGGGAGGGAGGAAGGAGGGGGGGTAGGGCGGGAGGGAGGCAGGCAGGCAGGGTGGGAGAGACATATTGATGATGATGACACCTGTTTCTGTCTGTCTCTCTGGGTCCATCTCAAGTGGCATCCTGTTCCCTATAACGTCTGTCTGTCTCTCTGGGTCCATCTCAAGTGGCATCCTGTTCCCTATAACGTCTGTCTGTCTCTCTTGGGCCATCTCAAGTGGTATCCTGTTCCCTATAACGTCTGTCTGTCTCTCTTGGGCCATCTCAAGTGGCATCCTGTTCCCTATAAAGAGCACTACCTTTTACCAGGACCCATAAGGTGCAATTTGGGATGCAGACTCTCTCTCTCTCTCTAAGGGGCTTTATTGGCATGGGAAACATATGTTAACATTGCCAAAGCAAGTGCAATAGATAATAAACCAAAATGAAATAAACAATACAACATTTACAGTAAACATTGCACTCACAAAAGTTCCAAAATAATAAAGACATTTCAAATATTATGCATTATATTATAGTATTATATTATGTCATATTATGTCTATATACAGTGTTGTAATGATGTGCAAATAGTTAAAGTACAAAAGGGAAAATAAATAAACATAATTCTGAGTTGTATTTACAGTGGTGTTCTTCACTGGTTGCCCTTTTCTTGTGGCAACAGGTCACAAATCCTGCTACTGTGATTGCACACCCAATAGATATGGGAGTTTATCAAAATTGGATTTGTTTTCGAATTCTTTGTGGGTCTGTGTATTCTGAGCGAAATATGTGTCTCTAATATGGTCATACATTTTGCAGGAGGTTAGGAAGTGCATTTCAGTTCCCACCTCATTTTGTGTGCAGTGTGCACATAGCCTGTCTTCTCTTGAGAGCCAGGTCTGCCTACGGCAGCCTTTCTCAATAGCAAGGCTATGATCACTGAGTCTGAATTTTGGGTCAGTCACAGTGGTCAGGTGTTCTGCAACTGTGTACTTTCTGTTTAGGGCCAAATAGCATTATTATTATGTTTTTGTTTTCTCATGATTTGGTTGGGTCTAATTGTGTTGCTGTCCTGGGGCTCTGTGGGGTCTGTTTGTGTTTGTGAAAAGAGCCCCAGGACCAGCTTGCTTAGGGGACTCTTCTCCAGGTTAATCTCTCTGTAGGTGATGGCTTTGTTATGGAAGGTTTGGGAATCACTTCTTTTTAGATGGTTGTAGAATTTAACAGCTATTTTCTGGATTTTGATAATTAGTGGGTATCGGACTAATTCTGCTCTGCATGCATTATTTGGTGTTTTACGTTGTACACTGAGGATATTTTTGCAGAATTCTGCATACAGAGTCTCAATTTGGTGTTTGTCACATTTTGCGAATTATTGGTTGGTGAGCGTACCCCAGACTTCACAACCATAAAGGACAATGAGTTCTATAACTGATTCAAGTATTTTTAGCCAGATCCTAATTGGTATATTGAATTTATGTTCATTTTGATGATATAGAAAGCCCTTCTTGCCTTGTCTCTCAGATAGATCAAAGATTCTATGGATTCTTCAATTACATTGAGCTGATTTCTGACGTGCGGTTCCTTTTTTTTTCCGTGGTGTATTTCTGTATTGTTTTAGTGATTCACCATAGTGAAGGCGTAGGCTCAGGTTTTCTGGGTCTCTATGTTTTTGGTTGGATAGGTTTCTCAATTTCTTTCTTAGGTTTTTGCATTTTTCCATTTGTCATTGTTGTTAATTTTTAGATTTGATAGGGAAGCCGAGAGGTCAAATATACTTTTTAGGTTTTCTACTGCCAAGTTTACACCTTCATTATTACAGTGGAACGTTTTGTCCAGGAAGTTGTCTAAAAAGGATTGCATTTGTTGTTGCCTAATAGTTTTTTTGTAGGTTTCCACACTACTTTCCTTCCATCTATAGCATTTCTTAATATTACTCAGTTCCTTTGGCTTTGATGCCTCATGATACTCTGTTCAAGTAGAGTGTGATTTTGCTGTGATCTGATAGAGGTGTCAGTGTGCTGACTGTGAATGATCTGATAGACTCTGGGTTGAGGTCAGTGATAAAGTAGTCTACAGTCTACCATAGGAGTCCCTTTGAAGCCTACCGTTGACTATGTACATACCCAGCGTGCGACAGAACTGCAGGAGTTGTGACCCATTTTTGTTGTCATAGTTGTGCCCAGGGGGGCAATTGGGGGAGGGAATGCTGTCACCTCTAGGCAGGTGTTTGTCCCCCTGTGTGCTGAGGTTTTTGTCCAGTTCTGGCATTTAGGTCCCCACAGACTAGTACATGGCCCTGGGCCTGGAAATGATTGATTTTCCCCTTCAGGATGGAGAAGCTGTTTTCATTAAAGTATGGGGATTCTAGTGGAGGAGATATAGGTAGCACACAGGAGGACATTTTTCTCTGTTGAGATCATTTCCTTTTGAATTTTTATCCAAATGTAAAATGTTCCTGTTTTGATTAATTTAATAGAGTGAGTTAGGTCTGCTCTATACCAAATTAGCATACCCCCTGAGTCCCTTCCCTGTTTCACACCTGGTAGTTTGGTGGATGGGACTACCAGCTCTCTGTAACCTAGAGGGCAACCAGTGGGTCTATCTCCTCTATACCATGTTTCTTGTAGGATGACAATGTCTGTATTTCTGATTTCTTTGGTGAAGTCCAGGTTCCTGCTCTTTAGGCCAAAGGCAGATGACCTCAGGCCTTGGATATCCCAGGATGAGATAGTGAAGGCTTTGTGTTTGTCACGTCCAGGCCAGAGTTTTTAGGCTGGCGTGTTTAGTTTCGTTTTTTGGTGAAGGGTTTTTTAGTTCCCAATTAGGATCCCTGTGCCCGTCGTGGACTCAGCACGTCCTGTCCCTGTTCCACGCTCCAGGATCCCTGTGCCCATCGTGAACCCAGCACGGCCCGTTCCTGCTCCCCGCACCAGAGTCCCAGTGCGCGTCATGAGCCCAGTACGGCCCGTTCCTGCTCCCCGCACCAGAGTCCCAGTGCGCGTCATGAGCCCAGTACGGCCCGTTCCTGCTCCCCGCACCAGAGTCCCAGTGCGCGTCGACAGTCCGGAACCTCCTGAGAAGGTCCCCAGTCCGGAACCTCCAGAGAAGGTCCCCAGTACGGAACCTCCAGAGAAGGTCCCCAGTCCGGAACCTCCAGAGAAGGTCCCCAGTCCGGAACCTCCAGAGAGGGTCCCCAGTCCGGAACCTCCAGAGACGGTGCCCAGCCCGTGGCCTGCAACAGTGAGCCCAGTATGGCCGGTTCCTGCTCCTCGCACCAGAGTCCCAGTGCTCGTCGTGAGCCCATCACGGCCGGTTCCTGCTCCTCGCACCAGAGTTCCATTGGCGTGTTTAGTTTCGTTTTTTTGGTGAAGTGTTTTTTAGTTCTAGGTGTTGTATTTCTATGTTGGGGAAATGGTTCCCAATTAGAGGCAGCTGAGAGTCGTTACCTCTAATTGGGAACCATATATATGTTTGTAGTTTTCAGAGGGGTTTTGTGGGTTATTGTTTGTGCATAGCTTTGTTGGTGTTTACATGTTATGTTTCATGTTATGGTCTTCGTTCGTTTTTTTGTTATTTTTCCCAGTTACGTTGTGTGAATAAAAATATATACTGGATGCGTCGCTGCGCCTTGGTCTGTCCCTCACGGAGATCGTGACAGTGTTCCATAAAGTGTCCAATGTTGTTGGTCGTGTGGTTTGGCCTCAGGCCAGTAAGTGTGAGCAGAACCTGCTGAGCATCTGGCATCTCTCTCTCTGTGTATCTGTGTGTATGTGTGTGTTGGGATGTAAGGTTAGGATGAAGAGTATTCTGTATCTACATTCGTTTTACTCAGAATCTGTAACTCATTTTGTTTTAATCGTGTCAGGTGGGTGAAGGCTAGGTTATGGGGACCACCAGGGCGGCTGGTGAGGGGGAGGTGGGTGAAGGCTAGGTTATGGGGACCACCAAGGCGGCTGGTGAGGGGAGGTGGGTGAAGGCTGCTTATGGGGACCACCAGGGTGGCTGGTGAGGGGAGGTGGGTAAAGGCTAGGTTATGGGGACCACCAGGGCGACTGGTGAGGGGAGGTGGGAACTTCTGGTCTTGGGCACCTTGTCACTGTCATTCATGGTCGGTATAAAGTGATATAAAACACTGGGTTTTGGAGTATAGGACAGTCCAGACGAAGGATGGTAAGCTACTGTAGCTAGGACCGTGAGGACACAGGCATTCCCCCTGAGACCGGTTCATGTTAATACCAGGGAACATCTGGTCTGGGGCACCTTGTGGCATGAATCATCGCTGTCACTCACGGTTAGCATAAAGAGATGAAGAGATAAAGACGGAGGGAGAGAGAATGAGTGAGAGGCTGAGAGATAGACAGAGAGACAAGAAGAGAGCGGTTAAGACAAGTGATGGAGTCAGCTTTACACAAATGGGCTAGGAATAGAAATACTTAAACATTGATTAAAGCTGTGTGTGTGTGTGTGTGTGTGCAGAATAGTTTTAGCTCTGTTTATGTTGAGAACAGGAGTGATTGTTTCTGATGTCGAAAGTCTCCAAGCCCAATCCCTGTTCCCACACTCTGAGTCTCAGCTGGTTCCCTCTCTCTCTCTCTGTCTCTCTCTCTCTCTCTCTCTGTCTCTCTCTCTGTTTGTCTCTCTCTCTCTCTCTGTATCTCTCTCACTCAGTCTGTCATGACATCACAAGTTGGGCCTTTCCTCCTTTGTTCTCGACTGCTCCTCTATTGTTCCTCAAGCAAGGGGGAGGCCGATGACATCACGGATTCCCATCAGACCAACATTGCAGTTGTGTGTAAAAAACATTATTTTACTTAAAACACGTATTTCTTTTACCTTTTAGTGTGTGTACTTTACTGTATTTATACTTATATACCTTTTCAACAGTAAAAGTAAAACAAATCTCTGTTGGATGTGTTTAAGTTAATAATATGTGCATATATCCTGACCTTTGACCCCTTTGTTGACCACTATTGAACCCATGGCTGATTCTTCCTAAATGGGTACGTGTCAATACTGACCCATAACGGCTGTCCTCAGACGACCCGTAATGGCTGGCTGCTTCCAGTTGCTTCATAGGACTACTCAGTGAATCACGAACACACACACATACGCACGCAGGGACCCAGCTGAGACTCAGAACAGGGAGCACACACACACACACACACACACCGACACACACCCACACACACACACAAACATGAATAAATGTTTAAGTATTTCTATTCTATTCCAATTTGAGTAAAGCTGACTCCATCACTTGTTCTAACCTGCTGTCTTCTCATCTCTCTGTCTCTCTCTCCACCCTCAATCTCTCTTAGCCCCCCCTCTCTCTGTTAGCATCTCTCTCTCTTCTTTCTCTCCACCCTTAATCTCTCTTAGCCTCTCTCTCTTCTCATCTCTCTGTCTTTCTCTCCACCCTCAAATCTCTATTAGCGTCTCTCTCTCTCCCTCTCTCTATTAGCGTCTCTCTCTCTCCCTCTCTCTTTTCTTTTTCTTTCTCTCTTTTTTTTCTCTCTCTCTCCTTTCTCTCTCATAGCCTCTCTCTCTCTCTTCTTTCTCTATTAGCCTCTCTCTCTCTCTTCTTTCTCTATTAGCCTCTCTCTCTCCTTTCTCTCTCATAGCCTCTCTCTCTCTCTCTCTCTCTCTTCTTTCTCTATTAGCCTCTCTCTCTCCTTTCTCTCTCATAGCCTCTCTCTCTCTCTCCTTTCTCTCTCATAGCCTCTCTCTCTCTCTTCTTTCTCTATTAGCCTCTCTCTCTCTTCTTTCTCTATTAGCCTCTCTCTCTCCTTTCTCTCTCATAGCCTCTCTCTCTCCTTTCTCTCTCATAGCCTCTCTCTCTCCTTTCTCTATTAGCCTCTCTCTCTCTCTTCTTTCTCTATTAGCCTCTCTCTCTCCTTTCTCTCTCATAGCCTCTCTCTCTCTCTCCTTTCTCTCTCTTAGGCTCTCTCTCTCTCTCTCTCTTTTCCCCTTTTCTCTGAGGCAGATTGTTTCTTCAGATTGTTTCTGTAACCTCGGTGACAATGGATTTGCAGTGTATGTGTATTTGAGTGATGGGCTTTTTTCTCGTCCCCCCTCTCTTCCGATACACAGAGCTGAACCATTTATTCCAGTCTTTCTGTGTCTGTCTCTCTCTCTCTCTGTGGGTGTGTGTGTTGGGATGAAATGTTAAGATGAAGAATATTCTGTCTAGGGTTGAAACACTAGAGGCGAGCACTCGTCAGAGAGGATAAAACTCACCAGGCTGCACACAGAGATTTCTGTGGGAGAAAGGATCCTTTTCAACTGTGCAGAGGCTCACTATGATTGTGAGCACACACAAACACACACACACACACACACACACACACACACACACTCTAGCAGTGGGATCATGGTGAACTGATCTTGACCCTGGCTTGAACCTGTGAGATTCAATTCTATGCAATTCAATTCAATAGATCTGTATTGTCCCAAAGGCACAGTAAAGCACACACATACTGTACATCGTACATGCAAAATAAAATGACATGGTTGAGTCCTATATGGCACCCTGTCATTCCCTATATACTGCACTACCAATGGGCTCTGGTAAAAAGTAGTGCACTACATATTGAATAGGGTTCCATTTGGGATGCAGGCAATATGTAGCAGAGGTTAAAAGATTAAAGACATTACAAATAGGATGTGATGTGAGATGTGACAGAACATGAAATAACATGTTCTCTTCTGTACAGTCGTGGCCAAAAGATTTGAGAATGACACAAATATACATTTTCACAAAGTCTGCTGCCTCAGTTTGTATGATGGCAATTTGCATATACTCCAGAATGTCATGAAGAGTGATCAGATGAATTGCAATTAATTGCAAAGTCCCTCTTTGCCATGCAAATGAACTGAATCCCCCAAAAACATTTCCACTGTATTTCAGCCCTGCCACAAAAGGACCAGCTGACATCATGTCAGTGATTCTCTCGTTAACACAGGTGTGAGTGTTGACGAGGACAAGGCTGGAGGTCACTCTGTCATGCTGATTGAGTTCGAAGAACAGACTGGAAGCTTCAAAAGGAGGGTGGAATCATTGTTCTTCCTCTGTCAACCATGGTTACCTGCAAGGAAACACGTGCCGTCATCATTGCTTTGCACAAAAAGGGCTTCACAGGCAAGGATATTTCTGGATTGGCAAGGATTGCACCTAAATCAACCATTTATTGGATCATCAAGAACTTCAAGGAGAGCGGTTCAATTGTTGTGAAGAAGGCTTCAGGGCGCACAAGAAATTCCAGCAAGCGCCAGGACCATCTCCTAAAGTTGATTCAGCTGCAGGATCGGGGCACCACCAGTACAGGGCTTGCTCGGGAATGGCAGCAAGCAGGTGTGAGTGCATCTGCATGCACAGTGAGGCGAAGACTTTGGAGGATGGCCTGGTGTCAAGAAGGGCAGAAAAGAAGCCACTTTTCTCCAGGAAAAACATCAGGGACAGACTGATATTCTGCAAAAGGTACAGAGATTGGACTGCTGAGGACTGGGGTAAAGTAATTTTCTCTGATGAATCCCCATCAGTCCTGTGCCATGCCAACAGTAAAGCATCCTGAGTCCATTCGTGTGGGGTTGCTTCTCAGCCAAGGGAGTGGGATCACTCACAATTTTGCCTAAGAACACAGCCATGAATAAAGAATAAAGAAGCGCAACTTCTCCAAACCATCCAGGAACAGTTTGGTGACGAACAATGCCTTTTCCAGCATGATGGAGCACCTTGCCATAAGGCAAAAGTGATAGCTAAGTGGCTCTGGGAACAAAGCATCGATAAAGCATCGACTCCACAGACCTTAATCCAATTGAGAACTTGTGGTCAATCCTCAAAAGGCGGGTGGACAAACAAAAACCCACAAATTCGGACAAACTCCAAGCATTGATTATGCAAGAATGGGCTGCCATCAGTCAGGATGTGGCCCAGAAGTGAATTGACAGCATGCCAGGGCGGATTGCAGAGGTCTTGAAAAAGAAGGTTCAACACTGCAAATATTGACTCTTTGCATCAACTTCATGTAATTGTCAATAAAAGCCTTTGACACGTTTGAAATGCTTGTAATTATACTTCAGTATTCCGTAGTAACATCTGACAAAAATATCTAAAGACACTGAAGCAGCAAACTTTGTGGAAATTTATATTTGTGTCATTCTCAAAACTTTTGGCCACAACTGTATATGGTGGAAGCATCCCTTCAAGAAGCAGAAACACATCATACTGAGGCTTTTTTAGACAAAGAGATCTGGGTTTGGGTAGTCCTACCTTAGTAAGGTGTGAGCCATTTATATAACATCCTACCTTTAAGGGACAGGCCAGTGTCAACTGAATTAGCAACTCACTGTAACATGTATATATTACTCTGTAGGTGTCACACCCTGATCTGTTTCACCTGTCTTTGTGATTGTCTCCAACCCCTCCAGGTGTCGCCCATCTTCCCCATTATCCCCTGTGTATTTATACCTGTGTTCTCTGTTTGTCTGTTGCCATCAATCTCGTCCTCCTGGTTTTTGACCTTTGCCTGTCCTGACCCTGTACCCGCCCGCCTGACCACTCTGCCTGACCCTGAGCCTGCCTGTCGTCCTGTACCTTTGCCCCACCTCTGGATTACCGACCTCTGCCTGATTTGACCCTGAGCCTGCCTGCTGTCCTGTACCTTTGCCCCACCTCTGGATTACCGACCTCTGCCTGACCTGACCCTGAGCCTGCCTGCCGTGCTGTACCTTTGCCCCTGTTGCTGTTAGAAACATTGTTATTACGACACGGTCTGCAACTGGGTCTTACCTTTATCCTGATAGGAGGAGGTTTCTCTACCCTGTCACAGTCTCTCTCTCTCTCTGACCTGGAAACCGGCCACTAGGGGCAACTGTGAGCGCCATTACCTTCTCATCCCAAGCCATCAATCTGTAAGTCTCTCTTTTGATGTGCTGTTATGTTTAAGTTGTGGTGTTGGGCTCTAGGCTAATAGCTAACATTAGTTGGCTAAATAGCTAATGTTAGCTGGCTAGCTTGCTGGCTAAGATCACTGCATATAGCAAAAAAAACAATATATGTTTAGATGGCGTAATGTGTTTTACTTGAATGCAGCTGTAAGCTAGGTGATGTTAGCTGGCTAACTTACTCAGCGCTAACATAACATTAGCAGGCTAGTTGGCTAATGTTAGCAGGCTAATAGGGCTAATGTTAACAGGCTAGTAGGGCTAACTTTAGCAGGCTAGTTGGCTAGCAACCGTGCAAGTTGATTTGTAACAAATTCATGAAATATCTGCTTGTTAGTTAGCTGGAAAATGAAATTAAAACCAGTAGTCATGAGTGCAAACGATTTGGTTTAATTTGAAGTTATACATTTGAAATGATTTCTGTTGGAGTTTACAATAAAGGGAATAGGGTGGCTTGCTGGGTCCTCCATATTACTTCACACCCCTGGAACATTTTCCGACATGACTTCGGAATTCTGATCAGTTTCATGTAATAATGCAAAAAATAGAAAAGTGAAAAATTTGGACTTTTGATGCATATACTAATACTAACGCTTTCGAAACAAACATATGGCCCTTATTTTTCATCAGCGAGAAATAATCTTTCAAATAAAAATATACACTTACTGTAGCAGTTACAGATCCATACAGATATGAGTGCCTCCATCCAATGAAACTACACTTCCTGAGTTATGCTTACATATAGGTGTTTGGAGCATGCTGGATAGCTAATTAGCACATGTGGTCGCCTTGTATTCTTTTCCGTAAACAAGCTCTGTAACATGGAGAAATGGCTGTGTGGGAATACTAACCCTATAAAGGTGTGTATCAATTTTAGCTTTTTGTTTTTTGAAAATGATTCCTAGCTAATATAAAAGATAAGGTCCTTGTGCTTCCGAAACCATACGGCAAGCGACACATTGAGCATCGGGGGTTCTTTAAAAAACTTACTCGTACAAAATACGCCTTCGTCCAATGACTCTTATGTGTAATGTAATGGAACTGAGAGCCATGATCAAGAGCTATGTTTATGCTACATGGACGGCACGTAGCCTAGTGGCTAGAGCGTTGGGCTCGAATCCCTGAGCTGCCCCTGAGCAAGGCAGTTAACCCACTGTTCCCCGGGCGCTGAAGACATGAATGTCGATTAAGGCAGCCACCCGCACCTCTCTGATTCAGAGGGGTTGGGTTAAATGTGGAAGACACATTTCAGTTGAATGCATTCAGTTGTACAACTGATTAGGTATCCCCCTTTCCCTTTAAGTAAAGTGTTAAATAAGTAAGTGTGTTCCTCCTCCCCAGTCACTGTAAGAGAGTCTCTCCATTCTATTGTCATTCTATGAACAATGACATTCAGGACAAGTCAGCTGTAGGGTCAATATGAGTCAATGAGGGTCAAAGATTATACTGTAGACAAGCCTGTCTCCAGGACAAATTAGTTAACAGCCAGTCAAATTTATCAGCCATTTGTTCCTCCATTTATTATTGCCATACAATGTATAGTATCAGGGATATTGAGTTACAATCCTGGGTAGTAAGGTCAAAACATTCCTGGTAGCCATAAGACTTCTGAACAGCTAATCATAGGGCTACCCAGACCCCTCTTTATACTGCTGCTTCTCTCTGTTTATTATCTATGCATAGTCACTTTAACTCTACCTACAAGTACATATTACCTCAATTACCTTGACTAACCGGTGCCCCCGCACATTGACTCTGTACTGGTAACCCCTGTATATAGCCTCACTATTGTTATTTTACTGCTCCTCTTTAATTATTTGTTACTCTTATTTTCTATTTTACTTACCACGTTTTTCTTCTTAAAGCATTGTTGGTTAAGGGCTTGTAAGTAAGCATTTCACTGTAAGGTCTACACCTGTTGTATTCGGCGCATGTGGCAAATACAATTTGATTTGATCAGGGACTGACTCAGACCTGGGAGACCAGTTGAGAGGACGTCACCTGGAGCCAAAGTTCTTTCCTTTTTATTCTCACGTTTGGTGTGTTTAAATGTTTCTAAATATGTTTGCTGTGTCAACCTATCACGAGTGCTGTGTGATCAATTATTGAAGTGTGGAATACATAACTGTGGAGAAAACACAGGCATCAAGGCAGCCTCTCGGCTAGGACCTCTCAACATTGTACTCACCAAAGAGAAAGACGGAGGAAAAAAAAAAGTGCTGGACTCGTACATGAAAACGTTTGCAGCCTGACGATGGGAGGAAGAGATGGAGAAATTTGAGACTCCATCTGATTGATGGAAACAATAGTTCCATTCGTGAAGTCCATAACAGTATTCTCTGGATGACCCGGCCAGAGAAGGAACAGAGACTTAACATTCTCAGACAGAAATAGCCAGAGGGATACTGGGAGTATGAGAAGAGTAGCTATTTTTCTCTCGCTCTGAGCAGCTGTGTAATTAGTTCAAATCAGGCTCTTTCTCTGCAAGGGGTCCGTTGAGTCGACTTCCAACTCCCTAATCAGACTGCTCCTGATTTGATAGTATGGTTTCATAATATTCTCTCTCTTTCACACCCTTTCTCTACACTCCCCTATTCTGTTACTCTCTCTGTTTCATAATCTCTCTCGAAGAGACCCAAAACCCAGTGGAAATACGATCAGCCTCCGTGCACTGACATACCAACCAGCTCTCACAGTCTCATGTCAGAATTAGACGTTCATCCATGTTCCTCAAATGTCAAATTTCAAAGTGTTGAAGGTTAAGTTTAGGCATTTTTCTCCCAAATGGTTAATGTAAGTGTTAAGGTTTGGGATAGGCTTAAAACAAAAATCACAAAAAAACTTTCTATCGCTGGATTCAAACTTACAACATTTGGAATAAGAGGCAGATGCTTTACACCCATCCGCCATCCCCGTCCACAATGCCATAGCAAAACCGAAACCTACTTGAAGGTAACGTCATCTCCCAACGTCCTCAGACATGGATGGATGCCTAATACTGACTTGTATCCCAGGTGACCTGGCTGGACATACTGCAGGCTGTTTGGGGTGTAGATTTACTTCTTTAGTCCAGATGGTCACACAGAGGGAAGTATAATACATCAGGAGATACAGCTTGAACCCAAATCTCTCCACACACACACACACATACAAGATAATACATCCGGAGACATGGCTGGTATCAGAACCCAAATCTCTAGCTGCCAGGATAAAGAATAAAGCACTGATTGTTCAATGAAACACACCTGTTCTCACAGACACACACCTGTTCACTGTAGCAGCTTTGAAGAAACAGATCAAAGTGTCCATCCTAATGACAGCACTTAAAAGAACACAAAGACTCTTTCTTCACTTCTTTCCAACTTCTATGTAAGGATAGCTGGGGGTGGTCCAGAGGTGGAGATGGGGGTCCGGAGGTGGAGATAGCTGGGGGTTCCAGAGGTGGAGATGGGGGGTCCGGAGGTGGAGACGGGGTCCGGAGGTGGAGATAGCTGGGGGTGGGTTCCAGAGATGAGGATAGCTGGGGGTCCGGAGGTGAGGAGAGCTGGGGGTCCGGAGATGAGGAGAGCTGGGGGTGGTCCGACGTGAGGAGAGCTGGGGGTGGTCCGGAGGTGAGGAGAGCTGGGGGTGGTCCGGAGATGGGAATTTTGCCTTTTTCAAACACCTGAAACAGCTTTTTCCTGCAATGAGCCATAATCATTGTTTTTCTATGTAAAACAAAATGGAACAGAGACTTAAGACTTATTTTTCTTCATATCTAAGCATATCTCTTGAGCTTTCTGTATCCTTTTGACTGGTGGTTCTTCTTTTAAAGAAACTAAATGTGCTTCTCTGCTAAAATCTGGGTAAAAGATGGAAAGGAATGTGAGTCTTATTCAGTACACTAAAGACTTCATAAAATTGCTATAGGTGGCTAGTAGCATTACAGAGAAACAACAACAACAACAACATAGATTATATATATATATATATATATATATATATATTTTTTTTAAGCAGGACAAATCTGAAGGGGCATGTGCCCCTGTGCCCCTTATGGGCATAATGCCTCTGCCTCTTCTCATCCATTTCCTTTTATGTCCCATTTCATCATGCAACTATATTGAGCTCACTTGTGTACACTGATCTTAAAATATGTGCTATTTTTTTATTTTGTTCAATGGAATCTCTCCGCTTGGCTCCTGATTTCACACTGAGCTGCACATCAATCACACAGATTAGGAGAGGAGGGTAGGGATGTTTTCAGACTGGGGAATTTTCACATCTAGAAGAGTCTGAGTTCAGGTGCTTTGAATTGCTTGTTTTGTAGTGAATGCAGTGATCAGGCTTCTTCTACCAGGCTGTGAATGTGCAACACAGTCTCTATATTACATTGGAAAATACAAACAAAATGACATTCATTCACGTTATTACCTCAATTGACTGGTGATTGACAACTTCACAGCCCTGCCTTGCACCTTAAATGGGAACTAAGTGATCGACTGCAGTTCATTGTTCAGATATGCAGTAAAATAAAACTGGGATTATCATAATGTGTGTGACTTCCAATACTTGTTCAAGTTTATGCTATGATCTGTTAGTCTTCAACTCATTGTCATGGTTCCACCTGTCACCTGGGATCTACCTCACCACATCACAGTTAAGCTTTTTGAATGTTTACGTCTTCAGATCCTATATACTGTCTATTGTCTCTAGTCTTATGATCTGTTAGTCTTCAACTCGTTGAGGATGTTCACGTCTTCAGATCCTATAAACTGTCTATTCTCTCTAGCCTAACCCTAACCCTAACCCAAGGGAGATGAGCTGGAACAGCAATACATTAAGAGAGCCTAGTTGATGACTTACTGTGCCATAACCGACTACAATAATAGGGAATTGCTACATCTAGTGGATGTTGGTAAAACTGCAGGACACCAAATGTAGACACAATTGTACATTCTCATGTCTTTTGTCGAATACAGCCAATAATTTTCAAACAAAACATAATTTCACTATATATACCAGTTATGTCAGACAGTCAGTGTACCATACAGTTTAGCCAGCTCAGCCTGTGAGAATGTGCTTGTGTTTGTGTGTGTGTTTATTTGTGTGTGTTTGCATGCGTGTGTGTGTCAGTAGATTGATAAGTGAGGAAGGGAGAATCAACCCACTCATATAATATCCCTCAACTCCTTTTCACTAAACACACACATCATTTCACACAGCATTGGACTCAGAATCAGAGAATAAGCGCAATTAGGAATGTACAGGGTTGAAATAGAGCTCGGCATTTAGCAGTTACAGAGTTCAGGAAGAGAGTATTTATCAAAGGTCTACATTTTGTGGATGCATACAGTCAAACTCAATGCATAGAGCTGAGTCACTGTGCTGCGAGGAGATATGGAACACATGCCAACAATCCACTCAATGAGATGTGTTATTTGCAGAACATGCACAATTTCTTGTGAATATAATTCTATGTGTTTAAAGTCAATTAAGCGATGTAAATATGAGTCCCAGGATGAAAGCACCACTTCATCTGGCCACCCAGATGTGTGGGGTCACCACACAGACTCAAACACACAACCTGACCCCAGATCTGTTTTTACTTTAACTAACTCCTCTAGTCAGACTGCAGTTAAGGCACATACAGATCTGGCACCAGGCTTCCAAAGACATTCACACTGCTTTAGCAATAACCTGGGTTGTATCACTAAGCAACACATAGAAGTAAACAGATTGAAACAGGGAGGGACTACCTGAACTTTTCCAATAAGCAAGGCTTGTTTTTGTTTTCCGTTGCAAAGCGTTTCGCTACGGTTTGCACTAAGGATTAGAACCCAGGGCGGTTCAGTAAGACCCTAATCATTTAGCTACACATTCTTCAGTTTAAAGACTTTAAAAAATAATTAGGTGTTAAATACCATAAGTAACCCTCTCACCAGGCTCCAATTTGACTCTCACGATATTAACTTACGTAGAGTATCTCAACAGCATGGGATGCTAGGTGAGAAGGACATCTCCAATAAGAATTCCTATTGCAAACTATCTAGGGTTATGACAATAGGGTATTAACTTCAGATGAAATGATAGGTTTATAGGTTTCTGTTATTGTTTCAGGATAATCTATCCCATGCATTAAATTAGATTGAAACATTAAATGACTCCACCAAGACAACATACATAAGGTTCAAATGTGTATTATTAAATTTTCATATCACAACATCAAAAGAAATAAAAAAGAATAAACCCCAATGAGTCGTGCACAACCCATGTCCAAATTATTTAAAGATTGCTTAATAACCCGTTGGCGCGCGTTGGAGCTCAAAAAAGAATGTCGACACACATAAAGTCCAGAAGCACCTCACGTTGTGGTTACTCACTAAGTGGAGATATTGCTTCAGCGAAGTATGACAGTTCCGTGCAGGTTTTCCTCACATGGTCCACAGCAACCGACACCCCATGGGAACATGAACTCGCCAAGCCCTCCCAAGCAATTCTCTCCTGGTGTCACGATGCCAGGCTAACCTCAAGGCTGTCGACCTCCACAATGAGACGGTAGCTTCAGTCTTCACCGAGTTCCCTCTAAACAAAAATTACAACAACTCTCCTATTGTAACGCCCAGGCCTGGGTTTACAGGCTGGAGCGTTTTGGGTTCATTTTGGTTTAGGGGTTTTCACAGTTCTATGGTGTCTAGTTCTATGTTGGGTTAATGGTTCCCAATTAGAGGCAGCTGAGTCTCGTTGTCTCTAATTGGGAACCATTTATATGGTTGGGAATTGCACCTTAGTTTCGTGGGTTATTGTATGTTCATGTCATGATTATGTTAGGTTCCTCATGTTCAGTCGGGTTCTTGTCTAGTTAGGTTTCTCCGTTCGAGGTTTAGTTAGGTTTCTTCCGTCGTGGTTAGGTTTAGTTCACTTTGTGTATAGTTTAGCATTTAGCGTTAGGGCTCACGTCGTGTTTCTTCGTTTATTGTTTTGTTTTCGTTCTGTCCCGTGTATTTAATTAAATTATGTATTCTGGCTACATCGCTGCGTCTTGGTCTGTCCGTCCGGAAGATAAACGTGACACCTATAAAATAAAATTGGTATTTCCCTTCATATTTAGTAAGTATGTGTCTTGTTCTATTCTTTTTGCCTCCCGTTAACCAGGTCAACTCTCCCATTGGCCACAACTTAACAAGCGACCTTATTGGTCAAAACTTTAACTTAAAAGTACACCAATTTATTCACTTATACATTAAATAAATATTTCTTCAGAATAAATGCATGAACAATATTACAATTAAGGATCAATTCAATCACCTGTTAAAATCGAATACCAATGAATTATAACAAATAAACTCAATACTTGGTTCTAACGAAGGTATTACACATAGATGATTGGTCTAATGTGTTATGGTTCCTTGTGTAATGACATTGGTTCATTTCTTCTAACATCACCAGCTTGAGGAAAAGCCTCAGAGGGAGTGCCGACTTCAACGTTTCCAAACATCATTACAGTAATAATATATCTCGCTATTAGCTGACCTAACTGGTTTAATATATCTCGCTGTTAGCTGACCTAACTGGTTTAATATATCTCACCCCCTAATGCTAAAACCTCATTTATACCTGGCTCTAACATGCGTCCTTTGTCCTGATATACACATGGTATTACATTTTTTTCTTATTTCGTCCACTGTGTCCGCATTGTGACCAGATTTCCTGGTCCCTTCCTGTATGCTAAATATTTGACATCTATTCTTTCAAAATAAACGTTATTTATTTTAAGACACATTGATGCCATAAGTCAACATTGCCACCGGTCAATGATTTTAAAAGGGCGCGATAATGATCATTTAAATGGTTTCACTGTCCAGATCTGTCTACCCTTGCGTGCCTGACTACATTCGGAGGTGGTCAGGAATATGACAATTAGATCAAAATGTGTCTTTCAATTGTCTACACCTGTCTGAAAATGTGGGCACAATCAGAATGTGGACAAGATAAGAACAAATGATGAATGTTAGAACCAGGTATAACAGGGCTTGAATCTTACTCACTATAAAAAAGTATTATAACTGTTACCCCCTAAATGAGGTGAATTAGCCTATACTACACATGTTTTAAAGCTCCAGGTACAAAGGTAAAGGTCTTATCAAACAATCAAATCGATACATGATTAAACAATCCACTTGCATATGAAATTGTGGAGAAATTGTGTTCTTTGTATTTACCAGACATTATAGAAGCATAATAAAATACATTGAACATGAGATGTTGTAAACCACCAGATCAAAGACAAGAGCAGCAGATAACAACATTTTATTTTCAACATCAGACCACAAAATATTTACACTTGTAGATACATTTCATAAAATATATATTATATTACATTTATTCAATAAATATGTTATTATAGAGCTAATCTGGTATTTAGGGAGTGATCAGACACACGGTGGATCAGTATCCTACGAAACAATCCAACAAACTTTGGCAAATACAGCACAGGTCAGGAGGTCAGGGCAATAGAATAAATTAACAATTACCCTGCAATGGAGCTTGTACTATGGGTGATGGAACTATGGGGTGTTCTGATGCGCTAGGCTCTTCCGTAACAAACCAGGGAACACAAGGTACCGTATATCCATTCACACTTCCACATCTGTTGAATATATCAAAGTTGGTCCAGCACACTATATTCAAGGCATCCCTGAGAGTTAGGGTATAATTTGATAACTTGTTGTGAGGTTCATCGCATTCTCACACACACACACACACACACACACACACACACACACACACACACACACACACACACACACACACACACACACACCTTTTAGGACAGGTGGAACAGTCCGTACCCCACAGGTGAGGTGTACACCCCCAGATGTGGTTCCGTTTTTAACAGAGGGGTGCGTCTGAAGGGGTACCCCTGTCCTTCGTACATCCCTGAGACCCACCCACCCAGACCCCCTAGACCACCCAGACTGACACAGAGGGGGAACGGCAGCGAGGAGAACCCCGGGTGATAGAACCCCGGCTTGGATCCAACACCTGCGGCGGCCATCTTGAGTTTCTCCACCTCTGCCTCCTGTAGTCTCTTGGCTTTAGCCCGTCGGTTCTGGAACCAGATCTTTACCTGGGTCTCTGAGAGGGACAGGGAGGAGGAGAACTCAGCCCGCTCTGCGATGGACAGGTACTGTTTCTGATGGAACTTCCTCTCTAGGGATAGGAGCTGGGAGGTGGTGAAGGGGGTCCGGGGCTTCCTGTTGGTCTTGTGTTTCCTCAAGGAGGGACTGAGCTGGTCTGGAGGGAGGGAGGGAAAGAGGGCGGGAAGGAGAGAGAGAGGGAGGGAGGGATGTATCAGTAAAGGCATAATGATTGTTTGTGGTATTTGTCAACATCCATTAGCCTAAACATGTCACTAATAGACAGAAAGAGAACATTAATCAAAATACACTGTGTACAAAACATTAAGAACACCTGCTCTTTCCATGACATACTGTAGACTGACCAGGTGAATCCAGGTGAAAGCTATCACCCCTTATTGATGTCACTTAAATCCACTTCAATCAGTGTAGATGAAGGGAAGGAGACAGGTTAAAGAAGGATTTTTAAGCCTTGAGACAATTGAGACATGGATTGTGCTGTGTGCTATTCAGAGGGTGAATGGGCAAGACAAAAGATTGAAGTGCCTTTGAATGGTATGGTAGTAGGTGCCTGGTGCACCGGGTTGTGTCAAGAACTGCAACGCTGCTGGGTTTTTCACACTCAGCAGTTTCCTGTATGTATCAAGAATAGTCAACGACCCAAAGGACATCCAGCCAACTTGACACAACTGTGGGAAGCATTGGAGTCAACAGGGGCCAGCATCCCTGTGGATTGCTTTTGACACCTTGTAGAGTGCATGGCCTGATGAATTGAGGCTGTTCTGAGGGCACAAAGGGGCGTGGAACTCAATATTGGAATGGTGTTCCTAATGTCTGGTATACTCAGTGTATATACACAAATACATACATTTAGCCTTCTCCCCTGATGATATGCAGCGTACTGAATGGTTATAAAGAACTGATATTGATCTGTAGACAGTGTGCAATAGTTTTATACCAATCAAACTCAGAAAGTTATATTTTTTCCACATAGACTACAACTTCTAAAATACATTGGTAAACATAAATAATGGATATTTCCCAATTGATCACCATGGGACAAAAAGTTACCAGGCCATAGGCTTTTCAATAACTCTTCTACATAATAAGGTTGAGCACTTACTGAGCGCTGGAGCCAAATTGGACGCAAAGTCCCCTTGTTCCGACGTCTCTGATTTAACTGTCGAAGAAGACGGGGCAAAGTTGTGAGGAAAGTCTTCTGGACTAGACGCCTCTCTGGACACCGATATAGGGTAATTCCCCAGGGGAGAGATTATCGTACCGCTGTTGCGTCTAGGAGTTATTCTATCCAACATGATCGCATCCACACTGAAAGGTAAAGGTGATTCAGGTTTTTTGCGCTCCTTGAGCTGCGTCGGTGGTCGAGGAGTGTCCTCATAGGTTGAAAAGCCATCTGTCGAATCTACTGGAGAATCCATGCTTGTTATTATGCCAAAATAAGATGTTGACGAACACATTCAACTTGTCCTAAAGGTAATAATAATATGCGCATCTCAACTGTTATCCGCGGAGAGGACAACAACTTCTGAAGTCTATGTCTAAACTCATGAGAACACTCGTTTATAGTACTGGGACTTTCAACCAATTCAAACCCTGACAAAACTATAGAAGAGGAAGGAGACTTGTGATTGGCCTGTGAGTTTCGGGGATTTGGGTGTGGTGCTGCGTTTTGAGGTTAAAGACACCCTCGAGACAGACTACACTCAGGGTAAACACGAGGTCGAGTAAATACGAGCCTAATTTACAGCTAATTGCGTGAGAAGGAGGAGGAGGTGGAGGGAAAATTGCTGAGAACTATTTTGTAATTGTTGCTCCCTCAAAGAAGGCTATTCGTCCAAATATGTAGATTAAGCCTGCTTTACCCCGTTTTCCCAGAATAAATAATATAATCTATATTTTAAGAATGAATATAATGAAAAATATGCTACGTTCAACAAATTATGGACATTAATCTAATACGATGAAAAATAGCACATTTAATAAAATACTCTATCAGTGCAGTACATAGACAGCAGGTTGGCTGACAACATCATGAAATTGATGCACTCGCATCCATGGGGCTTAAGGCCTTGTGTTGTTATGATTCTGAACAGTCAGATAGCTAGCAACAATGACAAGAAGCTGCCATGTGGGGAATCGTAGTTGACTGGTTTCAGCTTGTTATTGATACCATGTCTTGTTTTGACTCTTGTCACGTATGCTAATACAGCTCAAATTCACTAGCAGGCTAACCAACAAGTGTAACAATATATTTGAGAGACAACAAATGCTCATTGTGCAAATGTATTTATGTTTTCAATAAATATTTGGAGAAGAAATATAGTTTACATGTTGTCAACAATCCTTTCACTCTAAGCCAACCATCTGTTTTGCCCCAAAGTTGCACGCGCGTCGGTTTTGTTCCCAAATATCACCTGTCTACACATCAATAGAAACAAGGCAACAGTAAACATGTCGTCCCCCACGAATGCTGCAGTGCTCTGTTGGGCCAATTGAGATATGGCGTGTGACTAACACATTTCTGTTCATTACTAAACTCCCGCCTTGGGCCAATCAGTGTACTCTTGTAAATGCCAGATCTCTATGGCAAGATGCATCATTAATCCAAGTTTCGTCAAAATCGGGCCAGTGCTGTCTGAGATATCGCGTCTGATGAGCGTACTGACGGAGACAGAGCCACAGATTTCATCGTGGTGGACAATCATGGGAGTGTTTTTACCAGGGTCATCCCAGTGCAGACTAGTCCTGTGCTGCTGATAGGGGGCTGATTCTAGTGGTATCTTAGAGACCTTCTACTGGATCTCCCTCTCTGCTATTAGCTTGATTGTGTGTGTGTGTGTGTGTGTGTGTGTGTGTGTGTGTGTGTGTGTGTGTGTGTGTGTGTGTGTGTGTAGGCCTATGTGTCATCATATCTTGTCTCTGGGCATCGGTCGGTGGCAGAAAGATGAAAGCTGATCAGAGAGACAACTTAACTGTTGTGTTACCACAGCTCTGGCACCATGGAGCCCTGACAAGTCTCTCTACTCATGTTGAAACTCGCTATGACCTCAAATACCACTTTGGTAGTTAATCACAATGGTAATCAATGAGAATTATGTCAGTCAGCCAGAGTCCCAAATGGCACCCTATTCCCTATGCAGTGCACTACTTTTGCTCAAGGCCGATAGGGCTTTGGTAAAAAGTAGTGCACTATATAGGGACTATGGTGCCATGTGGGACGCAGTACAGTTTGTTTTTCTACTTCAAACCTCATCTCAGTTTACTTACTCCACTGTGAGAGCGAGATATTTGGAGAGGGCTGATGGTTGGAGGCAGGCAGGTTAGTAAATGACTGTCATTACATAGTTGTTATTAACACCTTGTAATTAGGCGTGTGGAATCCGGCTCCTTTAAGCAGGATTTAAGGGTAATGAAGGTAAATTACTACCTTCCTGAGGTGTGTGGCGCCCGCTCACAATAACCTCAGTCTATCGTCTCACAGACTGAGCAGAGCTGTCAGGCTAGGGAGTGTGTCTGTGTGTGGGACTGTTTGAAGCTCAGATATACACTACATGGCACTACAAAAATATGTGGACACCGTCGAACATCTCATTCCAAAATCATTGGTATTAATATAGAGTTGGTCCCCCCTTTGCTGCTATAACAGCCTCCTCTCTTCTGGGAAGGCTTTCCACTAGATGTTGGAACATTGCTGCTGGGACTTGCTTCCATTCAGCCACAAGAGCATTAGTGAGGTCGGCACTGATTGCAGTTGGCACTATGCATTGGGGCAGTTAACGTTCTCCTGGCATCCGCCAAACCCATATTTGTATGTCGGCCTGCCAGATGGTGAAGCGTGATTCATCACTCCAGAGAACGCGTTTCCACTGCTCCAGAGTCCAATGGCGGCGAGCTTTACACCACTCCAGCTGACGCTTGGCATTGCGCATGGTGATCTTAGGCTTGTGTGCGGCTGCTCGGCCATGGAAACCCATTTCATGAATAGTTGTTGTGCTGACGTTGCTTCCAGAGGCAGTTTGGAACTCGGTAGTGAGTGTTGCAACCGCAGACAGATGATTTTTACACGCAACTCGCTTCAGCACTCACGTTCTGTGAGCTAGTGTGGCCTACCACCTAGCGGCTGAGCCATTGTTTTTCCTAGACGTTTCCACTTCACAATAACAGCACTTAGCACTTAGCAGCTCTAGCAGGGCAGAAATTTGACAAACTGACATGTTGGAAAGGTGGCATCCTATGACGTGCCACGTTGAAAGTCACTGAACTCTTCAGTACGGGCCATTCTACAGCCAATGTTTGTCTATGGAGATTGCATGGCTGTGTGCTCAATTTTATACGCCTGTCATCAATGAATCCACTAATTGGAAGGGGTGTCCACATGCTTTTGGCCATGTATTGTACCTGTAGGACTGCATGTATGAATAACAGTAGATGTACCAGTACATAATAATGATAATAATAATAATAAATATAATCTGTCTTCCAAAACAAAGTGTCTCTGTCCTGTAGAGATCAAGGACACTATTCAAACAAATGCATAATATGGAAAATCTAGAAATGATGCGTGACTTTCGCCACTCTGGCCTATTTATTGCCTTACCTCCCTAATCTTACTACATTTGCACACACTGTATATAGATTTTTCTATTGTGTTATTGACTGTACGTTTGTTTATCCCATGTGTAACTCTGTGTTGTTGTTTTTGTCGCACTGCTTTGCTTTATCTTGGCCAGGTCGGAGTTGTAAATGAGAACTTGTTCTCAACTGGCCTACCTGGTTAAATAAAGGGGAAATAAACTGCGCTCTCACACACACACACACACACACACACACACACACACACACACACACACACACACACACACACACAGAGAGAGAATCAAGACTTAATGATGCAGGATTGAGCGAGGGGCTGACACCATCACACTAATGGTCAACTGATTACAGAGCACAGCCCAGACACACTGGAGGCACTTAAATGTGTGTGTGTGTGAATGTGTGTGTGTGTGTGTGTGTGAATCAGTGTGTTTACAGTAACACCCCCATGCAGCCCCAGCCTCATGTAAACACATGGAAATCAATTAAAGGCCTCTCTTTCATCCCCGCGGTTTCCTACTGTGAAGTGTGTGTTCTCTTTGTGTGTGTGTGTGTGTGTGTGTGTGTGTGCGTAGTTTAATGAATTGATGAGAAGAGGCAATTAGTTGGAAAGGCAGTTTAGTGAGAAGTGCGATTGATATCAGAGCACAAGAAAAGCATGTGTTCATTGATATGTTGACATCCTTAGATTCCACCCATTAGTCATCTCTCCTCTTTCCTCTGGTTCCTATCCCTGGTTAAGGGGGCAGAGTGGTCTATATTGTTGTACAGAAAATGTAATGGCATTTTCTCTACAACAATATTTGCACACAAGGATCTCACTGCCGATTGACTGCTGATACTACAGGTACTTATCACAATGGGAGGCCTTTCCTTCGCTTGCTAGAACAGTGGCCAACAACTTGACTTTGAACCAAGCAGAGAGCACAAACCCCCATGTGGGGGGGCAAAAGGAGAGACAAGAAAAAGGAAAAAAAATAGGCAATTTTCTTTGTACATTCATGGTTAAATGTCATGAGCCAGTTACACTTCATATGCATTGTAGGCTATGGGATGGTAGCTAGCTAAGTGCACAGACAATGCACAACACTAAATACTTCCTCCAAGCTAGCTAACCACTAGCTAGTATTGACATTATAATTAAATCACAATGGATTAGTATCCATGAAACAGCTGCCTGTGTTAGTGCAGTGTCCTTAGCTAGCTAGCTATGTTGTGCTAGCTAGAGAATATGCTAACATTAGCTAGCTAGCTAAACATTTATCTATGGGCTGGCACTGGTAGTACTAGATTATGAAGAGTGAATTAAATTGCTAGGTAGTTATCTAGCTGTGGTTGTCTGGCTAGTAACAACAAGGGTTTTTACTAAATAGAAACATTAGTGCAGTTAATCTAGACCATAATCTAAGCAGCACACACAGACATGCATTGCCAAACAACGCTACTCCCACCTTCTGGTTTGGATTGTTTTAAAATGGCTGACAGGCTGACGACTTCAAGCTATTTGCTGTGTGCACACACAATAATGACTGCCGACACTGTTTCAGAGGTGCTAAGTACTGTCGGCAGGCAAACGTGTCTGAGCTGGTGTGTCTGAGCTATTAATGGTTGCTGTGATTAGAATCCCTGAGGAAAACCAGATTGTAGCTACAGGCCGAAGCTACTGTAAGACGGATGTCCTCCTCTATAGACTGGTCACCAAGACAACCCCCCTATTACAGCTGTCAACTCTGAGGAGGGTTAAAAGTTAGAAGAACCTGAAAATACATGGTTTTCTGACATTGTCAGAGACCTCTCAGTAATAACAGGTCTGGAGACAGGTTAAACAGGAAAATCACTGAGCTGAACAACCTCTTCTAAACATCCTGACCCACACTGTATCTCTCACTGTGGCTGGAAGGACCATTTCTAGCCTTCAACAGACAAGATAATCTAAGCCTCATTTTTCATTCGGTACCTGTCAAACTGCGTCCACAGAAAAGGGTTTTGACAACGAAAGTCAAAAGAAACTTCACGTTAACTTCACCCACATTTTGATTTAACTATACTGTAAGTACAGTTTAGATCTCGGATTTTAATCAGAAAAACAACAATGAAAAGCGTTTTTTCCTAAGTCGAAATGAACTGGGAAAGAGAGATTTCTGCTTAACTTGGGGCACACAGGGTCTGTGTCTCAAATGGAACCCTTTCCCCTAGATAGGGTTCTGGTCAAAAGTAGTGCACTATTTAGGGAAAAGGGTGCCATTTGGGGCACACAGGGACATGGCTGCTTGGGGATGAATTAGGATATTATAATATAACCACTCCCAAAAGACAATTTGCTTTTTAGACCACAGTGAATAAATGCACCGCATAAAATTCTCTCACAGTACAGTCGAGTACCTAAGATGTGTGTGTGTGAGAATGAGTGTTTGTGTCTGTGTGTGTACGCTGAACAACCATGTTGTTTTCCTCTGGTCCGTCATTTCTAAATGATCAAATTGCAGTGACTACCAGTTCCTAATCAAAATAAACGTCCCAAATTGTAACCACTTTCCGGGGAAGAATTGATGGTGGGTTTAGTTTTGCATTGCTGGAATTTCTTTCCGACTGTTTGCTTATTGCTGCAACTCATCAATATAACCCCTGGGGCCCTAAAACAGGCTGGAACTACAACCAGCATTGTCAACAAAATCAGACCTAATTTCTCATTTGAGCAATTATAGTGTTTGGAAAAAAACAGGACATTATGGTTGCCCGGTGTAAACTTATGTACTGAAACATTTGCAATGAAACGCAACAAAAGACAACAAAATGACTCAGCAGACCAAGAAAGAGGGGAAAGCTGAAATAGTAATTATCTCATGGAAGGTTGGAGGGGGTCAGGTGTGTCTGTTGGTGTGTGTGTGTGTAAGAGACGTGGTCAGGTGTGTCTGTTGGTGTGTGTGTGTGTAAGAGACGTGGTCAGGTGTGTCTGTTGGTGTGTGTGTGTGTGTAAGAGACGTGGTCAGGTGTGTCTGTTGGTGTGTGTGCGTGCGTGTGTGTGTGTAAGAGACGTGGTCAGGTGTGTCTGTTGGTGTGTGTGTGTGTGTGTGTGTGTGTTGGTGTGTGTGTAAGAGACGTGGTCAGGTGTGTGTGTTGGTGTGTGTGTGAGAGACGTGGTCAGGTGTGTGTGTGAGAGACGTGGTCAGGTGTGTGTGTAAGAGACGTGGTCAGGTGTGTGTGTTGGTGTGTGTGTAAGAGACGTGGTCAGGTGTGTCTGTTGGTGTGTGTGTGTGTGTGTGTGTGTGTAAGAGACGTGGTCAGGTGTGTGTGTTGGTGTGTGTGTGAGAGACGTGGTCAGGTGTGTGTGTTGGTGTGTGTGTGAGAGACGTGGTCAGGTGTGTGTGTGAGAGACGTGGTCAGGTGTGTGTGTTAGAGACGTGGTCAGGTGTGTGTGTGTGTGAGAGACGTGGTCAGGTGTGTGTGTGTGTGAGAGACGTGGTCAGGTGTGTGTGTGTGTGAGAGACGTGGTCAGGTGTGTTTTCTCCTGGGCGTTTAGGCTCGATTGTCTAACATTTATTGCTCTATGTTTCCTTGATGGATCTCAATGGTTCTTTATTCTCACCTACTGTAATCTACTGCACAAAATAATGTATGAATGAATGAATTAATAACATTTTTTTTTCGCGTCAAACACCAATTGGCAACCCATCCCTTATGGGATTAATTGACACAAACTATGATAATTAAATGATAATTCTTCTTCCGGTGTTCTCTGCATTGCGCATTGCATTAAGAGTGAAAATATTCAAGGTAGAAATCAATACATAATAGTAAATAAGTTTATCCAAACAATAATTACATCCCTAGAGCAGTACAATTATCTACATGCATACATACATACACACTGTATATTTACACATGCATACATAAAAACACAACATATACAGATAAATAAATACATAAAAATGAAACAGAAGGGATTTGAACCCAGTCTGGCACAAAGAGAAGATTCATATGGGATACAAGCCTATACGCCATCTATATACACACATGCCATTTACCACATAGAAGCTAAATATTTTTACAATTTAATTATAGGCAGCCCTTTTTCTTTTATTCCAGGCTTCATCTAAATATTACACAAACGGAAATACACAATGGACAAAAAAACATTTACATTTCTCCTCATCACTCAGCCACATAATGCCAGGGTATATCTGGTGGTCTGTCTCCTGATCACTCAGCCACATAATGCCAGGATATATCTGGTGGTCTGTCTCCTCATCACTCAGCCACATAATGCCAGGGTATATCTGGTGGTCTTCCTCATCACTCAGCCACATAATGCCAGGGTATATCTGGTGGTCTGTCTCCTCATCACTCAGCCACATAATGCCAGGATATCTCTGGTGGTCTGACTCCTCATCGCTCAGCCACATAATGCCAGGGTATATCTGGTGGTCTGTCTCCTCATCACTCAGCCACATAATACCAGGGTATATCTGGTGTTCTTTCTGGAATAAGAGCAAGTGTATATTGTGGTAGAAAGGGCAATAGAGGATACACTGAGTTTCATTCTCTATTTCTTCTAGGTCACAATAGTTACATAGTCTTTGTTCCTCCATTTCAACCCAATACTGACCTGTTTCAATACGCAGGGGCAATATCTCTGATCTTACCTGTGCACATAGCGATCTCTTGCTTTTAGGTAGGTTATACATAATACATCTCTCACACACAAATTCCCCCTGAATCAAACAAAAGGTTCTCCATTTGGGTTTATGATTAATCTCCTCCACCCATTTGTTTCCATTTTGCATCAACAGTTGTTTTATAATCATATCTATGTCTCCCTTAATTTGTTTTTTGTACAGATGTTCACAGTCAGACTGTTGAAAAAGGTCAGACATTTCAGTTGCCCAGGCTCCCCCTATGGATAGATCCCATTGAAAAACTTTACTAGCTATTCTGGCAGTTGGCATATCTAACCGTCTATTCCAAAGTCTCACCATACACGCCTTCCATCTAACCTCACAGGGTTCCCAGGCCATATCCCCAGTTATTGCAAGTATAGGTGCAAACACCTAAAAAGTAACGTACTGCTCTGTTATGGACAAAAATACCTCTTAGCACCCCACACTCCTGCCTGAATAGTCCAGAACAGGACACATGCATGTCTGATACAGTTTGGAATCATAGCATAACCAATATCTTTGAGTGTTTTTGTTTTTCCTATAACTACCCCAAGAGCTCTACTTGCTGAGTCGGCCCGGGCAGATGTTCCGTATAGACAGGTAACATGTTCATCAATAAAAATACCCAAATGTATAATTGCTGGTAAGCTCAAGAATGTCTTCACCAAAACAAAACTGAAAAACACTTCTCTTAGTCCCTGGTTTTCTAAAAGTGCATTATCTGTGTTTTTGTCTGGTTGATCATGAGTCTCCATCTTTTACACCAAGTGACTGCACATAATAACATGTTCTGCAGGTCTTGTTCACTTTCTGCCATCAGAATAATATCAGCAGCATATAAAAGGATACTTAGCATTTCATCATCATATCTTACTCCAATATTTAACTGTTTCATTTCTTTTGCCAAATCATTTCTAAACAAAGCAAACAAAGTCGGTGATAAGCCGTCTCCTTGTTTTACACCCGAGGGTGTGGGGAAACCAATCTGTACGATATTCACTGACACGCACACAAGCAACTGATACTTTGTAAAGAGACTGGATTGCGTGATAACATTTCCCATCAACCCCCTGTCTTTAACAAGCTATAGGCTAAAAGATCCCTATTTACAAAATCAAAGCTTTCTGGAAATCAATGAAACATGCAAAAGTAGGCTTCTCTTCGTGTAATCTATTTCTGATTATTGTAGACCGAGAAGATGTGATCTATTCAGGCTCTGGATTTACAAAAAACATTTTGTTCTTCCACCAGCAGGTTTTGATCGTCCAAAAATGTAATTAGCCTATTGTTGAGGATGGATGAATATAATTTATAAACCGTACTTAATAAACTTATGCCTCTATAGTTCAGTGGCACTCTCTGGTCATTTCTTGAAAATTTGGGAATGGGATTCACTATAGACTTATGCCATGTGGATGGCAGTATACTGTACTCATTCACTATAGACTCATACCAAGTGGATGGCAGTATACTGTACTCGTTCACTATAGACTCATACCAAGTGGATGGCAGTATACTGTACTTGTTCACTATAGACTTATACCAAATGGATGGCAGTATACTGAACTCATACCAAGTGGATGGCAGTATACTGAACTCAAAACTCATTTGGAGCAAATCATATAGGACATCAATTAATTTAGGGGATTTTAAAACCTGATTAGGCAGTTCATCAACGCCACACACTTTCCTATTTTTTGCAGCGTCAATCACCTACTTAACTTCTGCCACTGAAAGCTTCTCATTTAAATACGGGTTACATATATGAGGGTTCTAACATAATATTTTCCATTTCAGTTCTCAGGGAACATATGTCTTTATAAAATTCGACATTTTCATTACCTGAGAAGAAACTAGCAAACCCCTTTTCCCACTCCTTAAGTACCTGTGTAATATCAGAGTTCAGTCCCCCCTGCTCTTCCCTGACTTCCATTGGAATTTTCTCATGCCGTTTTGGTCCTAACTTGTGTATTTGGCTCCAAAACCGTTGAGGATTTCTTGTCTGTATCTCCTCAAGGTGTAATAACTGCCCCTTCTGATATCTGAATAGGCGCAGTCTTTGAATAGGCGCAGTCTTTCATCAAACACATGCTGTTTTTTCTTAAATTACTTCCTACACTGTTCACTTGTATTCCCATCTTTACACTGTATAAATAAGTACTCAGCCTTGCGCAATACTGACCATAGATCCCTTAACTCATCGTTCCAATAAGGTTTCTTCGGCTTGTAAACTTTCATGGACTTCCTGGAGTGTATTCTTTATTCTTAATTTCTTTCCTATTTCAGAGTATATAATATCACAACAATTTCTAAATCAAATGTTCTTTCTTGGCATCTTTTCAGAGTTTCAATGAGTGCTACCAGAGCTCTACATGCCATTTCAGAACATAGAAAGTCATTTGGCACATTTATTTTCTTACATTTAGGCCTATGCGAGGTATGTATATTCGCTTTTTTCTCCTTCTTTTTTTGAAATTCTAACTGCACAACATTTCAAACTATGTTAATTACAAGACACTTGAGACACCAACCGTTTAAAGGAGGACAGCTCTGCTTTTAAACGATTGAGTGCGTCTGATCTTTTAGCAAATTATGTCAGTTTAAATGTCAAATACCCTACGGTAACATCTGAAATGTAATTTATCTTCAAAGTCAAACGAGCGAAGTCAAACCAACACACACACGCACACAGACACACACTTCGTGACATAACACCTTGTAATTGTCCATCAGACTAAAATAACTCAAGATCTTCTCCACCCCCTTGCTCAACAAATTGAAAGCATGTCATTAGCATATACAGTATGGTAGAAGTACCCTACATGTATACGTTTGAAGCCGGAAGTTTACATACACTTAGGTTGGAGTCATTAAAACTCGTTTTTCAACCACTCCACAAATTTCTTGTTAAAAAACTAAGAGTCGTTTAGGACATCTACTTTGTGCATGACACAAGTCATTTTTTCAACAATTGTTTACCGACAGATTATTTCACCTATAATTCACTGTAAAACAATTCCAGTGGGTCAGAAGTTTACATTCACTAAGTTGACTGTGCCTTTAAACAGCTTGGAAAATTCCAGAAAATTATGTCATATCTTTAGAAGCTTCTGATAGGCTAATTTACATAATTTGAGTCAATTGGAGGTGTACCTGTGGATGTATTTCAAGGCCTACCTTCAAACTCAGTGCCTCTTTGCTTGACATCATGGGAAAATCAAAAGTAATCAGCCAAGAACTCCACAAGTCTAGTTCATCCTTGGGAGCAATTTCCAAATGCCTGAAGGTACCACGTTCATCTGTACAAACAATAGTACGCAAGTATAAACACCATGGGACCACGCAGCCGTCATACCGCTCAGGAAGGAGACACGTTCTGTCTCCTAGAGATGAATGTACTTTGGTGCGAAAAGTGCAAATCAATCTTAGAGCAACAGCAAAGGACCTTGTGAAGATGCTGGAGTAAACAGGTACAAAAGTATCTATATCCACAGTAAAACGAGTCCTATATCACCATAACCTGAAAGGCCGCTCAGCAAGGAGAAGCCACTGCAACAAAACCGTCATAAAAAAGCCAGACTACGGTTTGCAACTGCACATGGGGACAAAGATCGTACTTTTTGGGGAAATGTCCTCTGGTCTGATGAAACAAAAATAGAACTGTTTGGCCATAATGACCATCATTATGTTTGGAGGAAAAAGGGGGAGGCTTGCAAGCCGAAGAACACCATTCCAACCGTGAAGCATGGGGGTGGCAGCATCATGTTGTAGGAGTGCTTTGCTGCAGGAGGGACTGGTGCACTTCACAAAATAAATGGCATTATGAGGGAGGAAAATTATGTGGATATATTGAAGCAACATCTCAAGACATTGGTCGCAAATGGGTCTTCCAAATGGACAATGACCCCAAGCATACTTCCAAAGTTGTGGCAAAATGGCTTAAGGACAACAAAGTCAAGGTATTGGAGTGGCCATCACAAAGCCCTGACCTCAATCCTATAGAAAATTTGTGGGCAGAACTGAAAAAGCGTGTGCGAGCAAGCAGGCCTACAAACCTGACTCAGTTACACCAGCTCTGTCAGTAGGAATGGGACAGAATTCACCCATCTTATCGTGGGAAGCTTGTTGTAGGCTACCCGAAATGTTTGACCCAAGTTAAACAATTTAAAGGCAATGCTACTAAATACTAATTGAGTGTATGTAAACTTCTGACCCACTGGGAATGTGATGAAAGAAATAAAAGCTGCAATAAATCATTCTCTCTACTATTATTCTGACATTTTACATTCTTAAAATAAAGTGGTGATCCTAACTGACCTAAGACAGGACATTTTTACTAGGATTAAATGTCAGGAATTGTGAAAAACTGAGTTTAAATGTATTTGGCTAAGGTGTATGTAAACTTCTGACTTCAACTGTATATGTGTGAGAAGATCTGCAGAGAATGTACAGTACCGGTCAAAAGTTTTAGAACACCTAAGAAAAACCCTTGAATGAGTAGGTGTTCTAAAACTTTTGACCGGTACTGTATACTATTGACTATGCAGTTTATTCCACGGCAAAGGTAATGACAGATTTTGACCAGGGACCATAGGGTCCAATATGTAGGGAATATGGGCCATTTGGGACGTAGCCTTTCTCCCTCCCTCTCTAAGGTGTCTGAGGAGACTGAAATGAAGCACACAACTTTGGGGATGCACATGTTGTCAAAACAGTTCATTTTAATAAGGACCTTAAAAATGTATCAAGCATAATGAATATGGTGAAATTAGCATAAGATAAGTTCTATATTAATCTTTGAGTGGAAGGGTAGTGGAAGGGTAGTAGAAGGGTAGTGGAAGGGTAGTAGAAGGGTAGTGGAAGGGTAGTGGAAGGGTAGTAGAAGGGTAGTAGAAGGGTAGTGGAAGGGTAGTGAAAAGGTAGTGAAAGGGTAGTAGAAGGGTAGTGAAAGGGTAGTAGAAGGGTAGTGGAAGAAGGGTTGGACAAGGACTGACTACAGAACATGATCTCAACAAGATGTAGTCTTGGCATCAGACTGGAAACAAAAATAACAACGAAACAAAATCTAATTGTTGACAACAATTGTTCCTATAACCTTTAATCACCAGAGACACTCAGAGAGGAGGCCTGTTGTAAGCATTACTGTGGCTATTACTGTGTGTGTGTGTGGCTTTAGGATGTGATGAATGCCACCCATCCTCAATCCCCAATGCGCCCAAGTGAGCAATAGCACTAAGCATTGCGACTGGGACTCTGACACACACACACACAGAGACACACCCACAACCAATATGATCAAAATGCAGTATAGTAGTTGAGTTTGGTGGTCGATCAGGTAGAATAGTGTTCACTAGCCCTTTCAGCTTAGCATGCTACTTTAATGTAACAGGGTGGGTCTCTCCTAGCCTGGTCCCAGATCTGTGTGCCCTCTTGACAACTCTGTTGCTTATTGTCTGGCATGACAAGGAGTTGGCATGATAGCACAAACAGACTGACACTCAGGCTATGCCTAATGGTTCTTTAATACAACACATTCCATTCTCAGGACTAGCCTAAGAGCCTAGAAACCTCCTTCGTGTCCAGAGGCCTCTCCATATAAACAACACTAGGAGCTTCAGAACGGCAGGCTAGGGTGGGGGGTGGCTCTCCCTTTCTTTAGAAAAAGCAACAATCACAGCGCTATAGTAAACGTTCAGTAGAGTATAGCGTGATAGAGAAAAGAGCCTCTGTCCAGAGGCCTCTCCACATCAACAATACAGTGAACAACAAAACCAATGCTGAGTCTAGGGCTGTGTGGTTGGGAGGTAGAGCCGCCATGGTCTACCACCAGTCTCTGTCTCAGACCACAGCCCTGATTAGAAGATCTGTTCAGACCTCACACTGGAATGGGCTGTTTGACCCTATTCACCTCCTGAGAGTGACTTCATCCACAACACTGTACTGTACTCCTAACAAGCTCAGTAAATATAGTGGTGGTTTTTATTTATTATGGATCCCCATTAGTTCCTGCCAAGGCAGCAGATACTCTTCCTGGGGTTTATTACGGATCCCCATTAGTTCCTGTCAAGGCAGCAGATACTCTTCCTGGGGTTTATTACGGATCTCCATTAGTTCCTGCCAAGGCAGCAGCTACTCTTCCTGGGGTTTATTACGGATCCCTATTAGTTCCTGCCAAGGCAGCAGCTACTCTTCCTTGGGTTTATTACGGATCTCCATTAGTTCCTGCCAAGGCAGCAGCTACTCTTCCTGGGGTTTATTACGGATCCCTATTAGTTCCTGCCAAGGCAGCAGCTACTCTTCCTTGGGTTTATTACGGATCTCCATTAGTTCCTGCCAAGGCAGCAGCTACTCTTCCTGGGGTTTATTACGGATCCCTATTAGTTCCTGCCAAGGCAGCAGCTACTCTTCTTGGGGTTTATTACGGATCTCCATTAGTTCCTGCCAAGGCAGCAGCTACTCTTCCTGGGGTCCTGAAAAATTAAGGCAGTTATACAATTTTAAAAACATTACAATACATTCACAGATTTCACAACACATTTTGTGCCCTCAGGCCCCTACTCCACCACTACCACATATCTATGATATAAAATACATGTGTACGTGTGTATATAGTGCGTATGTTATCGTGTTTGTGCCTATGCTTGTGTTGCTTCACAGTCCCCGCTGTTCCATAAGGTGTATTTTTATGTTTTTTTTAAATCTAATTGTACTGCTTGCATCAGTTACTTGATGTGGAATAGAGTTCCATGTAGTCACGGCTCTATGTAGTACTGTGCACCTCCCATAGTCTGTTCTGGACTTGGGGACTGTGAAGAGACCTCTGGTGGCATGTATTGTGGGGTATGCATGGGTGTCTGAGCTGTGTGCCAGTAGTTTAGACAGACAGCTCGGTGCATTCAACATGTCAATACCTCTCATAAATACAAGTAGTGATGAAGTCAATCTCTCCGCCACTTTGAGGTAGGAGAGATTGACATGCATAATATTAATGTTTGCTCTCTGTGTACATCCAAGGGCCAGCCGTGCTGCCCTGTTCTGAGCCAATTGCAATTTTCCTAAGTCCCTTTTTCTGGCACCTGACCACATGACTGAACAGTAGTCCAGGTGCGACAAAATTAGGGCCTGTAGGACCTGCCTTGTTGATAGTGTTGTTAAGAATGTAGAGCAGCGCTTTATTATGGACAGACTTCACCCCATCTTAGCTATTGTTGTATCAATATGTTTTGACCATGACAGATTACAATCCATGGTTACTCCAAGCAGTTTAGTCACCTCAACTTGCTCAATTTCCACATAATTCATTATGAGATAGTTGAGGTTTAAGGTTGAAATAATGATTTGTCCCAAAAACAGTGCTTTTAGTTTTTGAAATATTTAGGACTAACTTATTCCTTTCCACCCATTCCGAAACTAACTGCAACTCTTTGTTTAGTGTTGCAGTCATTTCAGTCGCTGTAGTAGCTGACGTGTATAGTGTTGAGTCATCCGCATACAGTTGAAGTCAGAAGTTTACATACACCTTAGCCAAATACATTTAAACTCAGTTTTCCTGACATTTAATCCTAGTAAAGATTCCCTGTCTTAGGCCAAATAGGATCACCACTTCATTTTAAGAATGTGAAATGTCAGAATAATAGTTGAGAGAATGATTTATTTCAGCTTTTATTTCTTTCGTCACATTCCCAGTGGGTCAGAAGTTTACATACACTCAATTAGTATTTGGTAGCATTGCCATTAAATCGTTTAACTTGGGTCAAACGTTTTGGGTAGCCTTCCACAAGCTTCCCACAATAAAGTGGGTGAATTTTGGCCCATTCTTCCTGACAGAGCTGATGTAACTGGGTCAGGTTTGTAGGCCTCCTTGCTCGCACACACTTTTTCACTATCTCAGAAACGGACGCCCTCCTGGGCTTTTCACACACGACAATGTCTAGGTCAGGGCTCGCCAACCCTGTTCCTGGAGAGCTACCCTCCTGTAGGTTTTCGTTCCCAACCCCAGTTGTAACTTACCTGATTCAGCTTATCAACCAGCTAATTATTAGAATCAGGTGTGCTAGATTAGGGTTGGAGTGAAAACCTACAGGACGGTAGCTCTCCAGGAACAGGATTGGAGAGCCCTGGTCTAGGGTTACCGAGAATGGTGTGACAAACAAAAAACATCCAGTCAGCGGCAGTCCTGTGGGCAAAAACAGCTCGTTGATGAGAGAGGTCAAAGGAGAATGGCAAGAATCGTGCAAGCTAACAGGCAGGCCCCAAACAGACAAATAACGACACAATACAACAGTAGTGTGCGGAAGGGCAGCTCGGAACGCACAACTCGTCGATCCTTGTCACAGATGGGCTATTGGAGCAGACGACACACTGGGTTCCACTCCTATTAGCTAAAAACAAGAAGAAGCGGCTCCAGTGGGCACGGGATCACCAACGCTGGACAATTTAGGAGTGGAAAAACATTGCCTGGAACATGACAGCAAGTTCAGTTTAGTAGAGTGGTCTGGTCAGTCCCCAGACCTCATCCCAATAGAGCATCTTAGGGATGAGATGGAACGGGCTGTTCACAGCATGAATGTACCGCCGTCCAATCTGCAGAAACTACGTGATGCCATCGCGTCAGCATGGACCAACATCCCTGTGGAACGTTTCCGACACCTTGTAGAATTCCCTGAAGAATTCAGGCTGTTCTGGAGGCAAAAGGGGGATCAGACCCAGTACTAGATGGATATACCTAATAAACTGTCCAGCTAGTGTATCTTCATGGTATCTACGAGACAGAAGGGTAATTCATGTGAGAAGGTACCATGTCATTGAGCCTGTGATAAATGATGTACGCTCAGCTGAAACATGTCTGATTACAGGTAGAGAGACAGACAGTTAGGAGGTAATGGGGAATCCTTACAGGTAGAGAGACAGACAGTTAGGAGGTAATGGGGAATCATTACAGGTAGAGAGACAGACAGTTAGGAGGTAATGGGGAATCCTTACAGGTAGAGAGACAGACAGTTAGGAGGTAATGGGGAATCATTACAGGTAGAGAGACAGACAGTTAGGAGGTAATGGGGAATCCTTACAGGTAGAGAGACAGACAGTTAGGAGGTAATGGGAAATCATTACAGGTAGAGAGACAGTTAGGAGTTAATGGGGAATCATTACAGGTAGAGAGACAGACAGTTAGGAGGTAATGGGGAATCCTTACAGGTAAAGAGACAGACAGTTAGGAGGTAATGGGAAATCATTACAGGTAGAGAGACAGACAGTTAGGAGGTAATGGGGAATCCTTACAGGTAGAGAGACAGACAGTTAGGAGGTAATGGGGAATCCTTACAGGTAGAGAGACAGACAGTTAGGAGGTAATGGGAAATCATTACAGGTAGAGAGACAGACAGTTAGGAGTTAATGGGGAATCCTTACAGGTAAAGAGACAGACAGTTAGGAGGTAATGGGGAATCCTTACAGGTAAAGAGACAGACAGTTAGGAGGTAATGGGGAATCCTTACAGGTAGAGAGACAGACAGTTAGGAGGTAATGGGGAATCCTTACAGGTAGAGAGACAGACAGTTAGGAGGTAATGGGAAATCATTACAGGTAGAGAGACAGACAGTTAGGAGTTAATGGGGAATCCTTACAGGTAAAGAGACAGACAGTTAGGAGGTAATGGGGAATCCTTACAGGTAAAGAGACAGACAGTTAGGAGGTAATGGGGAATCCTTACAGGTAAAGAGACAGACAGTTAGGAGGTAATGGGGAAACCTCACAGGTAGAGAGACAGACAGTTAGGAGGTAATGGGGAATCCTTACAGGTAGAGGAGAGACAGGAGGTAATGGGGAATCCTTACAGGTAAAGAGACAGACAGTTAGGAGGTAATGGGGAATCCTTACAGGTAGAGAGACAGACAGTTAGGAGGTAATGGGGAATCCTTACAGGTAGAGAGACAGACAGTTAGGAGGTAATGGGGAATCCTTACAGGTAGAGAGACAGACAGTTAGGAGGTAATGGGGAATCCTTACAGGTAGAGGAGAGACAGGAGGTAATGGGGAATCCTTACAGGTAGAGGAGAGACAGGAGGTAATGGGGAATCCTTACAGGTAGAGGAGAGACAGGAGGTAATGGGGAATCATTACTTGATGTGGTAAAACACAGATGGAGAGGTATCAACCAGAGGTATGTGGTTGTTTAACATTTCCCTGCTGAGAAAGTAACTGGGAGTCCTAAAAAATGACCAATAAAATACAGGGAGAGGTGTAGTTTAATGTCTTACCAAACATTTACTATACCTTAGTTCAAATATTCTAGATTAGATAGATGACCGTGTCAGTTGATCAAATATAGCTGATCCTTTTGGGGATGTTTTTCTGTGTGTTGTGTGTATACTGTACAAGGCCAAACTAAAAATAATAATTGAGTGTGTTGTGACACACAGGGCAGAGGTCCCACAGGGCAGGGCCCACAGGCCAACACAACTGGCCTGTTAATACTACAGCTAATGATGCCTAGAAATCAAAACATTATTAAACTGCTCAACAAATTGTATAGTCAATTGTGCATATTACACCTGCCAATATTTTACTGTTAGGATAAGTAGAACCACATGTTGGCTGTGGGTTGTTAATTCACTAACAAATAGAGCTAATAAGGAGCAGGAAACAGAACCATATGCTCTAGTCAAAAGTAGTGCACTATAATGAGCCCTGGTCAAAAGTAGTGCACTATAATGAGCCCTGGTCAAAAGTAGTGCACTATAATGAGCCCTAGTCAAAAGTAGTGCACTATAATGAGCCCTGGTCAAAAGTAATGCACTCTAAAGGGAATAGGATGCCATTGGGACACTTACAGGCTCTACTGAGAACATCTGACTGAGGACGTTGAGCTGTGGCTGACCTGTGTATTCAACTTTTAGGTTACTGAGTGTACAGTATTGTCTGTCTGTCTGTCTGTCACACACACACACACACACACACACACACACACACACACACACACACACACACACACACACACACACACACACACACACACACGAGAGACACTTCCCTCTAGTGGAAAAAGAGGTGAGGTTCTCCATGAGAAAGAAGGGCTGGTGCAACGGCCTGCAAACTCAGAAGTAGCTATCCAGGAGGGTTGGCTGACCTGTTATAGCTCACCAGACATAACAGAAATGTGACTGCTTCGATATTATGTAGCAACATTTGAAATTGTGTTTTTTTTACATTGGATAAAAGTAGAGACTCAGAGCTAGGAAATTGTATATCATACACTGCAGTTGAGGAACAATGGGAAAGTAATTCTGCTTTGAAAGTTGATCAACATGTAATGGCCCTTTAATGTTTTGGTACTACTGCTGGAGAGCTCTTTGTCTACACCCATTCAGCATCGTTCACACCCTCTTAAACCTTAGTCCCACCCAACTCAAGAAGTTGTTTTAATTCAGAACTCTTCCTTCCCCATGACAACAGTGAAAATCTGTATTCCCCATCAAAACAAAACCAACATAGTCAATTTCTTCAACCAGAGTATACTAAAGAATAAACTAAATGAACAGATTGCTGGAGATGTACAGTACCTGTTAAGTTACAGGTAACATAAATAATCTTCATTCCATCTCAAAACAGCATATTTTCCAGGTTGTCCATAAACTTGGGCAAAACAAAATCATAATAACATTTAAGGGAAACAAAGAAAACTATTCCATTCCTGAGTTTGAGAGGGAAAGAGAAGTTCCATAATCAATTACAGATTGTAATCTAGTCTTCAATCTGAGTTAAATGTATAACCTGACTGCTCTGACTGAGGGAGTCCAGGCTCTCTCTGATGCTCCTGTTTTCCTGGAGTATCCTAGCGATGGTCCTCAACACAATCTGTCTGGCTGCCCACTGCTGGGGAGGAGAGGAGAGAGAAGTTCTCTTGTCCTTTCGGTTAATCTTGGACAGTGCGGGATTGTTGTTACACTTCGTTTATTTGATATTTTTATTTGACAACTGCGTCTCGTCTTCTCTGTGAGCGGGGCCACTCGATCAAGTACTCTTTCAGTTGCTGTACATCTTTGACTGCATTGTGAGGATTGAGATCCAAAGCTTGGCATGCAAACAACCTTGAACTGAGCACCTGGCATCTTATTTCTACGCCTGTCTATCAAAAATAACTTGAAGTTAACATTAGCTAGCTAAAGTTATTAGCTAGCTAGAGAAATGCTGCTGGCTAGCAAGGCAAGTAAACGGACAGTCCCTCGAATCTCCAGCCCGTACCCTACCTCGGGCAGGATTAGGATTAGGTGCATGTGCCCAGTCTGTAAACAATCTATTGATCCAGTTGGAGAAGCAAGAATGATGAGGATTCAAGAACGCACAATTATTTCATTCTCAATTTAGCTGCTAATCACTTACTTGGTGAACATTAGTGTTGTCACTCGCTGACCAAAAGAGCAGTACAATTTGCCACTGCCAACCAAATTGATTAATGAAAATAAGATCTTTGCCATGCAGAAATTCAACAGTTAAAGTCAGAAGTTTACATACACTTAGGTTGGAGTCATTAAACCTTGTTTTTTCAACCACTCCACAAATTTCTTGTTAATAAACTATAGTTTTGGCAAGTCAGTTAGGACATTTACTTTGACACAAGTTATTTTTCCAACAATTGTTTACAGATTATTTCACTGTATTACAATTCCAGTGGGTCAGAAGTTTACATACACTAAATTGACTGTGCCTTTAAACAGCTTGGAAAATTCCAGAAAATTATGTCATGGCTTTAGAAGCTTCTGATAAGCTAATTGACATGATTTGGGTCAATTGGAAGTGTACCTGTAGATGTATTTCAAGGCCTACCTTCAAACTCAGTGCCTCCTTGCTTGACATCATGGGAATATCAAAAGTAATCAGCCAAGACCTCAGAAAAATAGTTGTAGACCTCCACAAGTCTGGTTCATCCTTAGGAGCAATTTCCAAATGCCTGAAGGTACCACAAGCATCTGTACAAACAATACTACTCAAGTATAAACACCATGGGACCACGCAGCCGTCATACCGCTCAGGAAGGAGACGCGTTCTGTCTCTTAGAGATGAATGTACTTTGGTGCGAAAAGTGCAAATCAATCCCAGAACAACAGCAAAGGACCTTGTGAAGATGCTGGAGGAAACAGGTACAAAAGTATCTATATCCACATTAAAACGAGTCTTATATCAATAAAATGTATTTATAAAGCCCTTCTTACATCAGCTGATGTCGCAGAGTGCTGTACAGAAACCCAGCCTAAAACCCCAAACAGCAAGTAATGCAGGTGTAAAAGCACAGTGGTTGGGAATAACTCTCTAGAAAGGCCAGAACCTAGGAAGAAACCTATAGAGGAACCAGGTTGTGAGGAGTGGCCAGTCCTCTTCTGGCTGTGCCGGGTGCAGATTATAACAGAACATGGACAAGATTTTAAAATATTCATAAAACAGGCAGAACAGTTGGAACTGGAGAAGTAGCACGGCCAGGTGGACTCGGGACATCAAGGAGTCATCAGGCCAGGTAGGCCTTGAGGAATGGTCCTAATGCTCAGGTCCTCCGAGAGAGAAAAAAAAGAAAGAGAGAGAGAGATAATTAGAGAGCATACTTAAATTCACAGGACACCAGATAAGAGAAGAAATACTCCAGATATGACAGACCCTAGCCCCACCACTAGAGGGATATCTTCAACCACCAACTTACCATCCTGAGACAAGGCCGAGTATAGCCCACAAGATCTCTGCCACGGCACCAGTAACTCAGCCCCTGTAATAGGGTTAGAGGCAGAGAATCCCAGTGGATACACACAAGTGTAAAGGAATGAATACGAGTATGTACATATAAATATATGGATGAGCGATGGCCGAACGGCATAGGCAAGATGCAGTAGATGGTGTAGAGTACAGTATATACATATGAGATGAGTAATGTAGGATATGTAAACATTATATAAAGTGGCATTGTTTTAAGTGGCTAGTGATACATTTACTACATCCAATTTTATTAGTGGCTAGATTTGAGTCTGTATGTTGGCAGCAGCCACTCAATGTTAGTGATGGCTGTTAAACAGTCTGATGGCCTTGAGATAGAAGCCGTTTTTCAGTCTCTCGGTCCCAGCTTTGACGCACCTGTACTGACCTCGCCTTCTGGATGATAGCGGGGTGGACAGGCAGTGGCTCGGGTGGTTGTTGTCCTTGATGATCTTTTTGGCCTTTCTGTGACATCGGGTGGTGTAGGTGTCCTGAAGGGCAGGTAGTTTACCCCCGGTGATGCGTTGTGCAGTCCTCACTACCCTCTGGAGAGCCTTCCGGTTGTGGGCGGAGCAGTTGCCGTACCAGGCGGTGATACAGCCCGACAGGATGCTCTCGATTGTGCATCTGTAGAAGTTTGTGTTTTTGGAGACAAGCCAAATTTCTTCTACCTCCTGAGGTTGAAGAGGCGCTGTTGCGCTTTCTTCACCACGCTGTCTGTGTGAGTGGACCATTTCAGTTTGTCCGTGATGTGTACGCCGAGGAACTTAAAACTATACTCACTCCCCCCAAGGATTAAAAAGGAATGGACTGGTGTATTATATATTTATACATATGGTGGTAAACTCTCTCAAGCCAATTTATACCAATCCAATGTTTTTAAATCCATGAGTGGAGTTAAGTGTCCACTTTTAGTAACAGAATGAGTTGTTGTAGTGCATGAGTCAATAGTAACTCATATTTAGGTGCAGGGTTCAGAAAGAACCGGTGCGCGTTTTTCCTTTTCCAATGCATGTACACATCTAGCAACACACATGCCTTGCCTTCAAGAAATTGACCACAACCACGGTTCTCCTCACAGCTGAGTTTTATTCTTTCAACATCTCACAATACACATACTTCAAATGTTGTATGGATACAGTTATAAATAGTTGGCTGCAAATGATTATATGACATTAGATCTTGTTTTTTTTTACTTCAGTTCTACAAACCAACTATAAAAACTGACATCTGTTATTAGCACAACATAAATTGGGTGGGGGTATACACGAATCGGAACTTATAAATGTGAAATGACAATAATAAAAATCAAGATGATGTCTCAAGTAAAAAAGGTATATCAATAAATACAACCTTCCCAGCATACCATTAAAAACTATTGGCATGTTTCGCAATCAAGTAATACTAACAGACATTATTCCTCTGAATGTGGCGCACAAACAGCAATTAGAAAACCTAGACATCAACAAGTTCAACACATCACCCCCAAAAAATTGAAAAATCTGATCCAAATGAAAGTGTTACATTTCAATTGAGAATATAACAAATGCTAAATACATCACCAACCTAGTATATACAATGTTTTCTCAATCACAGTAGCATGGTAGTAGCAAAATCATTGAATAAGCACAAAACTAATGTTTAAAAATAAATTCACTGATATATTAGTAGAACATTGTTTTGTTTTTTCTTACTTTGCAGACACCAGCAGGAACAATAGTAGACTGAAAAAATAATCATGTTTTAATGTTTACATGGTTTATATGGGTTTACATTGCAGAATGAGAGAAACTGTTTTAGGAAAGAAGAAGTATTGCACATAATGGCTCAAAGTTAACTTGCAACATGAATCACATTCAAGTTATGTCCCAAAGCATGCCACATCACAAAGGGGTGGAGTGATCAAGTCTCTTTTAGGAAGAAGTGTTGTCTATATGGCTAAACTCGTACAAGTGTTATCACTCTGGTATCCTGCCTGCCTGCCTGCCTGCCTGCCTGCCTGCCTGCCTGTCTGCCTGCCTGTCTGTCTGCCTGTCTGTCTGCCTGTCTGTCTGCGAGGGATGCAGACTTTAGGAGAGAAAGAGAGGCTAGATATTAGTAGGTGATCTGAAAGAGAGAACTAAACTCAAACAAAAATAAAAAGGAGAGAGCTCTAGCGCATTACAATAGTTTCCTGCATTAACACTTGTCAATAGTCATGTTGTTATTCTGTATTACGTCATGCATGCATAGAATAACTGGAACCTTCTGGAACCTTTAGATAGTTCCAGAAACAGAATCTAGTTTTTAGAACACCTGTCATCATTCACTCCGATGATACAAGGGAATAAGGGTTTACTCATCCACCCATGTCAAAAAATGTCATCTAGATTTTCCTTACCCACTACAAGCTGAATATATGTTTCAAGACTATCAAAATAAGTTTAGAAAGGTCTCGTCATGCCTTAAGATCCAGTACTTATGGTTTATTATTATGAAAGAGAAGTCTGTACACGATTGGCTAACCATCTGTAGTCTGGCTGTTTATCTTTCCTCTACACAATCACACCAATGGACCAGACAATTTAAGATTTACCAGCACTTAAATATATAAAAAGCTAAATTGAAAATTATATTAATATCATTCATTTTTTCTTTTTAAATTAAGTTTTACAATAAATGCAGATCTCTTAGTAACAAAGGTACAAAATTATTTCTCACCAAGTGGAAAAAAATGAGGTATTGCAAAAGGAGTTATCCCATCTTGTGAAAAATGTGCCTAAAATGACTATTGAAAAAAATATTTAGAAAAGTAGTGCATAATAAATTTATATGTTCATGACAAAATAATCAGCTATAAAACACTGTACAAAAATCAGCAGGCCATGTATAAAATAATATCTTTATCTCTGTGACAGCAAGTTCTTCAGAGTGTCCAGCTACTAACGTATTCATCCTCCACAGCTAGGATCCACTAGCGTATCCATTCGCCACAGCTCGGATCTATTTCCTCTACACTCATGGGAGAGAGAGTGCATCAGATCACCATGAGACTAGCCTGGTAGTCCAGTCTGTCTGTGCTTTAGCCAACTCTCGGTGTTAATTAGGTGGACAATGATAGGCAGAGGAGTTGGTTAAACACTGAAGCACATACAGGCCAGGACCAGGCTACATACTATGAGTCACTCAGGGAACACTGTAGCTAGCTACCACTGTACTGTGAATTCCTACTAGTACTACAACATTAGCATGTTAGCATCCAGTGCTAATATCCCTGACAATATAAAGTTAGCTAATACTACTGCCAATACCTGAGCCCTGCTGAGACAGCTAGGGCTGTAGTCTATCAGCTGAAACCTGTCTTTCCAAAGACTGTTTCTCCCCTCTCACCACAACTCAACAACTTAAAACAGCACTAGCCTTCCTGACCTTCTGAACCTGAAAATGGAGTCTTATAGTCCTTAAACCCCTCAGATAATCAACTGCCGTTGATCACTTGTTTTTAGGCCAATCTTTGGTTTGCCCATTTTGGCTACAAAGAGTAAATTTAAAACCATGATCTAGAAACACATGCCAGTAATCGCTGCCAGGCCCAAGAGGATCATTTTTTCTTAAATAATCCTGTATGTATTCTGAACACTTTATTTATGATGAAGGGAATTGTCGGTCAGTCTGCCCTTCTGCAGTGGTTTTCTTTGACTATGGAACTTTAACCCGACCAGTTACTCTCAACCTTTGGTTAACGATACAAATAGCAATCTAATCCTGCATGCGTAAATTAACAAAAATAAGTGTACCCTTCTAACACACAACTGTTCTAGTTAATATACTGATTGAGGTGCAGCACATACCTCACTCAAATGTTATATTTTACTCTCGACAACAAATGTAAGCAGCTTCGCCAGCTAATGTGAGAAAAGAAAGTACAGTCAAGTCAGAAAAAACATTTCTTCTCATATCTAATAATGAATCCAAGTACTCATGCACACCTTAAATTCAAAACGGGATTTCTTTCACTTAGTTGTCCTCCTTCTTAGCATTTACTGTTCTGAGAAGAAGGTCCGATAAAAAAAATTAAGATTAAATTAAGCTTTTAAATTCATTTTCCAAACTAAATAGGAACCAGAAAAAAGAAAAGTGCATTTATTTTCTACAACATAGCCAGTCACCCTCCCCCTCCCTAGTTCCACCTGAAGGATATGTGTCGGGGCCGGTCGCCCCCCTCCTTGACCAGTGGCTTGTGGAACTCTCGTCCGGCCCGGGAGTGGATGGCGGCCCAGCAGTACTCACAGTAGTACTGGAGACAGGTGACGTTAGCGCAGAAGAAGGGAGCAAACTTCCCCCCACAGCGTGTCCCCTGGCACTCATCACACAGCTGGTCATCCAGCACGTATGGCTTCACTTCCACCTGGGGGAGAGGGGGAGGGAGGGAGGAGGAGATGAAACATACCCAGATGAAATGGGATAAGAGAAACTAGAGGGGAGAAGCTCAGACCCAGCTCCATTTTGAAGCTTATCTATTGTGTGCGTGAGGTCTCTATGGTTCTTCTCCTGGACAAAATGCACGGCATATGTGGCTCCGCTAAACTACCAAAGACCAGACTGACTCACCCGTTTGTCGATCTCGCCGTGCTGCAACTGAACGAATCGAGCGCTGATAGCAGCGATGTAACTCTGCTGATTGGAGAATGCCACACGGCCCGCTCCTTTAGGGTACTTCAGCTCAGGGTCTGTGTCGATGCCAGCGTAACACACTCCTCCGTACAGACGATCCATTATCATGGCCAGCTCCACTGGAACAAGGACATTACATATAGGCTGATGATGTGGCTGACTGGGTCTGTCACACCAGACAGTGTTAGGCTGCTGAGCTAAAGCCTAGGCATTACTGTAGCTCAGGGTCTTCAGCTCTTCCACTCACTCACCCCATTCCACCCTCCTCACTCTCCCCTCCCTCTCCCCCATTCCTCCCTCCCTCTCCCCCATTCCTCCCTCACTCTCCCCCATTCCTCCCTCACCATTCCTCACACACAGAAACACAGTCCAGTACCTGCGCGTAGAGGACGTGGCACCCCCCCTACGAAGATGGTCTTCCTGGGGTCCAGAGGCTGAGAGCCGTCCATCACAAAGTCACTGTCGTTCAGGTTCCAGGGACGGATCTGGACCTAGAAGAACACAGAGGCATGGCCAGACAACATTCAGATAACACCCATATAACATCTAGAAAAGGCTGTTACAAATTTCATATACCGTCTGTAAAATTATCTTTCGATGTCCATACAACTAGATGTGAACCAGTGGGAGGGTGGACTAGGCTGAACTAGGGGGGTGGACAGGGGAGATCTCACAACTATTTATACCAGCAGTGCTAGACTGACAAGGAGGACAGACAACTCCAACCAATGAGTTTAATTACAGTTAAAAACATTTTTAACTAATGCCTGGGTGTGTGGGAGACTCAGACAGACTGTCTGTCTCACGCCAGCTACACACACACACACACACAAACAAAGCTACACTCACAGGCTTGTCCTTGATGGTGGGGCTGGAGACACAGAGGTAGAGCTTGCCATCCTCCTCAATACAGGCATCAATCAGATCTTGGACAGAGCTCTCCTCTTGGAACAGCAAAAATGCATAACCTAGAAAGGGGAAAGAAAGCGCTCAATACTCTCATGACCTTCATCTATTTCCCTTCATTACCAGGGCACCGAGTATTCCCTTCATTACCAGGGCACCGAGTATTCCCTTCATTACCAGGGCACCGAGTATTCCCTTCATTACCAGGGCACCGAGTATTCCCTTCATTACCAGGGCACCGAGTACTCCCTGGCCAATGTGACCATATCAGACTCACCTTTGGGTGGGAAATAGGACTTGCTCTCAGCCTTGTGGGGCCAATCGACAAACAGGTGACCAAACCGGCGGAAACTGGCAGTGATCTCATCTGAGAATGAAAGAGTCAAAGCTAGTCAACTACACATGCTCATCAAGAGCCTGTAATGGTAGTCCACAGCCTCTATGACATCATATGTCAGGGCCCATTACCATAGAAAACCCAGACGCCTCTCAAAAATTGTTTTTAACCCCAAAACAACATTGTAGAAGGTGTATTATTCTGTTCATTGATCAATACTTTACCTTCGTCTATATCGGGGGGCAGTCCTCCGACAAACACCTTGCGTGAGTACCTCTCCACTCGCTCTCCGTTGAGCTGCGGGTAACAGTGGGCGGATCCTAAACCAGGAAGTCCCTGGTCACCTGACTCGTCCTCTCCGAAGGAGTGCTCGTCGCCCATGGGGAAAAGGTTAGAGTGACCTGGAGGGCGAAGAGAGAGAGAGAGATACTCAAACCCTACTAACCCAGACATCCTGGACATATTTCACACCATCTTGCCAACTCAAACCCTACTAACCCAGACACCCTGGACTTTTTTTGCCACTTAGCACTTGTGGTTATAATTTTTCAAACCATACTGTGCTGACTCCTGATATTTAATTTTCACATTGTCCCTTCCAGCAATTATTGTAAATGTTTAACCAGGCCAGTTTGGTATAGCTCTGCTCAGCTCTGTTTGGCTAAGTTGTGGAAAAAGGGTAAGATTTTATCCAAATAAAAACACTTACAATAACTTTTTGAAATAGGTTCTTCACTTGCGATACATTCATTGGAATCAAAAGAACTCAAATGAGCTAGAGGGATGTATTTTTCATTGTGAAGACAAACAAACCCTGATCATGAAACCAACCACGATTTCCTCAAGCGCTTGCAACATAATGCTTTGTTAAAGTCCAGTGACAAGCCACCACAGCCAGGTCACAAAAGCCCAGCAGGAAACAGGCAGTCTACATTCATGTCAGGTCATCTTTTCTTTGCTGTCGCACTCATAACAACCACAAGTGTTGAACGTTATTAATATAGCATCTGTGAGACGGTCAGTCAGCACGACTGCAATAAAGACCTGGAACTCTACCATGCTTAATAGTATTTGGATTGAATTAATACATTTTATTTTTATGTTTTAAAAAAATATGAATTTCAAATCCTCCCTGGGGACTTAAGTCTTCCTCCTGTAGGTTCAGTCGGGGCCTAGTGAACAGTAAGCAGTCAAAAGGAAAACACACATCTGAAACGGTACCCTATCACACAGCGAGGCCAAACCACACAGACAGCATGTACTGTGTAATGGAGGCTTCGCAAATAATGATATGATGGAAGCTAAAACATGAAGACATTTTGGGTTTGGCTTTACCTCGTCGTCTGCCATAGCTCCTAGCTGCATGTAAAACAAGAGACAACAACCTTCATACCAACTCTTAACAGCACAGGGTTACAAAATAATTAAAATCCCATGAACAAATGGCATCCAATTTACTACCACTATTGTGAATGACTGAACAAAGCTATAAACTATTGTATGCAGGCAAAATAACATTTCCATACCATTCATGGGCAAAGACACGTCTCCACCCTGGTGAGAGAAACCATAGCGACCTGGAGAGGAACAGACAGAAGTCAGTTAGAATACGCATATTATTTTGCCTTCTCACTCCACATAGCCACCACATTCTCACCCCACTCCACATAGCCACCACATTCTAACCCCACATAGGCACCACATTCTAACCCCACATAGGCACCACATTCTAACCCCACATAGGCACCACATTCTAGCCCCACATAGGCACCACATTCTAACCCCACATAGCCACCACATTCTAACCCCACATAGCCACCACATTCTAACCCCACATAGCCACCACATTCTAACCCCACATAGCCACCACATTCTAACCCCACATAGCCACCACATTCTAACTCCACATAGCCGCCACATTCTAACCCCACATAGCCACCACATTCTAACTCCATATAGCCACCACATTCTAACAACTGTAGCTATTCTGTGATGTACTGAGGAGAATGAGAATTGAGATGAGCAGCAGAACCATCAAAGCACCCAGAGAACTCTGACTTAACAGCCAACCGATAGCAAGACTTGATCAGAGGGGGGAAATAAGTGCATAATCAGGGTGGATCGACTGGCATACATTACAATAGTGACAGTCTTCTCTATAAAACATGTCTTCAGAAATGGGATGCGACAAAACGTCATGTTTAATTCATGTTGGTGGAGAGAATGGAGAGTGGAGCAGAGATGAAAGTGCCAGCATAGAGGTACTTTAACAGGTAGGCTTGTGTGTGAGACTGAGCAGGTTAAGACAAAAGGCTATTGCTCAGTACTCCCACCACTCAGAGGACTCCGTATTAAATATGGCTGTGCTTCCTCTACTCTGCACTACTGCAGCTCAGGAATTGAGCAGGATACGACGTTCAAAAGACTGACATCAAAGAGTATCATCTGTTACGAGTATCGAGTACAACCACACTTGTGTTGGTACTAGTGTAGGTGCAGCCATTTTACCAACCAGTCAGAATTACGTGACATCAATCTTCTATCTCTACATAGAAAATATGCCATTACTGTATGTTCAGCTAATATTTATTTTCTCATTGTTTGGAGTATTCTGGAATACCAGGGCCTATATTGACAAAGCATCTCAGAGTAGGAGTGCTGATCTATGATCAGGTCCCCCCCGACCATATAATCATATTTCTTATTTTCTAAAAGAAAAAACTGATTGAAGAACAGCACTCTTATTCTGAGATGCTTTGTGAATACAGGCCCAGGGTGTTTTTTCATACTGTGTGAAACAGAGAAACCCACCTTTCAAGGAATCCTGTTCAGCCCTCATAATATCAATCAGACTGTTCTCCAGAGAGTGCATGCTGAAGCCATCAAAGGAACGGGTTCTCTCCTGCTGAGAGAGACAGAGACACAGAGAACACGATGATTAGCCTGCGCTGTTCTTTGTAAGAACAGGAAAATAGAACCATTCTGACTTGAGAACCCAGTGGTGGTAGGTTCTAATCTAAATCCTTGACAGCGTTTTTCTCTGATAATAGATGACACCTGTGTTATCCTGGTACTTTGGACCCTCTAAACAGTTACACGTCCATGGAGACGTTCTGTGGTGACACTTATCGACTAAAATACACACTAAATCTATTTATCTGATTCTACAGAGATATCTACAGATGTAGACCATCTACTGCTTTTGTATCACATGCCTCTGCCCCTGTCATGCCCCTTCCATGTGTAACTCTGTGTTGTTGTTGTTTGTGTTGCACTGCTTTGCTTTATCTTGGCCAGGTCGCAGTTGTAAATGAGAACTTGTTCTCAACTGGCCTACCTGGTTAAATAAAGGTGAAATAAAAAAATAAACTGTAGATAAACAGTGAATGCTTTTCAATTAATCCATTCCTTGAGTAATCTCGGATCTGTATGTGACTGGAAAGATAAAGCTAGATTTACGCAAATCCAGGATATGTCAGATCTGCGATTTTCAAACAGGGTCAAAGCCTATAGAAGTGGACAGAAGACTTGTGTTTCTGTCCCAAATGGCACCCTATTCCCTGTATATAGTGCACTACTTCTGACCGGGCTCTGGTTAAAAGTAGTGCACTATACAGGGAATATTGTGTCATTTTGGATGAACACATTACCGGGAATAGGCCTCATCCTGGCATTTGCTTACCACAACAATGACAGATCTATAAGACTACATATCCAATAATACATAGTTAATTACATGTGAGTTTAATAATTTTGTTGGCCTGATTGTCATTGATGTTATCAGATGATCTACTTACTAGACTCTAGTAACTAGATCATATTTGCTCTTAACATTTACTTTGATGTGTACTGTATTGCACATAATCGAAAAGGCCTTAACAAGGCTACACGTGTTGGTCTTAACAATATAAAAGCATGTTTGAACTCCACTTTCATTGTCCTGTAAGAGTGGATGAATATTTCCCCTCTACAGTTTGCTCATCTCTGTACTCACCTGGAAAGAGAAGTTGTCAGTGCGACTCATGCCGTCTTCCATCCAAGCCTTGTGGTTGAACCCAGAGTTGTTACGAAGATACTTCTGAGAGGGAACCTGGAAGACAGGAAAATATTCTGTAAGATTGTACCATGTAGTACATGTGGGATAGTACCATGTGATTGTACCATTGATGTGCATGACAGACAGTTTATATTAAGGCTCAATAGACCGCAGCATTATCTGGATTGCAGCCTGCAGTCGTGAATAAATTCTATCATAACCAACTAAATCAAGCACGACTGGAGTTTTTTTTTAGCAAAACATTGAAATGAAAGAAAATAATTTACTAGTTAAATTCCAGGCCATTACATGGTTATGGTTAAGCTACTCATCAGCCGGAGGCCTTCGGGACATCCAGTCTTAGCAGGTATGATGTGCTGTATATCTAGCTAGCGCAGTGCCAGCTTGTTCGACGGGAGGGACGCAGTATACAGTGGGGAAAAAAAGTATTTAGTCAGCCACCAATTGTGCAAGTTCTCTCACTTAAAAAGATGAGAGAGGCCTGTAGTTTTCATCATAGGTACACTTCAACTATGACAGACAAAATTAGGAAAAGAAATCCAGAAAATCACATTGTAGGATTTTTTATGAATTTATTTGCAAATTATGGTGGAAAATAAGTATTTGGTCACATACAAACAAGCAAGATTTCTGGCTCTCACAGACCTGTAACTTCTTCTTTAAGAGGCTCCTCTGTCCTCCACTCGTTACCTGTATTAATGGCACCTGTTTGAACTTGTTATCAGTATAAAAGACACCTGTCCACAACCTCAAACAGTCACACTCCAAACTCCACTATGGCTAAGACCAAAGAGCTGTCAAAGGACACCAGAAACAAAATTGTAGACCTGCACCAGGTTGGGAAGACTGAATCTGCAATAGGTAAGCAGCTTGGTTTGAAGAAATCAACTGTGGGAGCAATTATTAGGAAATGGAAGACATACAAGACCACTGATAATCTTCCTCGATCTGGGGCTCCACGCAAGATCTCACCCCGTGGGGTCAAAATGATCACAAGAACGGTGAGCAAAAATCCCAGAACCACACGGGGACCTAGTGAATGACCTGCAGAGAGCTGGGACCAAAGTAACAAAGCCTACCATCAGTAACACACTACGCCGCCAGGGACTCAAATCCTGCAGTGCCAGACGTGTCCCCTGCTTAAGCCAGTACATGTTCAGGCCCGTCTAAAGTTTGCTAGAGAGCATTTGGATGATACAGATGAGGATTGGGAGAATGTCAGATGAAACCAAAATAGAACTTTTTGGTAAAAACTCAACTCGCGTGTTTGGAGGACAAAGAATGCTGAGTTGCATCCAAAGAACACCATACCTACTGTGAAGCATGGGGGTGGAAACATCATGCTTTGGGGCTGTTTTTCTGCAAAGGACCAGGACGACTGATCCGTGTAAAGGAAAGAATGAATGGGGCCATGTATCGTGGAGATTTTGAGTGAAAACCTCCTTCCATCAGCAAGGGCATTGAAGATGAAACGTGGCTGGGTCTTTCAGCATGACAATGATCCCAAACACACCGCTCGGGCAACGAAGGAGTGGCTTGTAAGAAGCATTTCAAGGTCCTGGAGTGGCCTAGCCAGTCTCCAGATCTCAACCCCATAGAAAATCTTTGAAAGTCCGTGTTGCCCAGCGACAGCCCCAAAACATCACTGATCTAGAGGAGATCTGCATGGAGGAATGGGCCAAAATACCAGCAACAGTGTGTGAAAACCTTGTGAAGACTTACAGAAAACATTTGACCTCTGTCATTGCCAACAAAGTGTATATAACAAAGTATTGAGATATACTTTTGTTATTGACCAAATACTTATTTTCCACCATAATTTGCAAATAAATTCATAAAAAATCCTACAATGTGATTTTCTGGATTTTTTTCCCCCTCATTTTGTCTGTCATAGTTGAAGTGTACCTATGATGAAAATTACAGGCCTCTCATCTTTTTAAGTGAGAGAACTTGCACAATTGGTGGCTGACTAAATACTTTTTTTCCCCACTGTATGTAGCTACCACAGTGCCAGCTTGTTGAACGGGAGGTGCGCAGTATATCTAACTAGCACAGTGCCAGCCTGTTCAACAGGAGGTGTGCAGTATATCTAGCTAGCACAGTGCCAGCTTGTTCAACAGGAGGTGTGCAGTATATCTAGCCAGCACAGTGCCAGCTGGTTCAACAGGAGGTGTGCAGTATATCTAGCTAGCACAGTGCCAGCTTGTTCAACAGGAGGTGTGCAGTATATCTAGCTAGCACAGTGCCAGCTTGTTCAACAGGAGGTGTGCAGTATATCTAGCTGGCACAGTGCCAGCTTGTTGAATGGGAGGTGCGCTGTATAACTATTTAGCACAGTGCCAGCTTGTTCAACGGGAGGTGCGCTGTATATCTAGCTAGCACAGTGCCAGCTTGTTCAACGGGAGGTGCGCAGTATATCTAGCTAGCAGCTTGTTCAACAGGAGGTGCGCAGTATATCTAACTAGCACAGTGCCAGCTTGTTGAATGGGAGGTGTGCAGCATATCTAGCTAGCACAGTGCCAGCTTGTTCAACGGGAGGTGTGCAGTATATCTAACTAGCACAGTGCCAGCTTGTTCAACGGGAGGTGCGCAGTATATCTAGCTAGCACAGTGCCAGCTTGTTCAACAGGACCATTAATGTGCATGACAGACAGTTGAACGGGAGGTGTGCAGTATATCTAACTAGCACAGTGCCAGCTTGTTCAACGGGAGGTGTGCAGTATATCTAACTAGCACAGTGCCAGCTTGTTCAACAGGATGTGCGCAGTATATCTAGCTAGCACAGTGCCAGCTTGTTCAACAGGAGGTGCGCAGTATATCTAGCTAGCACAGTGCCAGCTTGTTGAACGGGAGGTGCGCAGTATATCTAACTAGCACAGTGCCAGCTTGTTCAACAGGACCATTAAAGTGCATGACAGACAGTTGAACGGGAGGTGCGCAGTATATCTAACTAGCACAGTGCCAGCTTGTTCAACGGGAGGTGTGCAGTATATCTAACTAGCACAGTGCCAGCTTGTTCAACGAGAGGTGCGCAGTATATCTAGCTAGCAGCTTGTTCAGTATACTAGAGCAGCTTGTTCAATGGAGGTGCGAGTATATTTAGCTAGCACAGTGCCAGCTTGTTCAATGGGAGGTGCAGTATATCTAGCTAGCACAGTGCCAGCTTGTTCAACAGGAGGTGCGCAGTATTTCTAGCTAGCAGTGCCAGCTTGTTCAACGGGAGGTGCGCAGTATATCTAGCTAGCACAGTGCCAGCTTGTTGAACGGGAGGTGGGCAGTATATCTCGCTAGCACAGTGCCAGCTTGTTCAATGGGAGGTGCGCAGTATATCTAGCGCAGTATATCTAGCTAGCACAGTGCCAGCTTGTTCAACGGGAGGTGCGCAGTATATCTAACTAGCACAGTGTCAGCTTGTTCAACAGGAGGTGCGCAGTATATCTAGCTAGCACAGTGCCAGCTTGTTGAACGGGAGGTGGGCAGTATATCTCGCTAGCACAGTGCCAGCTTGTTGAACGGGAGGTGAGCAGTATATCTAGCTAGCGCAGTATATCTAGCTAGCACAGTGCCAGCTTGTTGAACGGGAGGTGCGCAGTATATCTAGCTAGCGCAGTATATCTAGCTAGCACAGTGCCAGCTTGTTCAACAGGAGGTGCGCAGTATATGTAGCTAGCACAGTGCCAGATTGTTGAACGGGAGGTGCGCAGTATATCTAGCTAGCACAGTGCCAGCTTGTTGAACGGGAGGTACGTAGTATATCTAACTAGCACAGTGCCAGCTTGTGCAACAGGAAGTACGCATCTAGCTCTAGCACAGCGCCAGCTTGTTGAACGGGAGGTGCGCAGTATATCTAGCTAGCACAGTGCAAGCTTGTTCCATGGGAGGTGTGTATTATATCTAGCTAGCGCAGTGCCAACTTGTTCCACGGGAGGTGTGCAGTAAAACTAGCTAGAAGAGTACCTGGTTGTTGGGGAAAGACTTCTTTAGTGGTGAGATGGAGTTGAGGGCCGTCACCCCTCCGTTGAGGCCCCTGCGGTACTCTCGGACCCCCTGTGACCCTCCCCAGCCACCGTACCCCACTCCCCCAGGGCTCCAGGATGTGGAAGTGGGGGTGGGGGGGGCAGGGCTCTGGTAGCTGCCCCAAGGGGAGGGGGGCTTTGACTGGGCCGGGGCTAGGTGGGGCAGCTGGGTGAAAGCTCCAGAGCGGTGGGGGTGAGGGGGGAAGGAGGGCTGGGGAGGGTGGGGGGAGGCTGGGGAACGGCGGTGCTGCGGGGGGACACCCTGGTTGTGGGGGTGGTAGTGGTGGGGGTGTGGAGAAGGGTGGTGCTGGGAGACAGGGCCAATCTGGGGGGAGAAGCTGCCCCCTGCCCCTCCGAAGCCAGGCCCCGCGTGGTGGGAGAAGTTCTGGAAAAGCATTGGGGGTCCGTTAGCGTTGGAACTTGCTGGGCCAAAGAACCCGCTCCCAACGTCCTCACTGACCACGGGGGAGGGGTTGGAGGGTACGGTCGGGGACCAGTTGTTGAAGGAGGTCAGGGAGGAGGTAGTGGTGGTGGACTGGGCTCCAGATGTCACCATCCCCAGGCTGTCCTGGTAGTCAAACCCCCCCAGCACCGGAGGAGAGTCCATCCCACCCCTAAGCATCTCCTTCCCACCGCTGCTCTCCAATGAGCCCTTCTCCATGGAGCAGTCCTCGGGTAGGGACCCATCTAGCTCCCCTAGGCCCCCTCCGGCATCTTGCTGCCCAGGGGAGAGGGCCTGCGGCTGGGCCTTCTCCTGCAGGTCCAGGGCTTTGGCCTTTTCGGAATCAAGGATCTCATCCTGCATGTTACTGTGGGGTGCTACGGAGGGGAACAGCCAGGCGCTACCTCCTCCATTGGTGACCGAGGTGCTATTGATGAATGAAGGGGGGCTGGGGGGGTTAGCGGGGTGATTGAGGTGGGAGGGCTGGGGTTGGAGGTGAGGGGGGATCCTCACGGGGAAAGCAGATTTGTTGCCACTGCAGTTATTCTTCACCAGGACTCCGAAGCCGTAGTCGTCCATTTATGAATCCTGGGGTAAAGCCAATGTTTCCTCCTCAACTTGGTTCTTCTTATCTCAGTTTCTTCTAGGCCTATTTCCTACTGTTTAACATGAGGAAGGAGAGGAGTGAGGGAGAGAAGGGAGAAAAGAGGGCGAGGTGAGAAGTGAAGGCGTGAGCGAGAAAGGGGGAGGGAAGGGTGATGTAGGGGAAAGAGTGGGTGAGGTAGAAAGGGGGAAGAGAGAGAGGAGGGAGGGAGGGGGGGAAGAGAGAGAGGAGGGGAGAGGGAGAGAGGGAGAGAGGGAGGGAGGGGGAGGGAGAGAGGGAGGGGAGGGGAGGGGAGGGGGAGGGAGAGAGGGAGGGGAGGGAGGAGGGGGAGGGAGGGAGGGAGGGAAGGGGGAGGGAGAGAGGGGAGGGGAGGAGAGAGGGTTGAGGACATAAATACAAAGGCTGTCACACCACAATTTGAGCCTACAGGCCTTCCAAAACAACACCAGCCTCGCCAACTGCAGTGACTTTGCTGCAACTGCAGCCTGCTAGTCCTGTGATGTAACTCAATGAGAAGAAGTCATTGACTCGCTCAGCCACGGTAGGCCAAGGCTACATGATAAAATTACACAGACTAAGCATAGCAGTAGCACTAACAAGCCACAACAGAAAACACTCGAGTTAAGCTGCGTAGTTTAGATGTGGTAGAAGCACATAGCACCAACCCGGCAGGCTACACTGTTAGTTGACGTTTCAAAGGTCGTTATGTGGCTAGCAGGCTAACAGCTGCTGCGTTGGGCTCCATGTGCCCTGTCAATCAAACACATTGCGATTATCAGTGTTGATCTATATGCGGTCTATATGCAGTGTAGTGTGTCTATGCCCGCGCGTTATAAGTAAGGTAAATACACCAACACTTACCGAATATCTAGATTTTCTTCTTTCTCCAATGACCACCTCCGACACGACCATTTAAAGCAAATGCTGATGACGTCTCTTGTCTGTTCTGAATCTAGGGTAGCCTAGTTCCCTGTATAAAAGCCGCTAGGGTAATAGCCGACAAGCTACCACAGTAGATACATTGTAGCCGATCTAGCGAGCAATCGACGCAGATAAGCAACAATGTCGACGAGAAATTAAACAATGTATCCTAAAATTCCACCGACAGCGATACACGTGCTGGATCTGCGGTAATATTGCTATTAAATGGTATGTGTATCTTTAGACGACCTCGTCGGTTTCGTGTCCTGTGTGTTCAATGTCATAGCTTAGCACCAATCGTTATCATAATTTAGCAATTCCAAACTACGGGTATAAACCTGAGTGCAATTCTCTGGTATGACATTACATTTATGAAGCTCATTCTAGATCGTGCATTATGTACCTCTAAATTGTCGTCATGTCCTTATGGTTCCTAGATGTTGCCATATTTCAGCTTTTTCCCATTTTCTGCATTTCCAAGTCAGCCGGTGCGAATGGTCTCTTCTAGTCGATGACAGCTGGACCAGTCGGTAGACACTTCCGGCTCATAACCCCGCCCCTCCACCAACTCCCGTCCACAGACTGCAAGGTTTCCCTCTGCGGCCTCGCCCCTTTCCACAGATGAATGGCGTTTAATTGGATATGTGTGGGGAAGCCACACCCATCTCACGCCTTTTCAATGAAATGGCACATGCATTCAAGACGTTCTCCGCCCAAATAAGGATGTTGAGAAATTCATGGGTGGGAGTTGGACATACAGGAAAATAAAGTAAGGAAATCAAACTAGATGTATTTTATACATTCAATACTCCCTGCATTTAAACATCTAGTTAGTCAAGGCTTCTGTGTGATATTCAGATATGATTAAATGGGTTTATTAAACACATTTAAACCCAAGAAAAAGGCAAGATAAGAGGCAAATCTTGACTAAGCTAACATATTTGGTTCCTTGGAAGTTGTGGTAACATACGTTTTTGGTTTCTCATTGGTTCTGGGAACAAAGCTATACATTTCCTGACCGGTGAAACTGAATGTTCTGAGAACTGAAGTAAAAATTTCACCTGTTCTGGGAACGTTCATTTTTAGGTTGCAGGGAGATTCTGATAACGTCTTACTATGGTTTCCGGAAAGTTTTCCTTAATGTTCTGAGAACGGAAATTATAGGTTATTGAAAGGTGATTAAATAATGTTCTGAGAACAAGTTTAAATAAGACTTTTAAAACACTGCTAGCTTAGGTTAACTGTTTTCAATTCCAAGCACAGGTGGAAATTAATTAACGCTGTGCACTACTCCCTTCACAGAACAGCGCAAACTGTCTCTAACCAGAATAGAAAGAGGAGTGGGAGGCCCCAGGGAGGTCCCAGTGCACAACTGAGCAAGAGGACAAGTACATTAGAGTGTCTAATTTGAGAAACAGACGCCTCACAAGTCCTCAACTGGCAGCTTCATTAAATAGTACCTGCAAAACATCAGTCTCTACGTCAACAGTGAAGAGGCGACTCCGGTATGCTGGCCTTCTAGGCAGAGGTGCAAAGAAAAAGCCATATCTCAGACTGGCCAATAAAAACAAAAGATTAAGATGGGCAAAAGAACACAGACACTGGACAGAGGAGCTGTGCTGATAATGGGTTCCGTACGCCTATGTAGATATTCCATTAAAAATCTTCAGTTTCCAGCTACAATAGTCATTTACAACATTAACAATGTCTACACTGTATTCCTGATCAATTTGATGTTATTTGAATGGACAAAAAATAGCTTTTCTTTCAAAGACAAGGACATTTCTAAATGACCCCAAACTTTTGAAGGGTAGTGTATTTTTATTGGACATATAAAGAATTACAAATGGAACAGATACATCCTTTTATCCCCCTATACTTATTGAAACCTCATTGTTTTTTTAGGAGCATATACCCACGTGGCTGATTGAAAGATGAACTGAGGTCCACACTCCAGTCCAGTTGGTGGTGGTAATGCACCTTAAATTGTTTGCCAACCGCCATATTTAGTCCACAGAACAAGAAGACTGAAGGAGGAGGCCCATGGGGGTTGGTTTTGGGAAAATGGCAGAAGCGGATGTTCTGCTTGAATCGGACAACATGTGAAGTGGAGATGATGGTGAGAAGAATTTGATTACAGTGGAAATAAGAGAAGTAAAGTGGTAGTGGAAAGGAATGAATCCAAACCTAGTTCTGAGTCTTCTTTGGTTGGAATAAGGTTTTGGATCGACGCTGTTACCTGGGAGATCTGTTTGAAGTTGCTATTAAAATTGTGGATTGGTTGGATGAGGTGACGTCGATGAGAATAACGACAAGTGGGCTTAATTCATTTTTTGTGTTTCTGTGGAACAGAAGGAGCGTGCTCTGCGCCTCAAGAGCATGTGGGATTTGAAAGTGTTGTGTGTGGATCTTTGAAGCAGGGCTCCTATCAAGGGTGTTATCTTTGGGGTGGCGCAAAGGATATATAGTGCATTTGGAAAGTTTTCAGACCCTTTTTCCAGATTTTGTTACGTTACAGCCTTATGAACTCATCAATCTACACACAATACGCAATAATGACAAAGCCAAAACAGATTTTTAGACATTTTAGCAAATGTATTACAAATAAAAAACAGATACCTTACTGACATAAGTATTGAGCTCAGGTGCATTCTGATCAGCCTTGATGTTTCTACAACTTGATTGGAGTCAACCTGTGGTAAATTCAATTGATTGGACATGATTTGGAAAGGCACACACCTGTCTATATGAAGTCCCCCAGCTGACAGTGCATGTCAGAGCAAAAACCAAGCCATGAGGTCGAAGGAATTGTCCGTAGAGCTCCGAGACAGGATTGTGTCGAGGCACTGATCTGGGGAAGGGTACCAAAACATTTCTGCAGCATTGAAGGTCCCCAAGAACACAGTGGCCTCAATCATTTTTTATTGTTGTGGTATTTTACGCCCTTTTTCTCCCCAATTTCAATCTTGTCACATCGTTGCTACTCCCCAACGGGCTCAGTAGGTGAAAATCAAGTCATAAGTCCTCTGAAACATGAACCGCCAAACTGCGCTTCTTAACACCCGCCCGCTTAACCCGGAAGCCCACCACACCAATGTGTCGGAGGTCGTTCACCTGACGATCGAGGTCAGCCTACTGGCACCCGGCCCACCACAAGGAGTCACTAGAGCACGATGAGCCAAGTAAAGCCCCCTGGCCAAACACTCCCCTAACCCGGACGATGCTGGGCCAATTGTGCGCCGCCCTATTGGACTCCCGATCACAGCCGGTTGTGTTACAGCCCAGGATCGAACCCGGGTCTGTAGTGCCTTAGACCGCTGCGCCACTCGGGAGGCCCTGCCTCCATTATTCTTAAATGGAAGAAGTTTGGAACCACCAAGACTCTTCCTAGAGCTGGCCGCACGGCCAAACTGAGCAATCCGGGGAGAAGGGCCTTGGTCAGAAGAGGTGACCAAAAACTCGATGGTCACTCTGGCAGAGCTCCAGCGTTCCTCTGTGGAGATGGTTTTCCTTCTGAAAGTTTCTCCCATCTCTGCAGCACTCCACCAATCAGGCCGTTATGGTAGAGTGGCCAGATGTAAGCCACACCTCAGTAAAAGGCACATGACAGCCTGCTTGGAGTTCTCAGACCATGAGAAACAAGATTCTCTGGTCTGATGAAACCAAAATTGAACTCTTTGGCCTGAATGCCAAGCGTCACGTCTGGAAGACACCTGGCACCATCCCCATTAAGGCCTGATTGGTGGAGTGCTGCAGAGGTGGTTGTCCTTCTGGAAGGTTCTCCCATCTCCACAGAGGAATTCTGGAGCTGTCAGACCATCAGTTTCTTTGTCAAATCAAATGTTATTGCTCACATTCACTTGGTTAGCAGATGTTAATGTGAGTGCAGCGAAATGCTTGTGCTTCTAGTTCCAACAGAGCAGTAATATCAAACAAGTAATCAAACAACGACTACCTTATACACACAATGTAAGGGGATGGAATAAGAATATGTAGATATAAATATATTGAGTAATGTAGGATATGTAAACATTATTAAAGTGACATATTTTTTAGTGACTAGTGATACCTTTATTAAATCCATTTATTAAAGTGGCCAGTGATTTGAGTCTGTATGTTGGCAGGAGCCGCTCTGTTAGTGATGGCTGTTTAACAGTCTGATGGACTTGAGATTTGAAAAACAGCTTCTGTCTCTCGATCCCAGCATTGATGCACCTGTACTGACCTCGCCTTCTGGATGATAGCGGGGTGAACCGGCAGTGGCTCGGGTGGTTGTTTTCCTTGATCTTTGGCCTTGTGTGACGGTGCTGTCCGGTCCTGGAGGGCAGGTAGTTTACCCCCGGCGATGCGTTGTGCAGACTGCACTACCCTCTGGAGAGCCTTGCGGTTGAGGGCGGTGCAGTTGCCGTACCAGGCAGTGATACAGCCCGACCGAATGCTCTCGATTGTGCATCTGTAAAAGTTTGTTAGGGTTTTAGTTGACAAGCCAAATTTCTTCAGCCTCCTGAGATTGAAGAGGCGCTGTTGCGCCTTCTTCACCACGCTCTGTGTGGGTGGACAATTTCAGTTTGACCGTAATGTGTACGCAGAGGAACTTAAAACTTTCCATCTTCTCCACTACTGTCCGGTCGATGTGGATAGGGGGGTGCTCCCTCTGCTGTTTGCTGAAGTCCACGATCATCTCCTTTGTTTTGTTGACGTTGAGTGAGAGGTTATTTTCCTGACACCACACTCCGAGGGCCCTCACCTCCTCCCTGTAGGCTGTCTCGTCGTTGTTGGTAATCAAGCCCACCACTGTAGTGTCATCTGCAAGCTTGATGATTGAGTTGAAGGCATGCATGGCCACGCTGTCATGGGTGAACAGGGAGTACAGGAGAGGGCTGAGAACGTACCCTTGTGGTGGCCCCAGTGTTGAAGATCAGCGGGGTGGAGATGTTGTTTCCTACCTTCACCACCTGGGGGTGGCCTGTCAGAAAGTCCAGGACCCAGTTGCACTGGGCAGGGTTGAGACCCAGGGTCTCAAGCTTAATGATGAGTTTGAAGGGTACTATGGTGTTTAATGCTGAGCTGTAGTCCATGAACAGCATTCTTACTTAGGTATTCCTCTTGTCCAGATGGGATAGGGCAGTGTGCAGTGTGATGGCGATTGCGTCGTCTGTGGACCTATTGGGGCGGTAAGTAAATTGGAACGAATCTAGGGTATCAGGTAGGGTGGAGGTGATATGATCCTTGACTAGTCTCTCAAAGCACTTCATGATGACAGAAGTGAGTGCTACGGGGCGATAGTCATTTAGTTCAGTTACCTTAGCTTTCTTGGGAACAGGAACAATGGTGGCCATCTTGAAGCATGTGGGGACAGCAGACTGGCATAGGGATTGGTCTGTGCATGCTCTGAGGACATGGCTAGGGATGTCGTCTGGGCCGGCAGCCTTGCGAGGGTTAACACGTTTAAATGTTTTACTCACGTCGGCCACGGAGAAGGAGAACCCATAGTCTTTGGTAGCGGGCCATGTCGGTGGCACTGTATTGTCCTCAAAGAAGTTGTTTAATTTGTCTAAGAGCAGGACGTCGATGTCCGTGACAGGGCTGGTTTTCTTTTTGTAATCTGTAATTAAAATAAACCCGGTGGTTGTACCGACTCTGACAACGTATCCCGAGTGAGCCATGTTTCCGTGAAACAGAGAATGTTACAATATCTGATGTCTCTCTGGAAGGCGAATTCCAGAGATTTCGTCCACCTTGTTGTCTAGAGACTGGACATTGGCGAGTAATATGCGGTGGAAGTCTGACCAGGAGGCCGCTCCGTCTGCCTCTCCTGCGGCGACGACATTGTTTTGGTTCTGCCTCTGGGATTAGATCCAATGTCCAGGGTGGAAGTCCGAACAAAGGATCCTCTTCGGGAAAGTTGTATTCCTGGTCGTAATGTTGGTAAGTTGACGTTGCTCTTATATCCAATAGTTCTTCCCGGCTGTATGTAATAACCCTGTAGATTTTCTGGGCTAACAATGTAAGAAATAATACATTAAAAAACAAATGACTGCATAGTTTCCTAAGGACTTGAAGCGATGCGACCATCTCTGTCGGCGCCATGTTGAACTCACATATATATATATATATATATATATATAATGTACAGTGTCACCTCCCTGACCAAGGCCCTTCTTCCCCGATTGCTGTTTTCGCTTTGTCATTATAGGGTATTGTGTGTGGATTGATGAGGAAAAACATTTATTTGATACATTTTAGAATAAGGCTGTAACATAAAATGTGGAAAAAGGGAAGGGGTCTGAATACTTTCTGAATGCACTGTACATGAATCAGTTATTTATCCCTTTGAGATGAATCAGAACGCATCAAAGAGAGTGTGTTGGGCTGCACAGTGCATGCTGCTGCATAGCAATCACAGAAAAATAGCTGATAATCAAGCTTATCTTTTTATTATACATGAATTTTTTTACCCCTTTTTCTCCCCAGTTTTGTGGTATCCAATTGGTAGTTACAGTCTTGTCTCATTGCTGCAACTCCCTTACGGACTCGGGAGATTCAAAGGTCGAGAGCCGTGCGTCCTCCGAAACACAACCCAACCAAGCCGCACTGCTTCTTGACACAATGCCCACTTAACCCGGAAGCACCAATGTGTCGTAGGAAACGCCGTACACCTGGCGACCGTGTAAGCGTGCACTGCGCCCGGCCCGCCACAGGAGTAGCTGTTGCGCAATGGGACAAGGACATCCCTGCCGGCCAAACCCTCCCCTAACCCGGACGACGCTGGGCCAATTGTGCGCCGCCTAGAATCCAGAATCTCTAGTGGCACAGCTAGGACTGCGATGCAGTGCCTTAGACCACTGCTCCTCTCTCTCTCTCTCTCTCTCTCTCTCTCTCTCTCTCTCTCTGCAGTGCTGCCCTCTGTGAGAAGTTGTTTATTTTGGGTGGTCCCGTGAGTCAAGGAAATTTCTGGTTGCGACAACCAATCATATCGCCGTCTGCAACCAAGACGTAACCAAGAATTCCACTTGCCAACCAATCCGAGACACCAGTGCAAACAATAATTGATCAATGGGGATACCACTATGGCGGGACCTTTAAACTGTAGTCAAGAGGACCATGGATTACCTTTCAGGTAATTTTGTTCGATAGTTTAATTTATTTTCTGAAGTAACATGAGCTATGGCGGGATCTTTAACGCTAGAAGAGGACCATGGAAAAATATGTATTTTCTGAAGTAACGTTAGCTACCATTTTTTTGTTGTCTGCTGTTTTCATTGATCATTATCATCGATCAGAATATCTAGCAGGTAAGTGTATTAGGCTACAGTAATATGTTAGCAGTAACGTAACGTTAGCTAGTTTAATGTCCGATTACTCTGACCATCAAAATAGTCTGTTCGTTTATGGAGATAATAGATAAGTAAAACAAATCGTCTTTTGATGGTGTTTAATATATTGATCTAATTAAATGAATAGTTCTACTTTTCAGCCTTTCCAGACTGTGATGACTTGCATTTTAAATGATATACTAGGCCTACACAGTATGTCTCGTGATATGATGACCTGTTCTTTGGGGAATTTATCATCAATACATTATTTCTCATGTGGGGATGCCTGATGTGGACCACAAGTGGGTGTCCAAGGCATTGTTCAGGTGGTCGGGGAATGGGTTTACAGAGATGGACTTTGCCAGGGTTGACAAAATGTTGTGGGACCACCCTCCACTACCATCTGCAGCTCAGTAGAGATGGAGAGGTACATCTGCAGCTCAGTAGACATGGAGAGGTACATCTGCAGCTCCGTAGACATGGAGAGGTACATCTGCAGCTCCGTAGACATGGAGAGGTACATCTGCAGCTCAGTAGACATGGAGAGGTACATCTGCAGCTCAGTAGACATGGAGAGGTACATCTGCAGCTCAGTAGACATGGAGAGGTACATCTGCAGCTCAGTAGACATGGAGAGGTACATCTGCAGCTCAGTAGACATGGAGAGGTACATCTGCAGCTCAGTAGACATGGAGAGGTACATCTGCAGCTCAGTAGACATGGAGAGGTACATCTGCAGCTCAGTAGACATGGAGAGGTACTTTGCTCGTCCTCTGCTGCTCTGGATGCCCAGGAAGCTCTGGCAGGTAAATCTGTATTGCCCACATTCTGTGCAGTAGGAAGGTCATCAGTTGGAACATATGATTCCCTACACTGTTCCACACAAATACACTGGTAATGGCAATATAATTTTAATTTAATTAATAATCTAATGTAGCTTGTATATTAAATACAAACAGCAACACATTTCTCTTTGTGAAATGTTATTATAGGATTATTCCATTCTCAGTCCTGTGTATTCTCATATATTTATGTCGTTTTTTTTTCTTTAGGGGAGCTGATAGGTTTGGAGTACCTCTTTGATCAGACTGGTTTGGTGCTGCAGGATTATAAGGCTGCCATTGAGGAACTGGAGACAGGTAATCCTGATGTCCAAGGGGAGGATGATGAGGGCTTTGTGGACCTTGTGGAATTTCAGGACCTGACAGTTCCAGTGCTGAAGACAGCCCTGCCTCTTGTTGGCACCTTTCGTCCTACTCCCACCCCCTCTAACAGCATCGAGTCCACAGCTGCTTCAGTCAGTCCCCTGTCTCCACTCCTGTACGGGCTACTCCACCCCCTCTACCAGCATCCAGTCTACAGCTGCATCAGTCCGTCCCCTGTCCTCCACTCCTGTACGGGCTACTCCACCACCTGGGCCTCTGTCCTCCACACCTGTGCTCGTCAGTCCCCTGTCCTACGTTCCTGTTCGGGCTAACGTTGCTCCTTAGTCCATAGATAATGTATTGTGTATTTTGGAGTCACTTATTGTAAATAAGAATATAATATGTTTCTAAACACCTCTACATTAATGTGGATGCTACCATGATTACGAATAGTCCTGATGAATTGTGAATAATGAGTGAGAAAGTTACAGATGTGTAACAGGGTTGGTTATGTTTCCACTTGCCTCTAAAGAAAAGTGTATTTAATGTTCAAGCATTCTTATTAGTTGGTTCAACTCTGATGACAATAAGGCGTGTTGTGATTGGCCCCGCTTGCAGATAAGGGGGAGATTGCGAACGTCAGGTCTCCCCAGTATGAAAATGTGATGCAAGGGGTAGGTCACGTTCTGAATAATGTTTTATATTTTCTATTTTATAATGTGTACAAGTTTGCTGTACATTACTGATTTATATATGTGGGGGTATATGGTACCTGTTAGGGATTGAGGGGCTTTCTGAGATGTGCTTTGGCATATGATTGCTGTAAATAAGTGTGTTAGCTAGCATACACCAATGTAATGGTCACATGAGTCCACTGCCAATGCAGTTGTTTTCATGCTACAGATTTTGCCATCGACAGCCATCAACATCGTTAAGCCCTGCATTATATATCATACCTCCAAGACATGCTAACCTCTCACCGTTACAATAACAGGGGAGGTTAGCATTTTATATCATGCCCCCAAGTCTTGCTAACCTCTCACCATTACAATAACAGGGGAGGTTAGCATTTTATATCATACCCCCAAGTCATGCTAACCTCTCACCGTTACAATAACAGGGGAGGTTAGCATTTTATATCATACCCCCAAGTCATGCTAACCTCTCACCGTTACAATAACAGGGGAGGTTAGCATTTTATATCATACCCCCAAGTCTTGCTAACCTCTCACCATTACAATAACAGGGGAGGTTAGCATTTTATATCATACCCCCAAGTCATGGTGTATGACAAGGGCTATGTTGAGAGGTAGCAAGTAAGCATTTCATTGCACTGTTTACACCCTGCTGTATTCTGTATATATGATGAATAAAATTGGATTTGATTTAGTTTGATTCGATTTGCTTGCCATTTCAGGAGACATAGTTCTAAAAGAGAGTACACCAGGGCTATATCCACAGATACATTTGGCCAGGAGGGCTATACTGCTCAGAGTTGGCAACCCAGCAACAAGGCAAACTTGTTGGGTCAACACGAGATGCAGTTCAGACTTTAGAGGAAGCAGACCTTATAGTAGGTTGTTGAAAATGCTCTGTGGTATGTTGGGTATTTGGTGGCATTGATGAAGAGTGATGCAAAAAAACATAATGCCAATCAGATGACTTTGTAGGAGTCCCAGCATCCATTCCACACCTCTAACCGCATCAGTCCTCCGCTCTTGTACGGACTACTCCTCCACCAGCTGGTTCTCTGTCCGTGGCCTTGATCTCCACACCTGTGCCCGGCTGGCCCTCTGTTCATGATCTCCACACCTGTGCCCTGCTAGGCCTCTGTTCATGATCTCCACACCTGTGCCCTGCTGGGCCTCTGTTCATTACCTCCACACCCGTGCTCGGCTGGGCCTCTGTTCATGATCTCCACACCTGTGCCGGCTGGGCCTCTGTTCATGATCTCCACAGCTGTGCCCTGCTAGGCCTCTGTTCATGATCTCCACACCTGTGCTCGGCTGGGCCTCTGTTCATGACTTCCACACCTGTGCTCGGCTGGGCCTCTGTCCGTGCCAGACACCTATGCTCGGCTGACACTCAGTCAGCCCCGTCTTCCTTACGGGCTGGGCCCGACACCGGTGCTCAGCTGGTCCTCTGTTCATGACCTCCACACCTGTGTTCGGCTGGGCCTCTGTTCATGACCTCCACACCTGTGCTCGGCTGGGCCTCTGTTCATGACTTCCACACCTGTGCTCGGCTGGGCCTCTGACACTCAGTCAGCCCCGTCTTCTGTTCCTGTCATCCCTGTCCCCTGTCGGTTACACTGTCCATATGCCCTCTCATATCTGTCTCCATCATCCCTGTCCCCTGTCAGTTACACTGTCCCCTGTCATCCCTGTCCCCTGGCAGTTACATTGTCCCTGTACCCTGTCATCCCTGTGGACTGTCATCCCTGTCCCTTGGCAGTTACACTGTCCCTGTCCCTTGGCAGTTACACTGTCCCTGTGGACTGTCATCCCTGTCCCCTGGCAGTTACACTGTCCCTGTCCCCTGTCATCCCTGTGGACTGTCATCCCTGTCCCCTGGCAGTTACACTGTCCCTGTCCCCTGTCATCCCTGTGGACTGTCATCCCTGTCCCCTGGCAGTTACACTGTCCCTGTCCCCTGTCATCCCTGTGGACTGTCATCCCTGTCCCCTGGCAGTTACACTGTCCCTGTCCTCTTCATCCCTGTCCCCTGTCAGTTACATTGTCCCTGTTCCCTGTCATCCCTGTCCCCTGGCAGTTACACTGTCCCTGTCCCCTGTCATCCCTGTGCCCTGACAGTTACATTGTCCCTGTTCCCTGTCATCCCTGTCACCTGGCAGTTACACTGACCCTGTCCCCTGTCATCCCTGTCCCCTGGCAGTTACATTGTCCCTGTCCCCTGTCATCCCTATCCCCTGGCAGATACACTGTCCCTGTCCCCTGTCATCCCTGTGCCCTGACAGTTACATTGTCCCTGTCCCCTGTCATCCCTATCCCCTGGCAGATACACTGTCCCTGTCACTACTCACCTCTTAACCGTGACAGCTGATATGTAGCGTGCAGAGTTTTCCTCAAACCCTACCCTAACACACACAATAGCTCTCTAGGAGGAGGCCAATCCTGTCCAAATTACACACTATCCCCTATATAGTGCACTACTTTTGAGCAGGGCCCATAGAACTCTGGTCAAAAGTAGTGCACTATATAGGGAATTGGGTGCCGTTCAGAACGCATTGAAGTTCTCCTGGGAAATGGATGGATAGGGCTTGTCAGTGGTGAGAAGTCGCCACCTGGTGGCCATTGTATATTACAACACGCGTCCACACTGATGTCCTGTGTCACTCTCCAGGTAGAGAGCAGAGAACGAGGACAGACAGAAATGTCAATAAACATGGGGAGGACAACACTTTCCAAGGCCTAACTTAAAACTCGGGATGAACTACTTTTGAACTGTTTAAATTGCTCCATAAGTAAAAATAAATAAAAAAAACACACACACACAGTCCCATTCAAAATCCTATTTTCCCTAAACCTAACACTAACCCGTACTCTTACCCTTACCCTTACCCTAACCTTAACCCTAACCTTAACCCCAAACTCCCTAGAAATAGCCTTTGACCTTGTGGGGACTAACAAAATGTCCCCAGTTGGCCAAATTTGTGTTATTTTACTATTCTTCTGGTCCCCACAAGAATGGTTAAACACGTCCACACACACATCCACACACACACACACACACACACACACACACACACACACACACACACACACACACACACACACACACACACACCATTAAAAACCATCAGGACTGAACTGAACATGAACTGATGGTGTTTGGAAAAGCACTCTAGTATGGTTGGAAATGTTATGAAGTTTACTCCTCTAAAACCCCTACCATAGTCCTAATGTTTAGTGAGACAAGGTTATCCGTCATATGTTCAGTGGAGACAAAGGACACTGTTAACAAACCCGGCGAAGGAAGTGCTCAGTACAAACCCGCTGACCAGCTGACGTCTGCACTTACTTGTCTGAAGAGAAGAGATATTTGGATCTTTCTAGTCGTTGAAACTTGAAACAGCTCGTATTTCAACGTCAGCTGAGAAAAGAGGCACCACATCAGATGAGAACAAGGGTCGTGTTTCATTTCTCTGTCCTTTTTTCAGTTTCCTTTACAGGGCTGATAGGTGAAATAAATACAGAGGCCACTAGGTGGCGGTGTAGTTCATAAGTCCAGAAGCATCAGAAAATGGAAGAAGAGTAGGAGCTGGGAACAACTTTTGACCGGCTGGATCTCTGAAAGTGTACAGTGATATGAGTCTGCCTCTCCTCTCCTTTTCTTTCTTCTTCTCCTCTCCTCTCCTGTCCCCTTTCCTCCCCTCTCCTCCCCTTTCCTCTCTTCTCCTCTCCCCTTTCCTTTCCTCTTCTCTCCTCTCCCCTTTCATCTCCCCTTTCCTTCCCTCTCTCCTCTCCTCTCCTCTCCCCTTTCCTTTCCTCTTCTCTCCTCTCCCCTTTCATCTCCCCTTTCCTTCCCTCTCTCCTCTCCTCTCCGCTTTCCTTTCCTCTCCTCTCTCCTCTCCTCTCCGCTTTCCTTTCCTCTCCTCTCCCCTTTCCTCCCCTTTCCGCTCCTCTCCTCTTATTGTTATTATACTGATGCTAAATTGCTTATCCTCTTCTACTGAGCCATTTACTTTATGTTCGGATTCTCATCTTTTATTATTCTTATTGTTGTTGCGTTGTTGAGAAGGAACCAGCAGGTAAGCATATCATTGGACGGTGTATACTATGTATATCCTGTACATACGACTAATACCACATGAAACTCTCCTCTCCTCTCCTCTCCTCTCTTCCCCGTTACCTAATACTAATAACTTTGTTTGTCTGTGTATTATTAGATGACTGCCAACCTTGCATATTTGAGTTTGTCATATCCTACATGAACGTTACAGTTTGCATACAATAAGGTTCTGTTTTGCATAATTACAGTATCTCTACATAATAACAGCAGCTACACAGTGATGCACAGACACTGTTTCCCAACACACTGAGGCATGTCCAGGCCCAGCCAAAGGCTGCATCCCAAACAGTACCCTATATAGTGCACTACTTTTGACCAGGGCTGGCACATAACGTTCTGAGAACCATATGTTTCTTACAGCTTGGTGAGAGTGTGGTTGTCCTATGGTTATTTTGCATACATCCGTTGCTTGGCTTTGAAACATTCTCAGCACATTTAAGGAACTTGAAATAAAAACATAATTTTCTTGGTATTTCATTACTTTAATAAATCAAATCAAAGTTTATTTGTCATGTGCGCCGAATACAACAGGTGTAGACCTTACAGTGAAATGCTTAGAATGTTTCCTTAAATTTCAAACATTGTTACATTTCATTTAAATGTTGGTAATGTTCTAGGATCGTTCTCCAACTGGTTTGACATTGGCAATGTTCTTAAATAGTTCAGAAAATGTTAACAAACAATGTTCTTCAGTGGAAATTTCAATGCACAACATTTCCCGAAGGTTTCCTCATTGTTCTATTTAAAGTTATGTCCTCAAATTGCTCAGAGAAACATTAAGAAAACATTCCATAAAAACCACAAGAAAATGTTTGTAACGTTCAGAGAATGTTCTACAAATGTTATTTAAAAACATACATTCCGTTCTCAGAACATTAAGAAAAATTTCCACAACAACCACAAAAAACTTCAGTAACATTCAGAGAACATTCTAAGAATGTTATTTACACATTCCGTTCTCAGCCACAACGAAACTCCCTCTATCTTGTTAAGTGTGTTCAGGTGTGTTGGCTGCACCCAGTAATTGGCCACACCTGATTTTGAAATGGGGTTTGTTTGACTAGAAAAATGAACAGCTTTGTATGAATAAAAAATAACATGGTATGCTAGCTCCATCCTGGTGGTGCGGTGGACTAATTCTATGGATAGAGTCTCACTGATGCTGTGTCACAATAAAAAATAAATAAGTTTGCACGATTAATCCCTAAAGAAGTGAATTTCCATCTGTGCATGGGGTTTAAAAAATAATCTAGCGGTGTTATTAAAAGTCTTATCGATCATTCAGGGGAAGTTTTAGGAAGTTATTCAAAAACCTCCAAACAACCTCTCATTTCTCAGACTGTTAATAAAACCTCCCAGGAAAACTTGGAGAACTCAGGGAACCAGAGTAAAACTTTCTCAGAACCTCCCTGCAACCTAAAAATGTACATTCCCAGGAAGAAATGTCACTTCCGCTTTCAGAACAATTAAAAAACGTTTTGTTTTATCGGTCAGGAAACTTAGGCTTCGTTCCCAGAAACAATGGGAAACCAAAAATGTACATTCCCACAACTTCAAAGGAATCAAATGTGCTAGCTGGGAGGGCTCTGGTCAAAAGTAGTGCACTATATAGGGAACTAGTATGCATCCATTTGGGATGCATCCTAGAGTGTACAATAACTGCCCAGCTAACAATTCTAGGGAGAGAGAAAGTTTTTATTATGTTACCCGTAATTTTAGTTAGAATGTTCCCCTATCTATGTTATCAAAAACTTTCTGAGAACCTTTTTAGCATGTTTTGGTGTTTTGGCCATGTTCTCCGAATATAAACTATTAATGTTCTAGACATGTTTTATGAGAACATTGCAAGAACATTCCTGTTTCCAGTTTCCTGAGGGTTAGGAGACGTTCCACCAAACATACAGAGAACATGGTTGCTATGGTCTCAGAATGTAAAATATGAATGTTCTAGACACGTTTCCTGAGAACATTGCCTGATATAGAGGTCCTGGACGGCAGGGAGCTCGGCCACGTGATGTGGCCACCCGTCTAATGCACTTTGTGGTCGAGGGCGGTGCATTTACCATACCAAGCGGTGATGCATCCAGTGAAGATGCTCTCGATGGTGCAGCTGTATATCTTTTTGATGATCCGTGCGACCCGCTCCACTACAGCCTATGTTGATGGGAGTGTGCCCTCCCCTCTTTCTCCTATAGTCTACGATCAGCTCCTTGGTCTTATAGGCGTCAAGGGAGAGGCTCTTGTCCTGGCACCACACCGCTAAGTCTCTGACCTCCTTCCTATCGGCAAGGGGTCGGAAACAGGCGGCCCGTCGGCCAAAACCAGCTTGTAAGTTATTTTTTCTTGGGCCCAGCAAAGTTTTTAGTGATTTTGTATTTGTTTTTTACGTATTTACTTTTGATATAAAAAAATGACTAAAATCACCATTAATTCAGTAAAGAAAATAGACGTGATCGTGTCTCAATGCAATCAAGGTATGAAAGTATTGTTATTTTCAAATAAGGTTTCTTTTTGGGCTTAGTTTGCCCCTCCCGACAACAATCAGCCCACGGCTGGATCTAGTTGCCTACCACTGCTATAGGCTGTCTCATCGCCGTCGGTGATCAGGCCTACCAACATCAGGTCGTCAGCGAACTTGATGATTGTGTTGGAGTCGCGGGTGGCCATGCAGTCGTGGGTGGACGAAATAAGCCACTGAGGAGCCCCTGTGTTGAGGGTCAGAGTGGAGGATATATACCATGTAGAACAAGCAAGTGTCTATGATGAGGAATCACATCAGCTCTCCTCATTGATTTCTCGCTGGAACAGTAATTTGTAGCCAAAACATGGCACAGGTGGTAGTGTTGCTTCTGATAGAAACATGGCACAGGTGGTAGTGTTGCTTCTGATAGAAACATGGCATAGGTGGTAGTGTTGCTTCTGATAGAAACATGGCACAGGTGGTAGTGTTGCTTCTGATAGAAACATGGCCCTGGTGGAAGTGTTGCTTCTGATAGAAACATGGCCCAGGTGGTAGTGTTGCTTCTGATAGAAACATGGCCCAGGTGGTAGTGTTGCTTCTGATGGAAACATGGCCCAGGTGGAAGTGTTTCTTCTGATGGAAACATGGCCCAGGTGGAAGTGTTTCTTCTGATGGAAACATGGACCAGGGGGTAGTGTTGCATCTGACAGGACCATGGCCCAGGTGGTAGTGTTGCTTCTGATGGAAACATGGCCCAGGTGGCAGTGTTGCTTCTGATATGAACATGGTCGAGGAGGTAGTGTTACTTCTGATAGAGACATGGTCCAGGTGGTAGTGTTGCTTGTGATAGGAACATGGCCCTGGTGGAAGTATTGCTTCTGATAGAAACATGGCCCAGTTGGTAGTGTTGCTTCTGATAGAAACATGGCCCAGGGAAAAGTGTTGCTTCTGTTAGATACATGGCCCAGGTGGTGGTGTTGCTTCGATAGAAACATGGCCCAAGTGGTAGAGTTGCTTCTTATAGATACATGGCCAAGGCGGTAGTGTTGCTTCTGCTAGAAACATGGCCCAAGTGGTAGTGTTACTTCTGATAGAAACATGGCCCAGGTGGTAGTGTTGCTTCTTACAGATACATGCCCCAAGAAGTGTTGCTTCTGATAGAAACATGGCCCAGTTGGTAATGTTGCATCTGATAGAAACATGGCCCAGGTGGTAGTGTTGCTTCTGATAGATACATGGCCCAGGTGGTGGTGTTGCTTCTAATAGAAACATGGCCCAAGTGGTAGTGTTGGATCTCATAGAAACATGGTTGAGGTGGTAGTGTTGGATCTGATAGAAACATGGTCGAGGTGGTAGTGTTGCTTCTGATAGATACATGGCAGAAGTGGTAGTGTTGCTTCTGATAGAAACATGGCCCAGGTGGTAGTGTTGCTTCTGATGGAAACATGGCCCAGGTGGAAGTGTTTCTTCTGATGGAAACATGGCCCAGGTGGAAGTGTTTCTTCTGATGGAAACATGGACCAGGGGGTAGTGTTGCATCTGACAGGACCATGGCCCAGGTGGTAGTGTTGCTTCTGATGGAAACATGGCCCAGGTGGCAGTGTTGCTTCTGATATGAACATGGTCGAGGAGGTAGTGTTACTTCTGATAGAGACATGGTCCAGGTGGTAGTGTTGCTTGTGATAGGAACATGGCCCTGGTGGAAGTATTGCTTCTGATAGAAACATGGCCCAGTTGGTAGTGTTGCTTCTGATAGAAACATGGCCCAGGGAAAAGTGTTGCTTCTGTTAGATACATGGCCCAGGTGGTGGTGTTGCTTCTGATAGAAACATGGCCCAAGTGGTAGAGTTGCTTCTTAAAGATACATGGCCAAGGCGGTAGTGTTGCTTCTGCTAGAAACATGGCCCAAGTGGTAGTGTTACTTCTGATAGAAACATGGCCCAGGTGGTAGTGTTGCTTCTTACAGATACATGCCCCAAGAAGTGTTGCTTCTGATAGAAACATGGCCCAGTTGGTAATGTTGCATCTGATAGAAACATGGCCCAGGTGGTAGTGTTGCTTCTGATAGATACATGGCCCAGGTGGTAGTGTTGGATCTCATAGAAACATGGTTGAGGTGGTAGTGTTGGATCTGATAGAAACATGGTCGAGGTGGTAGTGTTGCTTCTGATAGATACATGGCAGAAGTGGTAGTGTTGCTTCTGATAGATACATGGCCAAGGTGGTAGTGTTGCTTCTGCTAGAAACATGGCTCAAGTGGTGGTGTTACTTCTGATAGAAACATGGCCCAGGTGGTAGTGTTGCTTCTGGTAGAATCATGGCCCAGGTGGTAGTGTAGCATCTGATGGAAACATGGCCCAGGTGGTAGTGTTGCTTCTGATAGAAACATGGCCTAGGTGGTAGTGTTGCTTCTGAAAGAAACATGGCCCAGGTGGTAGTGTTGCTTCCGATGGAAACATGGCCCAGGTGGAAGTGTTTCTTCTGATGGAAACATGGACCAGGGGGTAGTGTTGCATCTGACAGGACCATGGCCCAGGTGGTAGTGTTGCTTCTGATGGAAACATGGCCCAGGTGGTAGTGTTGCTTCTTACAGATACATGCCCCAAGAAGTTTTGCTTCTAATAGAAACATAGTACAGGTGGTAGTGTTGCTTCTTACAGATACATGCCCCAAGAAGTTTTGCTTCTAATAGAAACATGGTACAGGTGGTAGTGTTGCTTCTGGTAGAAACATGGCCAAGGTGGTAGTGGTGCTTCTGATAGAAACAGGGCCCAAGTGGTAGTGTTGCCCCTGATAGAAACATGGCACAGGTGGTAGTGTTGCTTCTGGTAGAATCATGGCCCAGGTGGTAGTGTAGCATCTGATGGAAACATGGCCCAGGTGGTAGTGTTGCTTCTGATAGAAACATGGCCTAGGTGGTAGTGTTGCTTCTGAAAGAAACATGGCCCAGGTGGTAGTGTTGCTTCCGATGGAAACATGGCCCAGGTGGAAGTGTTTCTTCTGATGGAAACATGGACCAGGGGGTAGTGTTGCATCTGACAGGACCATGGCCCAGGTGGTAGTGTTGCTTCTAAAGGAAACATGGCCCAGGTGGAAGTGTTGCTTCTGATATGAACATGGTCGAGGTGGTAGTGTTACTTCTGATAGAGACATGGTCCAGGTGGTAGTGTTGCTTGTGATAGGAACATGGCCCTGGTGGAAGTATTGCTTCTGATAGAAACATGGCCCAGTTGGTAGTGTTGCTTCTGATAGAAACATGGCCCAGGGAAAAGTGTTGCTTCTGTTAGATACATGGCCCAGGTGGTGGTGTTGCTTCTGATAGAAACATGGCCCAAGTGGTAGAGTTGCTTCTTAAAGATACATGGCCAAGGCGGTAGTGTTGCTTCTGCTAGAAACATGGCCCAAGTGGTAGTGTTACTTCTGATAGAAACATGGCCCAGGTGGTAGTGTTGCTTCTTACAGATACATGCCCCAAGAAGTGTTGCTTCTGATAGAAACATGGCCCAGTTGGTAATGTTGCATCTGATAGAAACATGGCCCAGGTGGTAGTGTTGCTTCTGATAGATACATGGCCCAGGTGGTGGTGTTGCTTCTAATAGAAACATGGCCCAAGTGGTAGTGTTGGATCTCATAGAAACATGGTTGAGGTGGTAGTGTTGGATCTGATAGAAACATGGTCGAGGTGGTAGTGTTGCTTCTGATAGATACATGGCAGAAGTGGTAGTGTTGCTTCTGATAGATACATGGCCAAGGTGGTAGTGTTGCTTCTGCTAGAAACATGGCTCAAGTGGTGGTGTTACTTCTGATAGAAACATGGCCCAGGTGGTAGTGTTGCTTCTGATAGAAACATTGTCCAGGTGGTAGTGTTGCTTCTTACAGATACATGCCCCAAGAAGTTTTGCTTCTAATAGAAACATGGTACACGGTATTTTTAAAACATTTTTTACATATGAACATGGCAACTATGTTGTTTGTTTGGTGGGACCCTGAAGGAATATTCTCCTAAACCTCAGAAAACTGGACACATGAAGGTTCTTTCAATGTTTTTTTTTTTAAACTTCTTCAGGATTGATGGGTCCCCTGCGGGACAGTTGAGCTAATGTAGGCTAGGTTGTAAGTAATCAGAATATTTCCTAGGACAAAGAGATGTCTGATATTGGCAGAAAACTTAAATTCTTCTTAATCTAACTGCACTTTCAAATTTACAGTCGCTATTACAGTGAAATAATACCATGCTATTGGTTGAGGAGAGTGCACAGTTTTGAACATAAAAAGTTATTAATAAACAAATTAGGCACATTTGGGCAGTCTTGATACAACATTTTGAACAGAAATGCAATGGTTAATTGGATCAGTCTAAGACTTTTGCACATATACTGCTGACATCTCTTGGCCAAAATCTAAATTGCACCTAGCCGGAATAATACATTATGGCCTTTCTCTTGCATTTCCAAGATTAAAAAACTGTTGTTTTTTTCTTTGTATTATCTTTTACCAGATCTAATGTGTTATATTCTCCTAAATTCCTTTAACATTTCCACAAACTTGAAAGTGTTTCCTTTCAAATGGTACCAAGAATATGCATATCCTTGCGTCAGGGCCTGAGCCACAGGCAGTTAGATTTGGTTATGTCATTTTAGGCAAAGATTGAAAAAAAGGGCCAATCCTTAAGAGGTTTTTAAATCTTAACCCACAGAAAACTGGAAACAAATGTTCTTGCAACATTCCCATGAAACGTGTCTTGAACATTTATATTTTAACTTCTGAGAACATGGCAACCACAGTCTCGGTAAGTTCAATTTAACATTAAGGGAATGGTCTCTTGGAAACATTTCTTGCACATCATAGGAACATTCTTATTAAAACGTTAGTTAATGACCTAATGAGACTCTTAAGGGATTGTTCTATAAAGTTGCTGGGAACGTTTGTTGTTAGCCTTGTGGCTACCTGCGTCACAGAGCTGTAAGGGCCTAATTCACCCTGCAGCCTGCCTGCCTGCCGGCCATCAGCCTGACTGGAACAGACCATTTACCATTCTGCTCTCTTTTCCATGCAACTACAGTCGACCAAGAGATGAGGTAACGGACTTGCTAATAGGCTCAACGTGTGTGCCTGTTTGGTTGTGCCTACGTTTCTGAGTGTATGCACACGCGCGCCAGCACACACACACTAGCTATTGTCAACCACTGGCACTGTCCAGGAGGTCAGCGAGTCCTTGCCACCACAATTGGAGTTCCTGTCCCACTGGGCACACACTGGTTGAATCAACATTGTTTCCACGTCTTTTCAATTAAATGATGTTGAACCAATGTGGAACAGACGTTGAATTGTTATTTGAACCTTTATTTTAACAGGTCATGTTGAGACCAAGGTCTCTTTCGCAAATGATCCCTGTAATTACAAAGATACACACCTGCAAAGCCGAAATACAAAACACAATCATAGAAAATAAACACCTTTTTCAATAAGAAGGTCCTCAATCAGCTTTCTGAATTGCCATAGAGGCACCAACACATCAAATTGTAGAGCATTTTGAAGATTATTCCACAAGTAAGGTGCAAAAAAACGAAAAGCTAATTTACCTAACTCTGTAGAGACCAAAATCATTTCAATAGTTAGCCATCCCTGAGACTGGTATGGTAATTCGTAAGTCTAAAGGTTAGTAATGATGTTAGGTACAGTGGGAGTTTTTGTGGGATTTTTAAATGAAATGAGAGCATCTAGCTAGCACATTTGTTTGCTTGGAAGTTGTGGGAACATTATTTTTGGTTTCCCATTGGTTCTGGGAACGAAGCCATAGTGTACACTTCCTGACCAGTAAAAAATATATTTTTTAAAAACGTTCTAAGAATTTAGCCTGGGAAAGTACATCTTTAAGTTGCAGGGAGGTTCTGAGAATGTTTTACTATTGTTCCCTGAAAGTTTTCATTAACATTCTGATTTTTTATAACTTCCTTAAAAAGGTCACTGAATGTTTCAGTAAGACTTTAATAACACTGCTAGCTTAGTTTGGCTTAAAGGGACATTTCAAAATGTTTCAACTTCATATTCATCATCTCCAGCACCACCCCAACATCAACATATGTGAAAATGGCGTGTTTGTAACCAAAATAAATGAGAGGAAGATGTGACATCATCAACCAATTAGTAGACAATTAGTAAGCAATGCCTACTCATAATTGGTTGATATCACACGATGCACACCGATGAAGTTATGGGAAACACCTATCTTTCTCCATATTTTTTACTACATAATCTAGAACTACTCAATTTTCACATATATTGATGTTGTGCTGGAGATGATGATATGAAGTTGACAAATGGTGAAATTTCCCTTTACCTTTTTTTAACTCAGATAGGATTGGGGACATGGAATTACATTTTCTTAAGCATCAATAGTCTGTTCTTTATCGATGGTATTAGTCCACTGCGTCACCAGGAGGGAGCTACAATGCCATATTTTTTTTTTACTCAAACAAAGCTGTTCATTTTAGTCTTTTCAACCAGACCCTATTTCAAAGGAAACAAGCACTCATTAATATCAGGTGTGACCAATTAGTGGGTGCAGCCACAACACCTGAACACACTAACAAGATAGAAGATAGAGATAGTTCTGTTGACGCTGAGAACGGAATGTACTTTTCAATAACATTCTTAGAACTTTCTTTGAACATTACTAACGTTTTCTTGTGGTTTTTAATGTTCTTAATGTTCCAAACACAGTGTTCTTAATGTTCCATACACAGTGACCGTACAAGAGAAGGGCCTGTCTCTATCTAATACTATCATGGCACAAGGTGAGACCCAGATGCAGACACAGGAGGCAGATGGTTGGAGTCTTACAATGTTTATTAATCCAAAAGGAGTAGGCAAGAGAATGGTCGTGGACAGGCAAAAGGTCAAAACCAGTCCAGGAGGTACAGAGTGGCAGACAGGCTCATGGTCAAGGCAGGCAGAATGATCAGGCAGGCGGGTACAGAGTCCAGAAACAGGCAAGGGTCAAAACCGGGAGGACTAGAAAAAGGAGAATAGCAAAAAGCAGGTGAATGGGAAAAACGCTGGTTGACTTGGAAAACATACGCTGGTTGACTTGGAAGACGAACTGTCACAGAGACAGGAAACACAGGGAAAAATACACTCTGGAAAATAAGCGACACCTGGAGGGGGTGGACAAGTGAAACAGATCAGGGCGTGACAGTACCCCTCCCTAGGGACGCCACCTGCAGTCCTACCTGGGCGCATACCTGGCTGACCGGGGTGTCAGCGGTGGAAATCGGCGATAAGGGCCGGGTCCAAGATGTCTTTAGCAGGAACCCAGCACCTCTCCTCCGGGCCATAACCCTCCCAGTCAACCAGGTACTGGAAACCCCTGCCCCGTGGTCGAACCCTCAGGAGGCGTCTCACTGTATACGCTAGCTTGCCATCGATTTCCCAGGGGGGAGGGATGGGCCTGGAAACAGAAGACAAAGGACAGTGAGACACAGGCTTAATTCTGGACACATGGAAAGTAGGGTGAATACGGAGGGTACGGGGTAACGCAAGATGGACAGCAGTGGAACTCAGGACCCTAGAGATGGGAAAAGGACCAATGAACCGGGGAGACAGTTTGCGAGACTCTACCCGCAGGGGCAGGTCCTGAGTGGAAAGCCATACCCTCTGCCCAATGCGGTAGCGGGGAGCTGGGGTCCGGAGAGGGTCCGCTTTTCGACGATACCTGGAGTTGGTCTTGAGAATAGCCGCCCTGGCTCTTCTCCAGGTACGTCGACAGCGGCGGACAAACATTTAGGCCAAGGGTACGCTGACCTCCTGCTCTTGTTCCGGGAAGAGTGGAGGCTGATACCCCATGGAGCACTCGAAAGGGGAGAGTCCCGTGGCAGAACAGGGAAGGGTGTTCTGGGAATACTCCACCCAGAACAGTTGATGGCTCCAGGTATTGGGGTTGGTTGAGACTAGGCATCTGAAGGTGGTTTCCAGGTTTTGGCTCACTCTGACTGACCGTTGGTTTGGGTATGGATCCGGGTGACAGGCTGGCCGACGACCCAATAAGGGTGCAGAAGCCTTCCAGAACTGAGATGAGAACTGAGGACCCCGATCGTAGACCATGTCTACCGGGAGTCCATGGATCTGGAAGACATGCTACACCTTAAGCTGGGTCGACTCCTTGGCAGAAGGTAGTTTGGGGAGAGGGATGAAATGGGTGGCCTTGGAGAACTGATCGACTTCCGTCAGAATGACACTGTTGCCATCAGATGGAGGGAGCCCAGTGACAAAGTCCAAAGATATATGAGACCAGGGACGACGAGGGACCGGTAGTTGCTGAAGGATGCCAGAAAGAGCTTTGCCGTGGAGTCTTGTTCTGAGCACACACTGTGCATGCGGCGACGAAGGAACCATTGTAGGCCACCAGAAACATTGTCGGAAGGCTAGTGTATGACGGGACCCTGGATGACAGGTCAGCCTGGAGGAATGAGCCCATTCCAGGACCCGGGACCGGACTGGGTTAGGGACAAACAGCCGGTTAGCCGGGCCCGCTTCAGGTCCAGGCTGAGAGCATTGCGCCTCGCGAACCAGGTTCTCAATACCCCAATCCACAGTGGCAGCAAGGCATGAGGTAGGGAGAATGGTTTCTGAGGTCGAGGGTCTGGCAGGAACTGTATAGGCGGGAGAAAGCGTCAGGCTTCACATTTTTTACCCTGGGCTGTAGGAAATGGTGAAGTTGAATCTGGTAAACAAGAGGGCCCGCCGGGCCTGCCTGGAGTTGAGGCGCTTGGCTGTACGGAGACATTCCAGGTTTTTATGGTCGGTCCAGACCAAGAATGGCTGTTCTGCTCCTTCCAGCCTGTGCCTCCACTCTTCCAACGCCATCTTAACCACCAGGAGTTTTTGGTTGCCTACATCGTAGTTCCTCTCTGCAGGATTGAGACGATGGGACAGGAATGCACAGGGACTAAGCTTTTTGTCCTGGGCAGATAGCTGGGACAGGATGGCCCCCACTCCAACATCCGAAGCATCCACTTCCACCAGAAATTGAAGCTAGGGGTCCGGATGGATGAGGATGGGTGCTGTTGTGAACCGATGCTTCAGGTCCACAAAGGCTTTGTTGACAGCTGGAGACCATTTGAATGGTACCTTGGGAGAGGTGAGTGCTGAGTGGGGGGCCGCCAGGGTGCTGTAACCCTGAATGAATCGGTGGTAGAAGTTAGCAAAACCAAGAAACCGTTGCAACTGCACCCTGGATGTTGGTTGAGGCCAATCCACCACTGCTTTCACCTTTCCGGATCCATCTGAACATTGCCCTTAGCAATGACATATCCCAGAAAGGTGATAGTAGAGCGGTGGAACTCACACTTCTCGGCTTTCACGAACAATTGGTTCTCATGGAGGTGCTGAATGACCTGTCTGACATGAAGTACATGTTCTTGAGCAGATCGGGAAAAAAACAGGATGTCGTCAAGGTAAACAAACACAAAACGGTTTAGCATGTCCCTGAGCACATCGTTGACCACAGCCTGGAAAACAGCGGGGGCGTTGGTGAGTCCAAATGGCATGACCTGGTACTCATAATGTCCACTGGCTGTGTTGAAGGCTGTCTTCCACTCATCCCCTTCGCGTATCCAAACCAGGTGGTAGGCATTCCGAAGGTCCAACTTGGAAAACATGTTGGCCCTCTGGAGAGGTTCAAACGCCGAGGAGAGGAGAGGTAGGGGTAACGATTTTTAACCGTAATGTCCTTAAGTCCCCAGTAGTCAATGCATGGACGCAGGGTCTTGTCCTTCTTCTCCACAAAGAAAAACCCTGCGCCGGGAGGAGATGCAGACGGATGGACGGCCCCAGCGGCCAGAGATTCCTTTATGTTCTCCTCCATAGCTTTGGTCTCTGGTCCGGACAGAGAATACAACCGACCCCGAGGTGGTGTAGTGCCTGGGAGAAGATCAATGGCACAGTCATAAGGACAGTGCAGGGGAAGGGAAGTAGCACATGCCTTACTGAACACTTCCAGGAGGCCATGGTATTCAGTGGGAATAGCAGAGACATCAACAGTCTTGCTAACAAGCTGTGCTGCTTGAAGGCAGTGGGAAGCAATAGTGGCATCAATAATACTTTCATCAGCCCTAGAGTCAATGAGCACTCAGCGAGACTTAGATTGGTCTCCCCACAGAACAAGCACAAAAAAGGGTGTGCGGGTGATGGGAATTAGGGAACTCCCAGTCTGACTCACCATAGTGCTGGTACCCACTAGAGACAAGGGTTTCCTAACAGGGCAGGTAGCTATAAAATGTCCATCCCCTCCACAGTACAGTCAACAGTTACTGTTCATCCTCCGTGAGCATTCCCCAAACCTATAACCTAGCTCTTCCCAACTGCATAGGCTCAGAAGTATCCAACTCACCTATCGTAGATTCACGAGTGGGCTCGGGTGGCTTTGAATCCTCTCGGAAAAGCAACCTTCGGAAAATTCCCAGATTCCCTCGAAGTTAAACGAGCCATAGCGGGCCCGAGTCCAGACCTCCTCTCACTCCTACGTTCCCTTAGGCGTACATTGATTTTGATGGTTAAGGCGATAAGGGAGTTGAGGTCCACCGGCAATTCCTGAGCAGCTAGCTCATCCTTTACCTCCTCAGATTATCTGTGCATAAAATAATCGAAAAGAGACTCCGGATTCCAGGCACTCTCGGCGGCCAACGTGCAAAAATCAACCGCGTAGTCTGCTACACTACGGGAGTTTTGACACAAGTCAAGCAGTTTACTGGCAGCCTTTCTCCCGGATACCGGAGACTCAAATACCTTTCTCACTTCTGCCATAAATTCCTCCAGATGACCACAAATGGCAGATTGTTGCTCCCAAACTGCCGTAGCCCAGGAGAGCGCCCTTCCCGACATTAGCGTAATAAGATACGCTATCTTCGATCGGCCTGAAGGAAACGAAGATAGCTGTAGCTCAAAAATAAGCGAGCAGGAACAGGATTCCCAAAATATCGCTCCAGCGGAGGTAAGCGGAGTTCTTGGGGAGCCGGGATAGGCTGTACAAACTCACCACAGAGAGGGAAAAAATGGCAGGCAGCCACTGAGCTAACTCCCTGATTTGCTCCATAATAGCCTTTAACCCATGGTTGTGCCGTTCCGTCAAGGAACTAAGCCCTTCCAAAAGGCCCTGTACCAACTCCTCATATCCCCCAACGGTGGCTCCCTGCTGGGAGACATTGTGGCGGAGCTGGTCCAGGTCTGCTGGGTCTGTCAGGGCCAGTTCGTACTATCATGACACAAGGTGAGACCCAGATGCAGATGGTTGGAGTCTTACAATGTTTATTAATCCAAAAGGAGTAGGCAAGAGAATGGTCGTGGACAGGCAAAAGGTCAAAACCAGAGTACTGGAGGTACAGAGTGGCAGACAGGATCGTGGTCATGGCAGGCAGAATGGTCAGGCAGGCGGATGCAGAGTCCAGAAACAGGCAAGGGTCAAAACCGGGAGGACAAGAAAAATGACAATAGCAAAAAGCAGGAGAATGGGAAAAATGCTTGGACTTGGAAACATACACATGGTAAAGAGAGACAGGAAAAACAGGGATAAATACCCTGGGGAAAATAAGCGACACCTTGAGGGGGTGGAGGATATCACAGGGTCAGGTGAAATAGATCAGGGTGTGACAAATACACAGTGACAGCATGAGAGGAGGGCATGTCTCTATCTAATACACAGTGACAGCATGAGAGGAGGGCATGTCTCTATCTAATACACAGTGACAGTATGAGAGGAGGGCCTGTCTCTATCTAATACACAGTGACAGTATGAGAGGAGGGCCTGTCTCTATCTAATACATAGAGAAAGTATGAGAGGAGGGCCAATCTCTATTTATACAGTAAAAGTATGAGAGGAGGGCCTGTCTCTATTTATACAGTGACAATATGAGAGGAGGGCCTGTATCTATCTAATAGACAGTGATGGTATGAGAATAGGGCCTGTCTCTATCTAATACACAGTGACAGCATGAGAGGAGGGCCTGTCTCTATCTAATACACAGTGACAGTGTTTGAGGAGGGCCTGTCTCTATCTAATACAGTGAGAGAATGAGAGGAGGGCCTGTCTCTATCTAATAGACAGTGACGGTATGAGAGGAGAGCCTGGCTCTATCTAATAGACAGTGACGGTATGAGAGGAGGGCCTGTCTCTATCTAATAGACAGTGACGGTATGAGAGGAGGGTCTGTCTCTATCTAATAGACAGTGACGGTATGAGAGGAGGGTCTGTCTCTATCTAATAGACAGTGACGGTATGAGAGGAGGCCTGGCTCTATCTAATAGACAGTAACGGTATGAGAGGAGGGTCTGTCTCTATCTAATAGACAGTGACGGTATGAGACGAGGGTCTGTCTCTATCTAATACAGTGAGAGAATGAGAGGAGGGCCTGTCTCTATTTACACAGTAAAAGTATGAGAGGAGGGCCTGTCTCTATTTATACAGTGACAATATGAGAGGAGGGCCTGGCTCTATCGGATAGACAGTGATGGTATGAGAATAGGGCCTGTCTCTATCTAATACACAGTGACAGTATGAGAGGAGGGCCTGTCTCTATTTAATACACAGTGACAGTATGAGAGGAGGGCCTGTCTCTATCTAATACATAGAGAAAGTATGAGCGGAGGGCCTATCTCTATTTATACAGTAAAAGTATGAGAGGAGGACCTGTCTGTATTTATACAGTGACAATATGAGAGGAGGGCCTGTATCTATCTAATAGACAGTGATGGTATGAGAATAGGGCCTGTCTCTATCTAATACACGGTGACAGCATGAGAGGAGGGCCTGTCTCTATCTAATACACAGTGACAGTGTTTGAGGAGGGCCTGTCTCTATCTAATACAGTGAGAGAATGAGAGGAGGGCCTGTCTTTATCTAATAGACAGTGACGGTATGAGAGGAGGGCCTGTCTCTATCTAATACACAGTGACGGTATGAGAGGAGGGCCTGTCTCTATCTAATAGACAGTGACGGTATGAGAGGAGGGTCTGTCTCTATCTAATAGACAGTGACGGTATGAGAGGAGGGCCTGGCTCTATCTAATAGACAGTGACGGTATGAGAGGAGGGTCTGTCTCTATCTAATACAGTGAGAGAATGAGAGGAGGGCCTGTCTCTATCTAATAGACAGTGACGGTATGAGAGGAGGGCCTGTCTCTATCTAATACACAGTGACAGTATGAGAGGAGGGCCTGTCTCTATCTAATACATAGAGAAAGTATGAGCGGAGGGCCTATCTCTATTTATACAGTAAAAGTATGAGAGGAGGACCTGTCTGTATTTATACAGTGACAATATGAGAGGAGGGCCTGTATCTATCTAATAGACAGTGATGGTATGAGAATAGGGCCTGTCTCTATCTAATACACGGTGACAGCATGAGAGGAGGGCCTGTCTCTATCTAATACACAGTGACAGTGTTTGAGGAGGGCCTGTCTCTATCTAATACAGTGAGAGAATGAGAGGAGGGCCTGTCTTTATCTAATAGACAGTGACGGTATGAGAGGAGGGCCTGTCTCTATCTAATACACAGTGACGGTATGAGAGGAGGGCCTGTCTCTATCTAATAGACAGTGACGGTATGAGAGGAGGGTCTGTCTCTATCTAATAGACAGTGACGGTATGAGAGGAGGGCCTGGCTCTATCTAATAGACAGTGACGGTATGAGAGGAGGGTCTGTCTCTATCTAATACAGTGAGAGAATGAGAGGAGGGCCTGTCTCTATCTAATAGACAGTGACGGTATGAGAGGAGGGTCTGTCTCTATCTAATAGACAGTGACGGTATGAGAGGAGGGCCTGGCTCTATCTAATAGACAGTGACGGTATGAGAGGAGGGTCTGTCTCTATCTAATACAGTGAGAGAATGAGAGGAGGGCCTGTCTCTATTTACACAGTAAAAGTATGAGAGGAGGGCCTGTCTCTATTTATACAGTGACAATATGAGAGGAGGGCCTGTATCTATCTAATAGACAGTGATGGTATGAGAATAGGTCCTGTCTCTATCTAATACACAGTGACAGCATGAGAGGAGGGCCTATCTCTATCTAATACAGTGAGAGAATGAGAGGAGGGCCTATCTCTATTTATACAGTAAAAGTATGAGAGGAGGGCCTGTCTCTATTTATACAGTGACAATATGAGAGGAGGGCCTATCTCTATCTAATACAGTGAGAGAATGAGAGGAGGGCCTGTCTCTATCTAATACATAGAGAAAGTATGAGAGGAGGGCCTATCTCTATTTATACAGTAAAAGTATGAGAGGAGGGCCTGTCTCTATCTAATACACAGTGACAGCATGAGAGGAGGGCATGTCTCTATCTAATAGACAGTGACGGTATGAGAGGAGGGCCTGTCTCTATCTAATACACAGTGACAGTATGAGAGGAGGGCCTGTCTCTATCTAATACATAGAGAAAGTATGAGAGGAGGGCCAATCTCTATTTATACAGTAAAAGTATGAGAGGAGGGCCTTTCTCTATTTATACAGTGACAATATGAGAGGAGGGCCTGTATCTATCTAATAGACAGTGATGGTATGAGAATAGGGCCTGTCTCTATCTAATACACAGTGACAGCATGAGAGGAGGGCCTGTCTCTATCTAATACACAGTGACAGTGTTTGAGGAGGGCCTGTCTCTATCTAATACAGTGAGAGAATGAGAGGAGGGCCTGTCTCTATCTAATAGACAGTGACGGTATGAGAGGAGGGCCTGGCTCTATCTAATAGACAGTGACGGTATGAGAGGAGGGCCTGTCTCTATCTAATAGACAGTGACGGTATGAGAGGAGGGTCTGTCTCTATCTAATAGACAGTGACGGTATGAGAGGAGGGTCTGTCTCTATCTAATAGACAGTGACGGTATGAGAGGAGGGCCTGGCTCTATCTAATAGACAGTAGCGGTATGAGAGGAGGGTCTGTCTCTATCTAATAGACAGTGACGGTATGCAGAGGTCTGTCTCTATCTAATACAGTGAGAGAATGAGAGGAGGGCCTGTCTCTATTTACACAGTAAAAGCATGAGAGGAGGGCCTGTCTCTATTTATACAGTGACAATATGAGAGGAGGGCCTGGCTCTATCGGATAGACAGTGATGGTATGAGAATAGGGCCTGTCTCTATCTAATACACAGTGACAGTATGAGAGGAGGGCCTGTCTCTATCTAATACACAGTGACAGTATGAGAGGAGGGCCTGTCTCTATCTAATACATAGAGAAAGTATGAGCGGAGGGCCTATCTCTATTTATACAGTAAAAGTATGAGAGGAGGACCTGTCTGTATTTATACAGTGACAATATGAGAGGAGGGCCTGTATCTATCTAATAGACAGTGATGGTATGAGAATAGGGCCTGTCTCTATCTAATACACGGTGACAGCATGAGAGGAGGGCCTGTCTCTATCTAATACACAGTGACAGTGTTTGAGGAGGGCCTGTCTCTATCTAATACAGTGAGAGAATGAGAGGAGGGCCTGTCTTTATCTAATAGACAGTGACGGTATGAGAGGAGGGCCTGTCTCTATCTAATACACAGTGACGGTATGAGAGGAGGGCCTGTCTCTATCTAATAGACAGTGACGGTATGAGAGGAGGGTCTGTCTCTATCTAATAGACAGTGACGGTATGAGAGGAGGGCCTGGCTCTATCTAATAGACAGTGACGGTATGAGAGGAGGGTCTGTCTCTATCTAATACAGTGAGAGAATGAGAGGAGGGCCTGTCTCTATTTACACAGTAAAAGTATGAGAGGAGGGCCTGTCTCTATTTATACAGTGACAATATGAGAGGAGGGCCTGTATCTATCTAATAGACAGTGATGGTATGAGAATAGGTCCTGTCTCTATCTAATACACAGTGACAGCATGAGAGGAGGGCCTATCTCTATCTAATACAGTGAGAGAATGAGAGGAGGGCCTATCTCTATTTATACAGTAAAAGTATGAGAGGAGGGCCTGTCTCTATTTATACAGTGACAATATGAGAGGAGGGCCTATCTCTATCTAATACAGTGAGAGAATGAGAGGAGGGCCTGTCTCTATCTAATACATAGAGAAAGTATGAGAGGAGGGCCTATCTCTATTTATACAGTAAAAGTATGAGAGGAGGGCCTGGCTCTATCTAATAGACAGTAACGGTATGAGAGGAGGGCCTGTCTCTATCTAATAGACAGTGACGGTATGAGAGGAGGGCCTGTCTCTATCTAATACACAGTGACAGTGTTTAAGGAGGGTCTGTCTCTATCTAATACAGTGAAAGAATGAGAGGAGGGCCTGTCTCTATCTAATAGACAGTGACGGTATGAGAGGAGGGCCTGTCTCTATCTAATAGACAGTGACGGTATGAGAGGAGGGTCTGTCTCTATCTAATAGACAGTGACGGTATGAGAGGAGGGTCTGTCTCTATCTAATACAGTAAGAGAATGAGAGGAGGGCCTGTCTCGATCTAATAGACAGTGACGGTATGAGAGGAGGGTCTGTCTCTATCTAATAGACAGTGACGGTATGAGAGGAGGGCCTGGCTCTATCTAATAGACAGTGACGGTATGAGAGGAGGGTCTGTCTCTATCTAATACAGTGAGAGAATGAGAGGAGGGCCTGTCTCTATTTACACAGTAAAAGTATGAGAGGAGGGCCTGTCTCTATTTATACAGTGACAATATGAGAGGAGGGCCTGTATCTATCTAATAGACAGTGATGGTATGAGAATAGGGCCTGTCTTTATCTAATACACAGTGACAGCATGAGAGGAGGGCCTGTCTCTATCTAATACACAGTGACAGTGTTTGAGGAGGGTCTGTCTCTATCTAATACAGTGAGAGAATGAGAGGAGGGCCTGTCTCTATCTAATAGACAGTGACGGTATGAGAGGAGGGCCTGGCTCTATCTAATAGACAGTGACGGTATGAGAGGAGGGTCTGTCTCTATCTAATAGACAGTGACGGTATGAGAGGAGGGCCTGGCTCTATCTAATAGACAGTGACGGTATGAGAGGAGGGTCTGTCTCTATCTAATACAGTGAGAGAATGAGAGGAGGGCCTGTCTCTATTTACACAGTAAAAGTATGAGAGGAGGGCCTGTCTCTATTTATACAGTGACAATATGAGAGGAGGGCCTGTATCTATCTAATAGACAGTGATGGTATGAGAATAGGGCCTGTTTTTATCTAATACACAGTGACAGCATGAGAGGAGGGCCTGTCTCTATCTAATACACAGTGACAGTGTTTGAGGAGGGTCTGTCTCTATCTAATACAGTGAGAGAATGAGAGGAGGGCCTGTCTCTATCTAATAGACAGTGACGGTATGAGAGGAGGGCCTGGCTCTATCTAATAGACAGTGACGGTATGAGAGGAGGGCCTGTCTCTATCTAATAGACAGTGACGGTATGAGAGGAGGGCCTGTCTCTATCTAATAGACAGTGACGGTATGAGAGGAGGGCCTGTCTCTATCTAATAGACAGTGACGGTATGAGAGGAGGGCCTGTCTCTATCTAATAGACAGTGATGGTATGAGAGGAGGGCCTGTCTATCTATTTGGCAGTGTTGGTATGAGAGGAGGGCCTGTCTCTATCTATTTGGCAGTGTTGGTATGAGAGGAGGGCCTGTCTCTATCTATTTGGCAGTGATGGTATGAGAGGAGGGCCTATCTCTATCTAATAGACAGTGACGGTATGAGAGGAGGGCCTGTCTCTATCTAATAGACAGTGACGGTATGAGAGGAGGGCCTGTCTCTATCTAATAGACAGTGACGGTATGAGAGGAGGGCCTGTCTCTATCTAATAGACAGTGACGGTATGAGAGGAGGGCCTGTCTCTATCTAATAGACAGTGATGGTATGAGAGGAGGGCCTGTCTATCTATTTGGCAGTGTTGGTATGAGAGGAGGGCCTGTCTCTATCTATTTGGCAGTGTTGGTATGAGAGGAGGGCCTGTCTCTATCTATTTGGCAGTGATGGTATGAGAGGAGGGCCTATCTCTATCTAATACAGTGAGAGAATGAGAGGAGGGCCTGTCTCTATCTAATACATAGAGAAAGTATGAGAGGAGGGCCTATCTCTATTTATACAGTAAAAGTATGAGAGGAGGGCCTGGCTCTATCTAATAGACAGTAACGGTATGAGAGGAGGGCCTGTCTCTATCTAATAGACAGTGACGGTATGAGAGGAGGGCCTGTCTCTATCTAATACACAGTGACAGTGTTTAAGGAGGGTCTGTCTCTATCTAATACAGTGAAAGAATGAGAGGAGGGCCTGTCTCTATCTAATAGACAGTGACGGTATGAGAGGAGGGTCTGTCTCTATCTAATAGACAGTGACGGTATGAGAGGAGGGCCTGGCTCTATCTAATAGACAGTGACGGTATGAGAGGAGGGTCTGTCTCTATCTAATACAGTGAGAGAATGAGAGGAGGGCCTGTCTCTATTTACACAGTAAAAGTATGAGAGGAGGGCCTGTCTCTATTTATACAGTGACAATATGAGAGGAGGGCCTGTATCTATCTAATAGACAGTGATGGTATGAGAATAGGGCCTGTCTTTATCTAATACACAGTGACAGCATGAGAGGAGGGCCTGTCTCTATCTAATACACAGTGACAGTGTTTGAGGAGGGTCTGTCTCTATCTAATACAGTGAGAGAATGAGAGGAGGGCCTGTCTCTATCTAATAGACAGTGACGGTATGAGAGGAGGGCCTGTCTCTATCTAATAGACAGTGACGGTATGAGAGGAGGGCCTGTCTCTATCTAATAGACAGTGATGGTATGAGAGGAGGGCCTGTCTCTATCTAATAGACAGTGATGGTATGAGAGGAGGGCCTGTCTATCTATTTGGCAGTGTTGGTATGAGAGGAGGGCCTGTCTCTATCTATTTGGCAGTGTTGGTATGAGAGGAGGGCCTGTCTCTATCTATTTGGCAGTGATGGTATGAGAGGAGGGCCTGTCTCTATCTATTTGGCAGTGTTGGTATGAGAGGAGGGCCTGTCTCTATCTAATAGACAGTGACAGTATGAGAGGAGGGCCTGTCTCTATCTAATTGCTCCTGTGACAGTGGCCTGATCTGATACAGCAAGCCCCTGTGTTCACAGCAGGTCAGGCGTATGTGTGTGTGTGTGTGTGTGTGTGTGTGTGTGTGTGTGTGTGTGTGTGTGTGTGTGTGTGTGTGTGTGTGTGTGTGTGTGTGTGTGTGTGTGTGTGTGTGTGTGTGTGTGTGTGTGTGTGTGTGTGTGTGTGTGTGTGTGTGTGTGTGTGTGTGTGTGTGTGTGTGTGGAATACTGGCACAGACATAATCATCACTCAAGTGGAGCTTTCTGGGCTTCACATATCCAGGCCCCACATAGAGAACACCATTCATTAATATCAGGCTGAGGAGGAGAGGAGGGGAGGAGAGAGGAGAGGAGAGAAGAGGAGAGGAGAGGGATACATAGAGACAGAGATACATAGAGACAGAGTGAGGAGATGAGATAGGAGAGTAAAGGAGGAGAGATCAGAGGATAGAAGAGGGAGGAGAGGAGAGGAGACGGAGGACAGTTAAGTGAGGAGATGAGGAGATAGGGGAGAGGTGAGGAGATAAGGATAGAAGAGAGAAGATGAGAGAAGAGAGGAGATGAGAGGAGACGAGAAGAGAGGAGACGAGAGGAGACGAGAAGTGAGGAGAGGAGATGAGAGGAGAGGAGACGGAGAGGAGAGGAGACGGAGGACAGTTAAGTGAGGAGATGAGGAGATAGGGGAGAGGTGAGGAGATAAGGATAGAAGAGAGAAGATGAGAGAAGAGAGGAGATGAGAGGAGACGAGAAGAGAGGAGACGAGAGGAGGCGAGAAGTGAGGAGAGAGGAGATGAGAGGAGAGGAGACGGAGAGGAGAGGAGACGGAGGACAGTTAAGTGAGGAGATGAGGAGATAGGGGAGAGGTGAGGAGATAAGGATAGAAGAGAGAAGATGAGAGAAGAGAAGAGAGGAGATGAGAGGAGACGAGAAGAGAGGAGACGAGAGGAGACGAGAGGAGACGAGAAGTGAGGAGAGGAGAGGAGAGGAGAGGAGAGGAGACGGAAAGGAGAGGAGACGGAGGACAGTTAAGTGAGAGATGAGGAGATAGGGGAGAGGTGAGGAGATAAGGATAGAAGAGAGAAGATGAGTGAAGAGAAGAGATGAGATGAGAGGAGACAAGAAGTGAGGAGAGGAGATGAGAGGAGAGGAGAGGGATACATAGAGACAGAGATACATAGAGACAGAGAGACAGAGATACATAGAGACTGAGATACATAGAGACCGAGAGAGGTTTTCTGTAGTATTATAAATGTAAGAGTTCTAAACTTCCTTAATAAGTCTTGAGTAAAAGCCAAATTGGATTTATACCAAAACATCGCACAACTGATCATATTTACACCCTACACACCCTGATAGATAAACATGTCCACCAAAATAATACCAAAATATATGCTTGCTTTATCGACTTCCAAAAAAGCATTTGATTCTATTTGGCATACAGGACTGTTCTTCAAAGTTATTGAAAGTGGTGTAGGGGGTAAAACATATGACATAATTAAATCAATGTATACTGGCAATACGTGCGCCATTAAAATTGGCAAGAAAATAACAGAATTCTTTAACCAAGGGCGGGGCCTTTGCCAGGGTTGCAATCTGAGCCCTGCACTCTTCAATATTTACATCAACGAATTGGCCACTATTCTAGAAAAATCCTCTGCCCCTGGTGTTAGTCTCCACAATTCAGAGGTTAACTGCCTACTCTTCGCAGATTACCTATGCCTGCTGTCACCCACAGCACATGGCCTACAGCAGAGCCTGGACCTGCTAGAGCAGTACTCTTTTCTTACAAGAGTAAAGGAATGAATACGAGTATGTACATATAAATATATGGATGAGCGATGGCTGACCGGCATAGGCAAGATGCAGTAGATGGTATGGAGTAGATTATATACACATATATATATATATATATATATATGAGATGAGTAATGTAGGATATGTAAACATTATATAAATGGCATTGTTTAAAGTGGTTAGTGATACATTATTTCATCCAATTATAATTATTAAAGTGGCTAGAGATTTGGGTCGACGGCCGAACGGCATAGGCAAGATACAGTAGATGGTTTAGAGTACAGTGTATACATTTGATATGAGTATGTTGGATACGTAAACATTATATACAAAATTGTTTAAAGCGGCTAGTGATACATTTGTTACATCCAATTCCTATGTTTAAAGTGGCTAGAGATTTAAGTCAGTATGTTGGCAGCAGCCACACAATGTTAGTGATGGCTGTTTAACAGTCTGATGGCCTTGAGGTAGAAGCTGTTTTTCAGTCTCTCGGTCCCAGCTTTGATGCACCTGTACTGACCTCGCCTTCTGGATGATAGCGGGGTGAACAGGCAGTGGCTCGGGTGGTTGTTGTCCTTGATGATCTTTTTGGCCTTCCTGTGACATCGGGTGGTGTAGGTGTCCTGAAGAGCAGGTAGTTTACCCCCGGTGATGTGCTGTGCAGTCCTCACTACCCTCTGGAGAGCCTTCCGGTTGTGGGCGGAGCAGTTGCCGTACCAGGCGGTGATACAGCCTGACAGGATGCTCTCGATTGTGCGTCAGTAAAAGTTTGTGAGTGATTTTGGTGACAAGCCGAATTTCTTCAGCCTCCTGAGGTTGAAGAGGCTTTGTTGCGCCTTCTTCACCACGCTGTCTGTGTGGGTGGACCAATTCAGTTTGTCCGTGATGTGTACGCCGAGGAACTTAAAACTTTCCACCTTCTCCACTACTGTCCCCTCGATGTGGATAGGGGGGTGCTCCCTCTCCTGTTTCCTGAAGTCCACGATCATCTCCTCCTGGTACAAAATATATAGAGTACTGCACAAGCCCAACTGGACACCTTAATGAGGCAGTGAATGAACTGAGAGAGAAAGCACGCAAGGCATTCTATGCCATTAAAAAACTAATTCAAATTGAAATACCTAAATAATAAATTTGGCAAAAACTAATTGAATGTGTCATTGAACTAATTGCACTTTATGGCAGCGAGGTGTGGGTTCCACTTGCAAAATTTCACCAAATGGGACAAACACCCCATTGAAACCCTGCATGCAGAGTTCTGTAAGATTCTCCTACATGTCCAGAGGAAAACTACAAACAATGAATGCAGGGCAGAATTAGGCCAATATCCACAAATAATAAAAACTCAAAAAAGAGCAATTAACTTCTTAGGGAGTGGCAGCAGAGGTGACGGTTTTGGATAGTCTGGCGTGCCCAAAGTAAAATGCCTGCCACTCAGGCTCAGAAAATAGGATATGCACATAATTAGTACTATTGGATAGGAAACACTCTGAAGTTTCTAAAAGTGTTAACATAATGTCTGTGAGTATAACAGAACTGATATAGCAGGCAAAAACCTGAGGAAATTCCATCCGGAAATGCAGTTTTTGGTGACCTTTGCTCTGTTTGACACTCTCCCCATTGACTTCAAGGCAATCCAGCTCCTGGATTGCAGGACCTATGGCTTCCACTAGATGTCTATATACAAAGACTGGGAGTGAATGGAGTAAGAGGAACGGATAGGAGCGCCCCACTGCTCCCTAAGTAGTTAAGTTTTGGAAACATCTAAAATACAGTGACCCCCTCTCATATCATTACCAAGCCCTGCAATGCCAAGAGCTGAGCAAAGAAAAGAGTCCCCTCATCCAGCTGGTCCTGGGGCTGAGTTCACAAACCTGTTCTACTAACACACTGAAGCCTCAGGACCAGAACATCCAATCAATCAGAATAAAACAAATTACATCACAATCAAAACCAAACTACATTGCTCATTGGGAAACACAAGCACAAGCACAAAGCAAAATGCAGTGATATCTGGTCCTAAATTGACAGTACACCATGGCAAACTATTTGACCATGGTTACTGATCAAAACCTTAGAAAAACCTTGACAAAGTACAGGCTCAGTGAGCACAGCCTTGCCATTGAGAATGGTAGACACAGGAAAACCTGTCTCCCTGTAGATGAAAGGCTGTGCAACCACTGCACAACAGCAGAACCTGAGACAGAGCTGCATTTCCTGACAAAATGTAAAAAATATAAAACAATTAGAGACTGTCATTTCCCCAAATTTGAAACCCTTATTCAAGGTTTCAAAGACCTCTCTGATGAGAGTAGGCTACCCATCCTGTTGGGGAGGGACGAGAGCTGTGGGTTGGCAGCGCACTACATTGCTGCCTGCCATAAGATGAGGGACAGTGTCTGACAGACCAATCAACCTGCACATGTCCTCTACTGTATGCTCATTGTTATTGTTTAATGTATGGTTATTTTTACCCTTGGTTATTGTTGTTACTGTTGTCCAATTGACAATTTTGATTCTTGTTATTTTCATATTGTAAATATCAAAAGTAAGCTTTGGCAATATGTACATTATTACATCATGCCAATAAAGCAAATTGAATTGAATTGAATTGAGAGACAAAGATACGTAGAGACAGAGATACATAGAGACAGAGAGACAGAGATATATAGAGACAGAGATACATAGAGACAGAGATACATAGAGACAGAGAGACAGAGATACATAGAGACAGAGATACATAGAGACAGAGATACAGTTGAAGTCGGAGGTTTACATACAATTATGTAAACCTCCGACTACAACTAGAGATGAAGTACTATGGTGCGAAAAGTGCAAATCAATCCCAGAACAACAGCAAAGTACCTTGTGAAGATGCTGGAGGAAACAGGTACAACATTGTCTATATCCACAGTAAACAAGTCCTATATCGACATAACTTGAAAGGCCGCTCAGCAAGGAAGAAGCCACTGCTCAAAAGCCACCATAAAAAAAGCCAGACTATGGTTTGCAACTGCACATGGGGACGAAGATCGTAGTTTTTGGAGAAATGTCCTCTGGTCTGATGAAACAAAAATAGGACTGTTTGGCCATAATGACCATCGTTATGTTAGGAGGAAAAAGGGCCGAAGAACACCATCCCAACCGTAAAGCACGGGGGTGGCAGCATCATGTTGTGGGGGTGCTTTGCTGCAGGAGGGACTGGTGCACTTCACAAAATAGATGGCATCATGAGGCAGGGAAATTATGTGGATATATTGAAGGAACATCTCAAGACATCAGGAAGTTAAAGCTTGGTCGCAAATGGGTCTTCCAAATGGACCCCAAGCATACTTCCAAAGTTGTGGCAAAATGGCTTAAGGACAACAAAGTCAAGGTATTGGAGTGGCCATCACAACGCCCTGACATCAATCCAATAGAGATTTTGTGGGCAGAACTGAAAAAGCGTGTGCAAGCAAGGAGGCCTACAAACATGATTCAGTTACACTAGCTCTGTCAGGAGGAATGGGCCACAATTCACCCAACTTATTGTGGGAAGCTTGTGGAAGGCTACCAGAAACGTTTGACCCAAGTTAAACAATTTAAAACCAATGCTACCAAGTACTAATTGAGTGTATGTAAACTTCTGACCCACTGGGAATGTGATGAAATAAAAGCTGAAATAAATCATTCTCTCTACTATTATTCTGACATTTCACGTTCTTAAAATAAAGTGGTGATCCTAACTGACCTAAGACAGGGAATTTTTACTAGGATTAAATGTCAGGAATTGTGAAAAACTGAGGCTAAATGTATTTGGCTAAGGTGTATGGAATCTTCCGCCTTCAACTGTACATGAAGACAGAGAGACAGAGATACATAGAGACAGAGATACACAGAGACAGAGATACATAGAGACAGAGATACGTAGAGACAGAGATACATAGCGTGACGTCCCTCCAAATCTGCTGGGATCTCCTGTTTGGTAGTCTGCTTGTTGCTGGAGGCCAGTGGGCAGAGCTGGGAGGATCGTCAGCTGATGTGGTGCACCTGGGCAGGCTTGGCCTGCAGGCTATAAAGGGTGGCCATATCAGCCAACACTCTCTGTTCCCTGACTGGCAGGCTGGCTTCCACCATCTTTTGGGTTTTTGGTTTGTTTTCACCATACGACACCCTCTCCACTCATTCACACACTGCACACATTACTGATCTTACAGACGTTCACAGCTTATGTTATATATTTATATTTATTATTATTTAGTTTAATACATTTATTCCTTTTTATGTTTATGCGTGGCCTCCCTTTGTTGTTACGAACTATGAGCCAGGTCGTAACAATGGAGACAGAGATACATATAGGTAATTCCCCCGCCAGAAATAAAAATGATTAAACTCCTGTCAATTTGGTGATATCCTATGCTCTATCAGAGGGTAAAATCCCATTTTCCCCCATGATTTAACATGTAAGTGATCCGCCTGTGGAAAAGACTTGAGCTGCAACAGATTTCTCAAAATTATTTTCACATGCTTCTACAGACAAAATGAAACATTTGTTCACAAAAAATATTATTGCAACTTATGAGTTAATTAATACTGTTAATAATAGGCATTAGTGGTTTAAGGTGGATTATCCATTTAAGGTTATTATACTGTAGCTGGGGGGAGGTGGATTATCCCTTTAAGGTTATTATACTGTAGCTGGGGATTATCCCTTTCATGTTATTATACTGTAGCTGGGGGTGGATTATCCCTTTCAGGTTATTATGTTGTAGCTGGTGGGGGTGGATTATCCCTTTAAGGTAATTATACTGTATCAGGTGGGGGTGGATTATCCCTTTAAGGTTATTATACTGTAGCTGATGGGGGTGGATTATCCCTTTAAGGTTATTATACTGTAGTTGATGGGGGTGGATTATCCCTTTAAGGTATTATGTTGTAGCTGGTGGGGGTGGATTATCCTTTTAAGGTTATTATACTGTAGTTGGTGGGGGGTGGATTATCCCTATATAGTGCATTACTTTTGACCAAGGCCCATAGAGTGCCATTTGGGCAGTGCCACCGGGCTGGTGGTCATCACATTAGGGGTTTGTAAGGGCTTCTGTGCACACTCCTGTGGGTCAAAGTAGTCCGATCAACCATACAATTCAGGTTGTAATTGTGCCGTGATAAAACAATGTAAATTCACCTTCTAATAACCCCAAGAAACCCTCTACGAAAGTTCAATCAGGAATTCTGGTCTGAAGGCTTGTTTAACTTCATCCAGTAAGCAGAACATAATTAACTTTGTTTCCTATTCTAGGGGCGTAGTGGGAATGAATCCAAAAGTATCTTCATCAACATAGCGTCTAGTTTCTTCTCCTCTTTCTTATTAGCCATGTGTGGAATGTCATTCACCTATTTAATGTATAGCCTATAAGCACGGCAAAATAAATTACATTCCTTATGCTTGCTGTTTAACCTATGGGATCACTCTTGCAATTTTCACCTTCCTCTCTCAACCAGTGGGAGTAAATCTTGGGATGTATTTATATGTAAATTTACCCTCATTCTCTCACTTGCTGTTGGACAACCATCCACCTCCCCACCCCCACCAGCTACAGTAGAATAACCTTAAATGGATAATCCACCCCCACCAGCTACAGTATAATAACCTTAAAGGGATAATCCACCCCCACCAACTACAGTATAATAACCTTAAAGGGATAATCCACCCCCACCTGATACAGTATGATTACCTTAAAGGGATAATCCACCCCCACCAGCTACAGTAGAATAACCTTAAAGGGATAATCCACCCCCATCAGCTACAGTATAATAACCTTAAATGGATAATCCACCCCCACCTGATACAGTATGATTACCTTAAAGGGATAATCCACCCCCACCAACTACAGTATAATAACCTTAAAGGGATAATCCACCCCCACCAACTACAGTATAATAACCTTAAAGGGATAATCCACCCCCACCAACTACAGTATAATAACCTTAAAGGGATAATCCACCCCCACCTGATACAGTATAATAACCTTAAAGGGATAATCCACCCCCACCTGATACAGTATGATTACCTTAAAGGGATAATCCACCCCCACCAGCTACAGTAGAATAACCTTAAAGGGATAATCCACCCCCACCAACTACAGTATAATAACCTTAAAGGGATAATCCACCCCCACCTGATACAGTATAATAACCTTAAAGGGATAATCCACCCCCACCTGATACAGTATAATTACCTTAATAGGGAATAGGATGTCATTTGGGACACACACCTAGTTATGAAATGGTCAGATGTGTAGGTTATAAAATCCTCTTGCTGCTGTGTGCCAGGAAAGCCAGCTCTGTGTTGACAGATGGCTAGCATTGCATTCCCCTCTCTGCCCCACTCTGCCCCCCTCTGCCCCTCTGCCCCACTCTGCCCCCCTCTGCCCCTCTCTGCCCCACTCTGCCCCTCTCTGCCCCTCTCTTCCCAAACTCTGCCCCACTCTGCCCCTCTCTGCCCCTCTCTTCCCAAACTCTGCCCCACACTGCCCCTCTCTGCCCCTCTCTTCCCAAACTCTGCCCCACACTGCCCCTCTCTGCCCCACTCTGCCCCTCTCTGCCCCTCTCTTTCCAACTCTGCCCCACTCTGCCCCTCTCTGCCCCTCTCTTCCCAAACTCTGGCACGGTTACTCATCATCACATGACTGAGGTTCATCGTGTGTGTGTGTCTGTGTGTGTGTGTCTATCTCTGTTGTGAGAATAAGGTCTTCAAATTTTAAACACTGGAACATGGGACAAATGAGTTGAGTAAATGAAACCTGAGTTTCTACAGCGTTCTATACAACCATTCTCTGCTGCCTCACGTTGGGCCTGCTGTGACGGCTTTGACAACCGTAGGACATGATGTTCCAAGCAGCAGTGCATGGCGAGGGGCCTGCCAACTGCCCGAAATGACTCAAAAACGACGCCCCTTTCTATGGCATGGATGTATGGAGGGGTGTGTTTGTGTACCTGGGAGGTCCCACGTTGCGAATGAAAACATAAACAAACGAAGCCAGTGACCCCCAAAAAAACGGTCAAAACACAATGTCCTCATTTGATAATTGTCCTCATACAGGGATGAGGTCAGGGGGAGGAGGGGGGCCTGGAAGCACATGCACTCATAGTGTGATTGTGGCAGAGAGGAAGGTAATACAAGATAATGGGAGAAAGAGAGAGAGTAAGAGAAAGAGGGAGAGAGAGAGAAAGACAAAATAGTGAGAGAAGGAGAAGGAGAGAGAGCGAGAGAAGGAGAGAAGGACAGGGAGAGAGAGAGTAGTGGTGGTGAGAAGTCACTGTTTGGTGTGAGTGAGCATGGGAAATGCGTGGGACTCCTGGACCTTCACCCTGGAGGATCTGCTCCAGTGATTGACACACAAAGAGCTGTAAAACACAAACACACGGATTGATGAATGATGTCATGAATGTTTTAAATATGTGAGAGTTGTTTTGGTTGTTTGTGAATGGGATGGAAGGAGGAAAACAATCAACATCCAACAGGAACTGGGTAAAGTGGGTGGGGCATCAAAAAAGGAATAGTGAGTGCTGTCAAACAGAACAGACCCATCATAACATGGTTGTACAGTGACTGTTGTCAAACAGAACAGACCCATCAAAACATGGTTGCTTAGTGACTGTTGTCAAATAGAAACAGACCCATCATAACATGGTTGCTTAGTGACTGTTGTCAAATAGAACAGACCCATCATAACATGGTTGTATAGTGACTGTTGTCAAACAGAACAGACCCATCATAGTGACTGTTGTCAAACAGAACAGACCCATCATAACATTGTTTTATAGTGACTGTTGTCAAACAGAACAGACCCATCATACATGGTTGCTTAGTGACTGTTGTCAAACAAAACAGACCCTTCATAACACGGTTTTGTAGTGACTGTTGTCAAACAGAACAGACCCATCATAACATGGTTGTATAGTGACTGTTGTCAAACAGAACAGACCCATCATAACATGGTTGCTTAGTGACTGTTGTCAAATAGAACAGACCCATCATAACATGGTTGTATAGTGACTGTTGTCAAACAGAACAGACCCATCATAACATGGTTGCTTAGTGACTGTTGTCAAACAGAACAGACCCATCATAACATGGTTGTATAGTGACTGTTGTCAAACAGAACAGACCCATCATAACATGGTCGCTTAGTGACTGTTGTCAAACAGAACAGACCATTCATAACACGGTTCTGTAGTGACTGTTGTCAAACAGAACAGACCCATCATAACATGGTTGTATAGTGACTGTTGTCAAACAGAACAGACCCATCATAACATGGTTGTATAGTGACTGTTGTCAAACAGAACAGACCCATCATAACATGCTTGCGTAGCAACTGTTGTCAAACAGAACAGACCCATCATAACATGGTTGTATAGTGACTGTTGTCAAACAGAACAGACCCATCATAACATGCTTGCGTAGCAACTGTTGTCAAACGGAACATACCCATCATAACATGGTTGGATAGTGACTGTTGACAAACAGAACAGACCCATCATACATGGTTGCTTAGTGACTGTTGTCAAACAGAACAGACCATTCATAACACAGTTTTGTAGTGACTGTTGTCAAACAGAACAGACCCATCATAACATGGTTGTATAGTGACTGTTGTCAAACAGAACAGACCCATCATAACATGGTTGTATAGTGACTGTTGTCAAACAGAACAGACCCATCATAACATGCTTGCGTAGCAACTGTTGTCAAACAGAACAGACCCATCAAAACATGGTTGATTAGTGACTGTTGTCAAACGGAACATACCCATCATAACATGGTTGGATAGTGACTGTTGTCAAACAGAACAGACCCATCATAACATGGTTGTTTGGTGACTGTTGTCAAACAAAACAGAACCATCATAACATGTTTGCATAGTGACTGTTGTCAAATAGAACAGACCAATAATAACATGGTTGTATAGTGACTGTTGTCAAACGGAACATACCCATCATAACATGGTTGGATAGTGACTGTTGTCAAACAGAACAGACCCATCATAACATGGTTGTATAGTGACTGTTGTCAAACAGAACAGACCCATCATAACATGGTTGCTTAGTGACTGTTGTCAAACGGAACGGACCCATCATAACATGGTTGCTTAGTAACTGTTGTCAAACAGAAGAGACCCATCAAACAAATCATAACATGGTTGCTTAGTGACTGTTGTCAAACGGAACAAACCCATCATAACATGGTTGCTTAGTGACTGTTGTCAAACGGAACGGACCCATTATAACATGGTTGCTTAGTAACTGTTGTCAAACAGAAGAGACCCATGAAACAAATCATAACATGGTTGCTTAGTGACTGTTGTCAAACGGAACAGACCCATCATAACATGGTTGCTTAGTGACTGTGGTCAAATAGAACAGACCCATCATATCATGGTTGTATAGTGACTGTTGTCAAACAGAACAGACCCATCATAACATGGTTGCTTAGTGACTGTTGTCAAATAGAACAGACCCATCATAACATGGTTGTATAGTGACTGTTGTCAAACAGAACAGACCCATCATAACATGGTTGCTTAGTGACTGTTGTCAAACAGAACAGACCCATCATAACATTGTTTTATAGTGACTGTTGACAAACAGAACAGACCCATCATACATGGTTGCTTAGTGACTGTTGTCAAACAAAACAGACCCTTCATAACACGGTTTTGTAGTGACTGTTGTCAAACAGAACAGACCCATCATAACATGGTTGTATAGTGACTGTTGTCAAACAGAACAGACCCATCATAACATGGTTGCTTAGTGACTGTTGTCAAATAGAACAGACCCATCATAATATGGTTGTATGGTGACTGTTGTCAAACAGAACAGACCCATCATAACATGGTTGCTTAGTGACTGTTGTCAAACAGAACAGACCCATCATAACATGGTTGTATAGTGACTGTTGACAAACAGAACAGACCCATCATACATGGTTGCTTAGTGACTGTTGTCAAACAGAACAGACCATTCATAACACGGTTTTGTAGTGACAGTTGTCAAACAGAACAGACCCATCATAACATGGTTGTATAGTGACTGTTGTCAAACAGAACAGACCCATCATAACATGCTTGAGTAGCAACTGTTGTCAAACAGAACAGACCCATCATAACATGGTTGTATAGTGACTGTTGTCAAACAGAACAGACCCATCATAACATGCTTGCGTAGCAACTGTTGTCAAACGGAACATACCCATCATAACATGGTTGGATAGTGACTGTTGACAAACAGAACAGACCCATCATACATGGTTGCTTAGTGACTGTTGTCAAACAGAACAGACCATTCATAACACGGTTTTGTAGTGACTGTTGTCAAACAGAACAGACCCATCATAACATGGTTGTATAGTGTCTGTTGTCAAACAGAACAGACCCATCATAACATGGTTGTATAGTGACTGTTGTCAAACAGAACAGACCCATCATAACATGCTTGCGTAGCAACTGTTGTCAAACAGAACAGACCCATCATAACATGGTTGATTAGTGACTGTTGTCAAACGGAACATACCCATCATAACATGGTTGGATAGTGACTGTTGTCAAACAGAACAGACCCATCATAACATGGTTGTTTGGTGACTGTTGTCAAACAGAACAGAACCATCATAACATGTTTGCATAGTGACTGTTGTCAAATAGAACAGACCAATAATAACATGGTTGTATAGTGACTGTTGTCAAACGGAACATACCCATCATAACATGGTTGGATAGTGACTGTTGTCAAACAGAACAGACCCATCATAACATGGTTGTATAGTGACTGTTGTCAAACAGAACAGACCCATCATAACATGGTTGCTTAGTGACTGTTGTCAAACGGAAGGGACCCATCATAACATGGTTGCTTAGTAACTGTTGTCAAACAGAAGAGACCCATCAAACAAATCATAACATGGTTGCTTAGTGACTGTTGTCAAACGGAACAGACCCATCATAACATGGTTGCTTAGTGACTGTTGTCAAACGGAACGGACCCATTATAACATGGTTGCTTAGTAACTGTTGTCAAACAGAAGAGACCCATCAAACAAATCATAACATGGTTGCTTAGTGACTGTTGTCAAACGGAACAGACCCATCATAACATGGTTGCTTAGTGACTGTGGTCAAATAGAACAGACCCATCATATCATGGTTGTATAGTGACTGTTGTCAAACAGAACAGACCCATCATAACATGGTTGCTTAGTGACTGTTGTCAAATAGAACAGACCCATCATAACATGGTTGTATAGTGACTGTTGTCAAACAGAACAGACCCATCATAACATGGTTGCTTAGTGACTGTTGTCAAACAGAACAGACCCATCATAACATTGTTTTATAGTGACTGTTGACAAACAGAACAGACCCATCATACATGGTTGCTTAGTGACTGTTGTCAAACAAAACAGACCCTTCATAACACGGTTTTGTAGTGACTGTTGTCAAACAGAACAGACCCATCATAACATGGTTGTATAGTGACTGTTGTCAAACAGAACAGACCCATCATAACATGGTTGCTTAGTGACTGTTGTCAAATAGAACAGACCCATCATAACATGGTTGTATGGTGACTGTTGTCAAACAGAACAGACCCATCATAACATGGTTGCTTAGTGACTGTTGTCAAACAGAACAGACCCATCATAACATGGTTGTATAGTGACTGTTGACAAACAGAACAGACCCATCATACATGGTTGCTTAGTGACTGTTGTCAAACAGAACAGACCATTCATAACACGGTTTTGTAGTGACTGTTGTCAAACAGAACAGACCCATCATAACATGGTTGTATAGTGTCTGTTGTCAAACAGAACAGACCCATCATAACATGGTTGTATAGTGACTGTTGTCAAACAGAACAGACCCATCATAACATGGTTGCTTAGTAACTGTTGTCAAACAGAAGAGACCCATCAAACAAATCATAACATGGTTGCTTAGTGACTGTTGTCAAACGGAACAGACCCATCATAACATGGTTGCTTAGTGACTGTTGTCAAACGGAACGGACCCATTATAACATGGTTGCTTAGTAACTGTTGTCAAACAGAAGAGACCCATCAAACAAATCATAACATGGTTGCTTAGTGACTGTTGTCAAACGGAACAGACCCATCATAACATGGTTGCTTAGTGACTGTGGTCAAATAGAACAGACCCATCATATCATGGTTGTATAGTGACTGTTGTCAAACAGAACAGACCCATCATAACATGGTTGCTTAGTGACTGTTGTCAAATAGAACAGACCCATCATAACATGGTTGTATAGTGACTGTTGTCAAACAGAACAGACCCATCATAACATGGTTGCTTAGTGACTGTTGTCAAACAGAACAGACCCATCATAACATTGTTTTATAGTGACTGTTGACAAACAGAACAGACCCATCATACATGGTTGCTTAGTGACTGTTGTCAAACAAAACAGACCCTTCATAACACGGTTTTGTAGTGACTGTTGTCAAACAGAACAGACCCATCATAACATGGTTGTATAGTGACTGTTGTCAAACAGAACAGACCCATCATAACATGGTTGCTTAGTGACTGTTGTCAAATAGAACAGACCCATCATAATATGGTTGTATGGTGACTGTTGTCAAACAGAACAGACCCATCATAACATGGTTGCTTAGTGACTGTTGTCAAACAGAACAGACCCATCATAACATGGTTGTATAGTGACTGTTGACAAACAGAACAGACCCATCATACATGGTTGCTTAGTGACTGTTGTCAAACAGAACAGACCATTCATAACACGGTTTTGTAGTGACAGTTGTCAAACAGAACAGACCCATCATAACATGGTTGTATAGTGTCTGTTGTCAAACAGAACAGACCCATCATAACATGGTTGTATAGTGACTGTTGTCAAACAGAACAGACCCATCATAACATGCTTGCGTAGCAACTGTTGTCAAACAGAACAGACCCATCATAACATGGTTGTATAGTGACTGTTGTCAAACAGAACAGACCCATCATAACATGCTTGCGTAGCAACTGTTGTCAAACGGAACATACCCATCATAACATGATTGGATAGTGACTGTTGTCAAACAGAACAGACCCATCATAACATGGTTGTTTGGTGACTGTTGTCAAACAGAACAGACCCATCATAACATGGTTGCTTAGTGACTGTTGTCAAACGGAACAGACCCATCATAACATGGTTGCTTAGTGACTGTGGTCAAACAGAACAGACCCATCATAACATGGTTGCTTAGTGACTGTTGTCAAACAGAACAGACCCATCATAACATGGTTGTATAGTGACTGTTGTCAAACGGAACATACCCATCATAACATGGTTGGATAGTGACTGTTGTCAAACAGAACAGACCCATCATAACATGGTTGTTTGGTGACTGTTGTCAAACAGAACAGAACCATCATAACATGTTTGCATAGTGACTGTTGTCAAATAGAACAGACCAATAATAACATGGTTGTATAGTGACTGTTGTCAAACGGAACATACCCATCATAACATGGTTGGATAGTGACTGTTGTCAAACAGAACAGACCCATCATAACATGGTTGTATAGTGACTGTTGTCAAACAGAACAGACCCATCATAACATGGTTGCTTAGTGACTGTTGTCAAACGGAACGGACCCATCATAACATGGTTGCTTAGTAACTGTTGTCAAACAGAAGAGACCCATCAAACAAATCATAACATGGTTGCTTAGTGACTGTTGTCAAACGGAACAGACCCATCATAACATGGTTGCTTAGTGACTGTTGTCAAACGGAAGCGGACCCATTATAACATGGTTGCTTAGTAACTGTTGTCAAACAGAAGAGACCCATCAAACAAATCATAACATGGTTGCTTAGTGACTGTTGTCAAACGGAACAGACCCATCATAACATGGTTGCTTAGTGACTGTGGTCAAATAGAACAGACCCATCATATCATGGTTGTATAGTGACTGTTGTCAAACAGAACAGACCCATCATAACATGGTTGCTTAGTGACTGTTGTCAAATAGAACAGACCCATCATAACATGGTTGTATAGTGACTGTTGTCAAACAGAACAGACCCATCATAACATGGTTGCTTAGTGACTGTTGTCAAACAGAACAGACCCATCATAACATTGTTTTATAGTGACTGTTGACAAACAGAACAGACCCATCATACATGGTTGCTTAGTGACTGTTGTCAAACAAAACAGACCCTTCATAACACGGTTTTGTAGTGACTGTTGTCAAACAGAACAGACCCATCATAACATGGTTGTATAGTGACTGTTGTCAAACAGAACAGACCCATCATAACATGGTTGCTTAGTGACTGTTGTCAAATAGAACAGACCCATCATAATATGGTTGTATGGTGACTGTTGTCAAACAGAACAGACCCATCATAACATGGTTGCTTAGTGACTGTTGTCAAACAGAACAGACCCATCATAACATGGTTGTATAGTGACTGTTGACAAACAGAACAGACCCATCATACATGGTTGCTTAGTGACTGTTGTCAAACAGAACAGACCATTCATAACACGGTTTTGTAGTGACAGTTGTCAAACAGAACAGACCCATCATAACATGGTTGTATAGTGTCTGTTGTCAAACAGAACAGACCCATCATAACATGGTTGATTAGTGACTGTTGTCAAACGGAACATACCCATCATAACATGGTTGGATAGTGACTGTTGTCAAACAGAACAGACCCATCATAACATGGTTGTTTGGTGACTGTTGTCAAACAGAACAGAACCATCATAACATGTTTGCATAGTGACTGTTGTCAAATAGAACAGACCAATAATAACATGGTTGTATAGTGACTGTTGTCAAACGGAACATACCCATCATAACATGGTTGGATAGTGACTGTTGTCAAACAGAACAGACCCATCATAACATGGTTGTATAGTGACTGTTGTCAAACAGAACAGACCCATCATAACATGGTTGCTTAGTGACTGTTGTCAAACAGAACAGACCCATCATAACATGGTTGCTTAGTGACTGTTGTCAAACAGAAGAGACCCATCAAACAAATCATAACATGGTTGCTTAGTGACTGTTGTCAAACGGAACAGACCCATCATAACATGGTTGCTTAGTGACTGTTGTCAAACGGAACGGACCCATTATAACATGGTTGCTTAGTAACTGTTGTCAAACAGAAGAGACCCATCAAACAAATCATAACATGGTTGCTTAGTGACTGTTGTCAAACGGAACAGACCCATCATAACATGGTTGCTTAGTGACTGTGGTCAAATAGAACAGACCCATCATATCATGGTTGTATAGTGACTGTTGTCAAACAGAACAGACCCATCATAACATGGTTGCTTAGTGACTGTTGTCAAATAGAACAGACCCATCATAACATGGTTGTATAGTGACTGTTGTCAAACAGAACAGACCCATCATAACATGGTTGCTTAGTGACTGTTGTCAAACAGAACAGACCCATCATAACATTGTTTTATAGTGACTGTTGACAAACAGAACAGACCCATCATACATGGTTGCTTAGTGACTGTTGTCAAACAAAACAGACCCTTCATAACACGGTTTTGTAGTGACTGTTGTCAAACAGAACAGACCCATCATAACATGGTTGTATAGTGACTGTTGTCAAACAGAACAGACCCATCATAACATGGTTGCTTAGTGACTGTTGTCAAATAGAACAGACCCATCATAATATGGTTGTATGGTGACTGTTGTCAAACAGAACAGACCCATCAAACAAATCATAACATGGTTGCTTAGTGACTGTTGTCAAACAGAACAGACCCATCATAACATGGTTGTATAGTGACTGTTGACAAACAGAACAGACCCATCATACATGGTTGCTTAGTGACTGTTGTCAAACAGAACAGACCATTCATAACACGGTTTTGTAGTGACAGTTGTCAAACAGAACAGACCCATCATAACATGGTTGTATAGTGTCTGTTGTCAAACAGAACAGACCCATCATAACATGGTTGTATAGTGACTGTTGTCAAACAGAACAGACCCATCATAACATGCTTGCATAGCAACTGTTGTCAAACAGAACAGACCCATCATAACATGGTTGTATAGTGACTGTTGTCAAACAGAACAGACCCATCATAACATGCTTGCGTAGCAACTGTTGTCAAACGGAACATACCCATCATAACATGGTTGCTTAGTGACTGTTGTCAAACGGAACGGACCCATCATAACATGGTTGCTTAGTAACTGTTGTCAAACAGAAGAGACCCATCAAACAAATCATAACATGGTTGCTTAGTGACTGTTGTCAAACGGAACAGACCCATCATAACATGGTTGCTTAGTGACTGTTGTCAAACGGAACAGACCCATCATAACATGGTTGCTTAGTGACTGTGGTCAAATAGAACAGACCCATCATATCATGGTTGTATAGTGACTGTTGTCAAACAGAACAGACCCATCATAACATGGTTGCTTAGTGACTGTTGTCAAACAGAACAGACCCATCATAACATGGTTGTATAGTGACTGTTGTCAAACAGAACAGACCCATCATAACATGGTTGCTTAGTGACTGTTGTCAAATAGAACAGACCCATCATAATATGGTTGTATGGTGACTGTTGTCAAACAGAACAGACCCATCATAACATGGTTGCTTAGTGACTGTTGTCAAACAGAACAGACCCATCATAACATGGTTGTACAGTGACTGTTGACAAACAGAACAGACCCATCATACATGGTTGCTTAGTGACTGTTGTCAAACAGAACAGACCATTCATAACACGGTTTTGTAGTGACAGTTGTCAAACAGAACAGACCCATCATAACATGGTTGTATAGTGTCTGTTGTCAAACAGAACAGACCCATCATAACATGGTTGTATAGTGACTGTTGTCAAACAGAACAGACCCATCATAACATGCTTGCGTAGCAACTGTTGTCAAACAGAACAGACCCATCATAACATGGTTGTATAGTGACTGTTGTCAAACAGAACAGACCCATCATAACATGCTTACGTAGCAACTGTTGTCAAACGGAACATACCCATCATAACATGATTGGATAGTGACTGTTGTCAAACAGAACAGACCCATCATAACATGGTTGTTTGGTGACTGTTGTCAAACAGAACAGACCCATCATAACATGGTTGCTTAGTGACTGTTGTCAAACGGAACGGACCCATCATAACATGGTTGCTTAGAAACTGTTGTCAAACAGAAGAGACCCATCATAACATGGTTGCTTAGTGACTGTTGTCAAACGAAACAGACCCATCATACCATGGTTGTATAGTGACTGTTGTCAAACGGAACATACCCATCATAACATGGTTGGATAGTGACTGTTGTCAAACAGAACAGACAAATCATAACATGGTTGTTTGGTGACTGTTGTCAAACAGAACAGAACCATCATAACATGTTTGCATAGTGACTGTTGTCAAATAGAACAGACCAATAATAACATGGTTGTATAGTGACTGTTGTCAAACGGAACATACCCATCATAACATGGTTGGATAGTGACTGTTGTCAAACAGAACAGACCCATCATAACATGGTTGTATAGTGACTGTTGTCAAACAGAACAGACCCATCATAACATGGTTGCTTAGTGACTGTTGTCAAACGGAACGGACCCATCATAACATGGTTGCTTAGTAACTGTTGTCAAACAGAAGAGACCCATCAAACAAATCATAACATGGTTGCTTAGTGACTGTTGTCAAACGGAACAGACCCATCATAACATGGTTGCTTAGTGACTGTTGTCAAACGGAACGGACCCATTATAACATGGTTGCTTAGTAACTGTTGTCAAACAGAAGAGACCCATCAAACAAATCATAACATGGTTGCTTAGTGACTGTTGTCAAACGGAACAGACCCATCATAACATGGTTGCTTAGTGACTGTGGTCAAATAGAACAGACCCATCATATCATGGTTGTATAGTGACTGTTGTCAAACAGAACAGACCCATCATAACATGGTTGCTTAGTGACTGTTGTCAAATAGAACAGACCCATCATAACATGGTTGTATAGTGACTGTTGTCAAACAGAACAGACCCATCATAACATGGTTGCTTAGTGACTGTTGTCAAACAGAACAGACCCATCATAACATTGTTTTATAGTGACTGTTGACAAACAGAACAGACCCATCATACATGGTTGCTTAGTGACTGTTGTCAAACAAAACAGACCCTTCATAACACGGTTTTGTAGTGACTGTTGTCAAACAGAACAGACCCATCATAACATGGTTGTATAGTGACTGTTGTCAAACAGAACAGACCCATCATAACATGGTTGCTTAGTGACTGTTGTCAAATAGAACAGACCCATCATAATATGGTTGTATGGTGACTGTTGTCAAACAGAACAGACCCATGATAACATGGTTGCTTAGTGACTGTTGTCAAACAGAACAGACCCATCATAACATGGTTGTACAGTGACTGTTGACAAACAGAACAGACCCATCATACATGGTTGCTTAGTGACTGTTGTCAAACAGAACAGACCATTCATAACACGGTTTTGTAGTGACAGTTGTCAAACAGAACAGACCCATCATAACATGGTTGTATAGTGTCTGTTGTCAAACAGAACAGACCCATCATAACATGGTTGATTAGTGACTGTTGTCAAACGGAACATACCCATCATAACATGGTTGGATAGTGACTGTTGTCAAACAGAACAGACCCATCATAACATGGTTGTTTGGTGACTGTTGTCAAACAGAACAGAACCATCATAACATGTTTGCATAGTGACTGTTGTCAAATAGAACAGACCAATAATAACATGGTTGTATAGTGACTGTTGTCAAACGGAACATACCCATCATAACATGGTTGGATAGTGACTGTTGTCAAACAGAACAGACCCATCATAACATGGTTGTATAGTGACTGTTGTCAAACAGAACAGACCCATCATAACATGGTTGCTTAGTGACTGTTGTCAAACGAAACGGACCCATCATAACATGGTTGCTTAGTAACTGTTGTCAAACAGAAGAGACCCATCAAACAAATCATAACATGGTTGCTTAGTGACTGTTGTCAAACGGAACAGACCCATCATAACATGGTTGCTTAGTGACTGTTGTCAAACGGAACGGACCCATTATAACATGGTTGCTTAGTAACTGTTGTCAAACAGAAGAGACCCATCAAACAAATCATAACATGGTTGCTTAGTGACTGTTGTCAAACGGAACAGACCCATCATAACATGGTTGCTTAGTGACTGTGGTCAAATAGAACAGACCCATCATATCATGGTTGTATAGTGACTGTTGTCAAACAGAACAGACCCATCATAACATGGTTGCTTAGTGACTGTTGTCAAATAGAACAGACCCATCATAACATGGTTGTATAGTGACTGTTGTCAAACAGAACAGACCCATCATAACATGGTTGCTTAGTGACTGTTGTCAAACAGAACAGACCCATCATAACATTGTTTTATAGTGACTGTTGACAAACAGAACAGACCCATCATACATGGTTGCTTAGTGACTGTTGTCAAACAAAACAGACCCTTCATAACACGGTTTTGTAGTGACTGTTGTCAAACAGAACAGACCCATCATAACATGGTTGTATAGTGACTGTTGTCAAACAGAACAGACCCATCATAACATGGTTGCTTAGTGACTGTTGTCAAATAGAACAGACCCATCATAATATGGTTGTATGGTGACTGTTGTCAAACAGAACAGACCCATCATAACATGGTTGCTTAGTGACTGTTGTCAAACAGAACAGACCCATCATAACATGGTTGTATAGTGACTGTTGACAAACAGAACAGACCCATCATACATGGTTGCTTAGTGACTGTTGTCAAACAGAACAGACCATTCATAACACGGTTTTGTAGTGACAGTTGTCAAACAGAACAGACCCATCATAACATGGTTGTATAGTGTCTGTTGTCAAACAGAACAGACCCATCATAACATGGTTGTATAGTGACTGTTGTCAAACAGAACAGACCCATCATAACATGCTTGCGTAGCAACTGTTGTCAAACAGAACAGACCCATCATAACATGGTTGTATAGTGACTGTTGTCAAACAGAACAGACCCATCATAACATGCTTGCGTAGCAACTGTTGTCAAACGGAACATACCCATCATAACATGGTTGGATAGTGACTGTTGACAAACAGAACAGACCCATCATACATGGTTGCTTAGTGACTGTTGTCAAACAGAACAGACCATTCATAACACGGTTTTGTAGTGACTGTTGTCAAACAGAACAGACCCATCATAAAATGGTTGTATAGTGTCTGTTGTCAAACAGAACAGACCCATCATAACATGGTTGTATAGTGACTGTTGTCAAACAGAACAGACCCATCATAACATGCTTGCGTAGCAACTGTTGTCAAACAGAACAGACCCATCATAACATGGTTGATTAGTGACTGTTGTCAAACGGAACATACCCATCATAACATGGTTGGATAGTGACTGTTGTCAAACAGAACAGACCCATCATAACATGGTTGCTTAGTGACTGTTGTCAAACGGAACGGACCCATCATAACATGGTTGCTTAGTAACTGTTGTCAAACAGAAGAGACCCATCAAACAAATCATAACATGGTTGCTTAGTGACTGTTGTCAAACGGAACAGACCCATCATAACATGGTTGCTTAGTGACTGTTGTCAAACGGAACGGACCCATTATAACATGGTTGCTTAGTAACTGTTGTCAAACAGAAGAGACCCATCAAACAAACCATAACATGGTTGCTTAGTGACTGTTGTCAAACGGAACAGACCCATCATAACATGGTTGCTTAGTGACTGTGGTCAAATAGAACAGACCCATCATATCATGGTTGTATAGTGACTGTTGTCAAACAGAACAGACCCATCATAACATGGTTGCTTAGTGACTGTTGTCAAATAGAACAGACCCATCATAACATGGTTGCTTAGTGACTGTTGTCAAACAGAACAGACCCATCATAACATTGTTTTATAGTGACTGTTGACAAACAGAACAGACCCATCATACATGGTTGCTTAGTGACTGTTGTCAAACAAAACAGACCCTTCATAACACGGTTTTGTAGTGACTGTTGTCAAACAGAACAGACCCATCATAACATGGTTGTATAGTGACTGTTGTCAAACAGAACAGACCCATCATAACATGGTTGCTTAGTGACTTTTGTCAAATAGAACAGACCCATCATAATATGGTTGTATGGTGACTGTTGTCAAACAGAACAGACCCATCATAACATGGTTGCTTAGTGACTGTTGTCAAACAGAACAGACCCATCATAACATGGTTGTATAGTGACTGTTGTCAAACAGAAAATACCCAACATAACATGGTTGCATAGTGACTGTTGTCAAACAGAACAGACCCATCATAACATGGTTGTATAATGACTTTTGTCAAACAGAACAGACCCATGATAACATGGTTGCTTAGTGACTGTTGTCAAACAGAACAGACCCATCATAACATGGTTGCATAGTGACTTTTGTCAAACAGAACAGACCCATCATAACATGGTTGCTTACTGACTGTTGTCAAACAGAACAGACCCATCATAACATGGTTGTATAGTGACTGTTGTCAAACAGAACAGACCCATCATAACATTGTTGAATAGTGACTGTTGTCAAATAGAACAGACCCATCATAACATGGTTGTATAGTGACTATAGTCAAATAGAACAGACCCATCATAACATGGTTGTATAGTGACTGTTGTCAGATAGAACAGACCATTCATAACATGGTTGCTTACTGACTGTTGTCAAATAGAACAGACCCATCATAACATGGTTGTATAGTGACTGTTGTCAAACAGAACAGACCCATCATAACATGGTTGCTTAGTGACTGTTGTCAAACAGAACAGACCCATCATAACATGGTTGCTTAGTGACTGTTGTCAAATAGAACAGACCCATCATAACATGGTTGTACAGTGACTGTTATCAAACAGAATAGACCCATCATAACATGGTTGTATAGTGACTGTTGTCAAACAGAACAGACCCATCATAACATGGTTGCTTAGTGACTGTTGTCAAACAGAACAGACCCATCATAACATGGTTGTATAGTGACAGTTGTCAAACAGAACAGACCCATCATAACATGGTTGCTTAGTGACTGTTGTAAAACAGAACAGACCCATTATAACATGTTTGTTTAGTGACTGTTGTCAAACAGAACAGACCCATCATAACATGGTTGCTTAGTGATTGTTGTCAAACGGAACAGACCCATCATAACATGGTTGCTTAGTGACTGTTGTCAAACAGACCAGACCCATCATAACATGGTTGTATAGTGACTGTTGTCAAACAGAACAGACCCATCATAACATGGTTGTATAGTGACTGTTGTCAAACAGAACAGACCCATCATAACATGGTTGCTTAGTGACTGTTGTCAAACAGAACAGACCCATCATAACATGGTTGCTTAGTGACTGTTGTCAAACAGAACAGACCCATCATAACATGGTTGTATAGTGACTGTTGTCAAACAGAACAGACCCATCATAACATGGTTGTATAGTGACTGTTGTCAAACAGAACAGACCCATCATAACATGGTTGCTTAGTGACTGTTGTCAAACAGACCAGACCCATCATAACATGGTTGTATAGTGACTGTTGTCAAACAGAACAGACCATTCATAACATGGTTGCATAGCGACTGTTGTCAAGCAGAACAGACCCATCATAACATGGTTGCTTAGTGACTGTTGTCAAACAGAACAGACCATTCATAACATGGTTGCATAGCGACTGTTGTCAAACAGAACAGACCCATCATAATATGGTTGTATAATGACTGTTGTCAAACAGAACGAACCCATCATAACATGGTGGTACAGTGACTGTTATCAAACAGAATAGACCCATCATAACATGGTTGCTTAGTGACTGTTGTCAAAACAGAACAGACCCATCATAACATGGTTGCTTAGTGACTGTTGTCAAACAGAACAGACCCATCATAACATGGTTGCTTAGTGACTGTTGTCAAACAGAACAGACCCATCATAACATGGTTGCTTAGTGACTGTTGTCAAACAGAACAGACCATTCATAACATGGTTGCATAGCGACTGTTGTCAAACAGAACAGACCCATCATAATATGGTTGTATAATGACTGTTGTCAAACAGAACGAACCCATCATAACATGGTTGTACAGTGACTGTTATCAAACAGAACAGACCCATCATAACATGGTTGCATAGTGACTGTTGTCAAACAGAACAGACCCATCATAACATGGTTGTATAGTGACTGTTGTCAAACAGAACAGACCCATCATAACATGGTTGTATAGTGACTGTTGTCAAACAGAACAGACCCATCATAACATGGTTGCTTAGTGACTGTTGTCAAACAGAACAGACCCATCATAACATGGTTGCTTAGTGACTGTTGTCAAACAGAACAGACCATTCATAACATGGTTGATAGCAGACCCATCATAACATGGTTGCATAGCGACTGTTGTCAAACAGAACAGACCCATCATAATATGGTTGTAGAATGACTGTTGTCAAACAGAACGAACCCATCATAACATGGTTGTACAGTGACTGTTATCAAACAGAATAGACCCATCATAACATGGTTGCTTAGTGACTGTTGTAAAACAGAACAGACCCATCATAACATGGTTGCTTAGTGACTGTTGTCAAACAGAACAGACCCATCATAACATGGTTGCTTAGTGACTGTTGTCAAACGGAACAGACCCATCATAACATGGTTGCTTAGTGACTGTTGTCAAACAGAACAGACCCATCATAGCGTTATTGTTGCATAGTGACTGTTGTCAAACAGAACAGACCATTCATAACATGGTTGTATTAGGCAGACCCATCATAACATGCGACTGTTGTCAAACAGAACAGAGACCCATCATAACATGGTTGCTTAGTGACTGTTGTCAAACGGAACAGACCCATCATAACATGGTTGCTTAGTGACTGTGGTCAAACAGAACAGACCCATCATAACATGGTTGTATAGTGACTGTTGTCAAACAGAACAGACCCATCATAACATGGTTGCTTAGTGACTGTTGTCAAACAGAACAGACCCATCATAACATGGTTGCTTAGTGACTGTTGTCAAACAGAACAGACCCATCATAACATGGTTGTATAGTGACTGTTGTCAAACAGAACAGACCCATCATAACATGGTTGCTTAGTGACTGTTGTCAAACAGAACAGACCCATCATAACATGGTTTTGTAGTGACTGTTGTCAAACAGAACAGACCCATCATAACATGGTTGCTTAGTGACTGTTGTCAAACAGAACAGACCCATCATAACATTATAGCTTAGTGACTGTTGTCAAATAGAACAGACCCATCATAACATGGTTGTATAGTGACTGTTGTCAAACAGAACAGACCCATCATAACATGGTTGTATAGTGACTGTTGTCAAACAGAACAGACCCATCATAACAAGGTTGCATAGTGACTGTTGTCAAACAGAACAGACCCATCATAACATGGTTGTATAGTGACTGTTGTCAAACAGAACAGACCCATCATAACATGGTTGCTTAGTGACTGTTGTCAAACAGAACAGACCCATCATAACATGGTTGCATAGTGACTTCTGTCAAATAGAACAGACCCATCATAACATGGTTGTATAGTGACTATAGTCAAATAGAACAGACCCATCATAACATGGTTGTATAGTGACTGTTGTCAAACAGAACAGACCATTCATAACATGGTTGTATAGTGACTGTTGTCAAACAGAACAGACCCATCATAACATGGTTGTATAATGACTTTGTCAAACAGAACAGACCCATGATAACATGGTTGCTTAGTGACTGTTGTCAAACAGAACAGACCCATCATAACATGGTTGCATAGTGACTTCTGTCAAATAGAACAGACCCATCATAACATGGTTCTATAGTGACTGTTGTCAAACAGAACAGACCCATCATAACATTGTTGAATAGTGACTGTTGTCAAATAGAACAGACCCGTCATAACATGGTTGTATAGTGACTATAGTCAAATAGAACAGACCCATCATAACATGGTTGTATACTGACTATAGTCAAATAGAACACACCCATCATAACATGGTTGTATAGTGACTGTTGTCAAATAAAACAGACCCATCATAACATTGGTGAATAGTGACTGTTGTCAAACAGATCAGACCCATCATAACATGGTTGTATAGTGACTGTTGTCAGATAGAACAGACCCATCATAACATGGTTGTATAGTGACTGTTGTCAAACAGAAAAGACCCAACATAACATGGTTGCATAGTGACTGTTGTCAAACAGAACAGACCCATCATAACATGGTTGCATAGTGACTGTTGTCAAACAGAACAGACCCATCATAACATCGTTGTATAATGACTGTTGTCAAACAGAACAGACCCATCATAACATGGTTGCATAGTGACTGTTGTCAAACAGAACAGACCCATCATACCATGGTTGCATAGTGACTGTTGTCAAACAGAACAGACCCATCATAACATCGTTGTATAATGACTGTTGTCAAACAGAACAGACCCATCATAACATGGTTGCATAGTGACTGTTGTCAAACAGAACAGACCCATCATACCATGGTTGCATAGTGACTGTTGTCAAACAGAACAGACCCATCATAACATGGTTGCTTAGTGACTGTTGTCAAACAGAACACAGCATTACTGTCACCACCGCTAAACCTGTACCGTACACAGCATTACTGTCACCACCGCTAATCCTGTACCGTACACAGCATTACTGTCACCACCGCTTATCCTTTACCGTACACAGCATTACTGTCACCACCGCTAATCCTGTACCGTACACAGCATTACTGTCACCACCGCTAATTCTTTATCGTACACAGCATTACTGTCACCACCGCTAATCCTGTACCGTACACAGCATTACTTTCACCACCGCTAATGCTGTACCGTACACAGCATTACTTTCACCACCGCTTATCATTTACCGTACACAGCATTACTGTCACCACCGCTAATCCTGTACCGTACACAGCATTACTGTCACCACCGCTAATTCTTTATCGTACACAGCATACAGAACAGACCCATCATAATATGGTTGTATAATGACTGTTGTCAAACAGAACGAACCCATCATAACATGGTTGCATAGTGACTGTTGTCAAACAGAACAGACCCATCATAACATGGTTGTACAGTGACTGTTATCAAACAGAATAGACCCATAATAACATGGTTGTATAGTGACTGTTGTAAAACAGAACAGACCCATCATAACATGGTTGTTTAGTGACTGTTGTCAAACAGAACAGACCCATCATAACATGGTTGCTTAGTGACTGTTGTCAAACGGAACAGACCCATCATAACATGTTTGCTTAGTGACTGTGGTCAAACAGAACAGACCCATCATAACATGGTTGTATAGTGACTGTTGTCAAACAGAAAATACCCAACATAACATGGTTGCATAGTGACTGTTGTCAAACAGAACAAACCCATCATAACATGGTTGTATAGTGACTGTTGTCAAACAGAACAGACCCATCATAACATGGTTGTATAGTGACTGTTGTCAAACAGAACAGACCCATCATAACATGGTTGTATAGTGACTGTTGTCAAACAGAACAGACCCATCATAACATTGTTGAATAGTGACTGTTGTCAAATAGAACAGACCCATCATAACATGGTTGTATAGTGACTATAGTCAAATAGAACAGACCCATCATAACATGGTTGTATACTGACTATAGTCAAATAGAACACACCCATCATAACATGGTTGTATAGTGACTGTTGTCAAATAAAACAGACCCATCATAACATTGGTGAATAGTGACTGTTGTCAAACAGATCAGACCCATCATAACATGGTTGTATAGTGACTGTTGTCAGATAGAACAGACCCATCATAACATGGTTGTATAGTGACTGTTGTCAAACAGAAAAGACCCAACATAACATGGTTGCATAGTGACTGTTGTCAAACAGAACAGACCCATCATAACATGGTTGCATAGTGACTGTTGTCAAACAGAACAGACCCATCATAACATGGTTGTATAGTGACTGTTGTCAAACAGAACAGACCCATCATAACATGGTTGTATAGTGACTGTTGTCAAACAGAACAGACCCATCATAACATTGTTGAATAGTGACTGTTGTCAAATAGAACAGACCCATCATAACATGGTTGTATAGTGACTATAGTCAAATAGAACAGACCCATCATAACATGGTTGTATACTGACTATAGTCAAATAGAACACACCCATCATAACATGGTTGTATAGTGACTGTTGTCAAATAAAACAGACCCATCATAACATTGGTGAATAGTGACTGTTGTCAAACAGATCAGACCCATCATAACATGGTTGTATAGTGACTGTTGTCAGATAGAACAGACCCATCATAACATGGTTGTATAGTGACTGTTGTCAAACAGAAAAGACCCAACATAACATGGTTGCATAGTGACTGTTGTCAAACAGAACAGACCCATCATAACATGGTTGCATAGTGACTGTTGTCAAACAGAACAGACCCATCATAACATCGTTGTATAATGACTGTTGTCAAACAGAACAGACCCATCATAACATGGTTGCATAGTGACTGTTGTCAAACAGAACAGACCCATCATACCATGGTTGCATAGTGACTGTTGTCAAACAGAACAGACCCATCATAACATCGTTGTATAATGACTGTTGTCAAACAGAACAGACCCATCATAACATGGTTGCATAGTGACTGTTGTCAAACAGAACAGACCCATCATACCATGGTTGCATAGTGACTGTTGTCAAACAGAACAGACCCATCATAACATGGTTGCTTAGTGACTGTTGTCAAACAGAACACAGCATTACTGTCACCACCGCTAAACCTGTACCGTACACAGCATTACTGTCACCACCGCTAATCCTGTACCGTACACAGCATTACTGTCACCACCGCTTATCCTTTACCGTACACAGCATTACTGTCACCACCGCTAATCCTGTACCGTACACAGCATTACTGTCACCACCGCTAATTCTTTATCGTACACAGCATTACTGTCACCACCGCTAATCCTGTACCGTACACAGCATTACTTTCACCACCGCTAATGCTGTACCGTACACAGCATTACTTTCACCACCGCTTATCATTTACCGTACACAGCATTACTGTCACCACCGCTAATCCTGTACCGTACACAGCATTACTGTCACCACCGCTAATTCTTTATCGTACACAGCATACAGAACAGACCCATCATAATATGGTTGTATAATGACTGTTGTCAAACAGAACGAACCCATCATAACATGGTTGCATAGTGACTGTTGTCAAACAGAACAGACCCATCATAACATGGTTGTACAGTGACTGTTATCAAACAGAATAGACCCATAATAACATGGTTGTATAGTGACTGTTGTAAAACAGAACAGACCCATCATAACATGGTTGTTTAGTGACTGTTGTCAAACAGAACAGACCCATCATAACATGGTTGCTTAGTGACTGTTGTCAAACGGAACAGACCCATCATAACATGTTTGCTTAGTGACTGTGGTCAAACAGAACAGACCCATCATAACATGGTTGTATAGTGACTGTTGTCAAACAGAAAATACCCAACATAACATGGTTGCATAGTGACTGTTGTCAAACAGAACAAACCCATCATAACATGGTTGTATAGTGACTGTTGTCAAACAGAACAGACCCATCATAACATGGTTGTATAGTGACTATTGTCAAACAGAAAAGACCCAACATAACATGGTTGCATAGTGACTGTTGTCAAACAGAACAGACCCATCATAACATGGTTGCATAGTGACTGTTGTCAAACAGAACAGACCCATCATAACATCGTTGTATAATGACTGTTGTCAAACAGAACAGACCCATCATAACATGGTTGCATAGTGACTGTTGTCAAACAGAACAGACCCATCATACCATGGTTGCATAGTGACTGTTGTCAAACAGAACAGACCCATCATGACATGGTTGCTTAGTGACTGTTGTCAAACAGAACACAGCATTACTGTCACCACCGCTAAACCTGTACCGTACACAGCATTACTGTCACCACCGCTAATCCTGTACCGTACACAGCATTACTGTCACCACCGCTTATCCTTTACCGTACACAGCATTACTGTCACCACCGCTAATCCTGTACCGTACACAGCATTACTGTCACCACCGCTAATTCTTTATCGTACACAGCATTACTGTCACCACCGCTAATCCTGTACCGCATACAGCATTACTTTCACCACCGCTAATGCTGTACCGCATACACAGCATTACTTTCACCACCGCTTATCATTTACCGTACACAGCATTACTGTCACCACCGCTAATCCTGTACCGCATACAGCATTACTGTCACCACCGCTAATTCTTTATCGCACACAGCATACAGAACAGACCCATCATAATATGGTTGTATAATGACTGTTGTCAAACAGAACGAACCCATCATAACATGGTTGCATAGTGACTGTTGTCAAACAGAACAGACCCATCATAACATGGTTGTACAGTGACTGTTATCAAACAGAATAGACCCATCATAACATGGTTGTATAGTGACTGTTGTAAAACAGAACAGACCCATCATAACATGGTTGTTTAGTGACTGTTGTCAAACAGAACAGACCCATCATAACATGGTTGCTTAGTGACTGTTGTCAAACGGAACAGACCCATCATAACATGTTTGCTTAGTGACTGTGGTCAAACAGAACAGACCCATCATAACATTATTGCTTAGTGACTGTTGTCAAATAGAACAGACCCATCATAACATGGTTGTATAGTGACTGTTGTCAAACAGAACAGACCCATCATAACATGGTTGTATAGTGACTGTTGTCAAACAGAAAATACCCAACATAACATGGTTGCATAGTGACTGTTGTCAAACAGAACAGACCCATCATAACATGGTTGTATAATGACTTTTGTCAAACAGAACAGACCCATGATAACATGGTTGCTTAGTGACTGTTGTCAAACAGAACAGACCCATCATAACATGGTTGCATAGTGACTTTTGTCAAACAGAACAGACCCATCATAACATGGTTGCTTACTGACTGTTGTCAAACAGAACAGACCCATCATAACATGGTTGTATAGTGACTGTTGTCAGATAGAACAGACCATTCATAACATGGTTGTATAGTGACTATAGTCAAATAGAACAGACCCATCATAACATGGTTGTATAGTGACTGTTGTCAAACAGAACAGACCCATCATAACATGGTTGCTTAGTGACTGTTGTCAAACGGAACAGACCCATCATAACATGTTTGCTTAGTGACTGTGGTCAAACAGAACAGACCCATCATAACATTATTGCTTAGTGACTGTTGTCAAATAGAACAGACCCATCATAACATGGTTGTATAGTGACTGTTGTCAAATAGAACAGACCCATCATAACATGGTTGTATAGTGACTGTTGTCAGATAGAACAGACCATTCATAACATGGTTGTATAGTGACTATAGTCAAATAGAACAGACCCATCATAACATGGTTGTATAGTGACTGTTGTCAAACAGAACAGACCCATCATAACATTGTTGAATAGTGACTGTTGTCAAATAGAACAGACCCATCATAACATGGTTGTATAGTGACTATAGTCAAATAGAACAGACCCATCATAACATGGTTGTATAGTGACTATAGTCATATAGAACACACCCATCATAACATGGTTGTATAGTGACTGTTGTCAAATAGAACAGACCCATCATAACATTGGTGAATAGTGACTGTTGTCAAACAGAACAGACCCATCACAACATGGTTGCATAGTGACTGTTGTCAAACAGAACAGACCCATCACAACATGGTTGCATAGTGACTGTTGTCAAACAGAACACACCCATCATAACATGGTTGCATAGTGACTGTTGTCAAACAGATCAGACCCATCATAACATGGTTGTATAGTGACTGTTGTCAGATAGAACAGACCCATCATAACATGGTTGTATAGTGACTGTTGTCAAACAGAAAAGACCCAACATAACATGGTTGCATAGTGACTGTTGTCAAACAGAACAAACCCATCATAACATGGTTGTATAGTGACTGTTGTCAAACAGAGCAGACCCATCATAACATGGTTGTATAGTGACTATTGTCAAACAGAAAAGACCCAACATAACATGGTTGCATAGTGACTGTTGTCAAACAGAACAGACCCATCATAACATGGTTGCATAGTGACTGTTGTCAAACAGAACAGACCCATCATAACATCGTTGTATAATGACTGTTGTCAAACAGAACAGACCCATCATAACATGGTTGCATAGTGACTGTTGTCAAACAGAACAGACCCATCATACCATGGTTGCATAGTGACTGTTGTCAAACAGAGCAGACCCATCATAACATGGTTGTATAGTGACTATTGTCAAACAGAAAAGACCCAACATAACATGGTTGCATAGTGACTGTTGTCAAACAGAACAGACCCATCATAACATGGTTGCATAGTGACTGTTGTCAAACAGAACAGACCCATCATAACATCGTTGTATAATGACTGTTGTCAAACAGAACAGACCCATCATAACATGGTTGCATAGTGACTGTTGTCAAACAGAACAGACCCATCATACCATGGTTGCATAGTGACTGTTGTCAAACAGAACAGACCCATCATAACATGGTTGCTTAGTGACTGTTGTCAAACAGAACACAGCATTACTGTCACCACCGCTAAACCTGTACCGTACACAGCATTACTGTCACCACCGCTTATCCTTTACCGTACACAGCATTACTGTCACCACCGCTAATCCTGTACCGTACACAGCATTACTGTCACCACCGCTAATTCTTTATCGTACACAGCATTACTGTCACCACCGCTAATCCTGTACCGTACACAGCATTACTTTCACCACCACTAATCCTTTACCGTACACAGCATTGTTGTCACCACCGCACATCCTGTACCGTACACAGCATTACTCTCACCACCGCTAATTCTGTACCGAACACAGCATTAGTATTACCACCGCTAATCCTGTACTGTACACAGCATTACTGTCACCACCGCACATCCTTTACCGTACAGAGCATTATTGTCACCACCACTAATTCTTTACCGTACACAGCATTACTGTCACCACCGCTAATCCTGTACCGTACACAGCATTACTGTTACCACCGCTAATCCTTTAACGTACTCAGCATTACCGTCACAAACACTAATTATTTACTGTACACAGCATTACTGTTAAAACCTCTAATCCTGTACCGTACACAGCATCACTGTCACCACCGCTAATCCTTTACCGCACACAGCATTACTGTTACCACCGCTAATCCTTTACCATACAAAGCATTATTGTCACCACCGCTAATCGTCTTCCGTACACAGCATTACTGTCACCACCGCACATCCTGTACCGTACACAGCATTACTCTCACCACCGCTAATCCTGTACCGAACACAGCATTACTATTACCACCGCTAATCCTTTTCCGTACACAGCATTACTGTCACCACCGCTTATCCTTTACCGTACACAGCATTATTGTCGCCACCACTAATTCTTTACCGTACACATTATTACTGTCACCACCGCTAATCCTGTACCGTACACAGCATTACTTTCACCACCGCTTATCCTTTACCGTACACAGCATTTCTGTCACCACCGCTAATCCTGTACCGTACACAGCATTACTGTCACCACCGCTTATCCTTTACCGTACAGAACATTACTGTCACCACCACTAATCCTGTACCTTACAGAGTATTACTGTCACCACCGCTAATCCTGTACCTTACAGAGTATTACTGTCACCACCGCTAATCCTTTACCATACACAGCATTACTGTCACCACCACTAGTCCTGTACCTTACAGAGTATTACTGTCACCACCGCTAATCCTGTACCTTACAGAGTATTACTGTCACCACCGCTAATCCTTTACCATACACAGCATTACTGTCACCACCGCTAATCCTTTACCATACACAGCATTAGCATTGGTGAGAGTAATGCTGTGTATGGTAAAAATAGCGGTGGTGACAGTAATGCTGTGTACGATAAAGGATTATCCTGTACCGTACACAGCATTACTGTCACCACCGCTAATTCCATTACCGTACACAGCATTACTGTCACCACCGCTAATCCTGTACCGTACACAGCATTACTGTCACCACCGCTAATTCCATTACCGTACACAGCATTACTGTCACCGCCGCTAATCCTGTACCGTACATAGCATTACTGTCACCACCGCTAATCCTGTACCTTACAGAGCATTACTGTCACCACAGCTAATCCTTTATCGTACACAGCATTACTGTCACCACCGCTAATCCTTTACCGTACACAGCATTACTGTCACCACCGCTGATGCTGTACCGTACAGAACATTACTGACACCACCGCTAATCCTGTACCATGCAGAGCATTACTGTCACCACCGCTAATGCTGTACCGTACAGAGCATTACTGTTACCACTGTTAATGCTGTACCGTACACAGCATTACTGTCACCACCGCTAATGCTGTACGGTACAGAGCATTACTGTCACCACCGCTAATGCTTTACTGTACACAGCATTACTGTCACCACCGCTAATGCTGTACCGTACAGAGCATTACTGTCACCACCGCTAATGCTGTACCGTACAGAGCATTACTGTCACCACCGTTAATGCTGTACCGTACATAGCATTACTGTCACCACCGCTAATGCTGTACCGTGCAGAGCATTACTGTCATCACCGCTAATGCTGTACCGTACAGAGCATTACTGTCACCACCGCCAATCCAGTAGTTTATATTATAGGCTTGTACAATGCAGAGGCCAGTTTACACTACACATACTGCTCTAATATATGTAAATGACATACTGTAATGTAAAGGCCAGTTTACACTACAGATACTGCGCCTGTCCATGTCAATGACATAATGTGAAGGCCACTTTACACTACACATACTCTGCCTGTCCATGTAAGTTACATAATGTAAAGGCCAGTGTACACTACACATACTGCGCCAATCCATGTAAATGACATACTGTACTGTAAAGGGCAGTTTAGACTACACATACTGCACCTGTCCATGTAAATGACATAATGTAAAGGGTTGTTTACACTACACATACTGCACCTGTCCATGTAAATTACATAACGTACTGTAAAGGGCAGTTTAGACTACACATACTGCACCTGTCCATGTAAATTACATAATGTAAAGGGTTGTTTACACTACACATACTGCACCTGTCCATGTAAATTACATAATGTAAAGGGCAGTTTAGACTACACATACTGCACCTGTCAATGTAAATGACATAATGTAAAGGGCAGTTTAGACTACACATACTGCACCTGTCCATGTAAATGACATAATGTAAAGGGCAGTTTAGACTACACATACTGCACCTGTCCATGTAAATGACATAATGTAAAGGGCAGTTTACACTACACATTTTTTTATGTTTTATTTAACCTTTATTTAACTAGGCAAGTCAGTCAAGAACAAATTCTTATTTACAATGACGGTCTACCCCGGCCAAACCTGGACAAAACTTGGGCCAATTGTGCGCCGCCCTATGGGACTCCCAATCACGTCCGGATATGTTACAGCCTGTATGCAACCACATGCTGCGCCAATCCATGTAAAGTACATATTGTAATGTAAAGGCCAGTTTACACTACACATACTGCGCCAATCCATGTAAATGACATATTGTAATGTAAAGGCCAGTTTACACATCACATACTGCGCCAATCCATGTAAATGACATATTGTAATGTAAAGGCCAGTTTACCCAACACATACTGCGCCAATCCATGTAAATGACATAATGTAAAGGGCACCTCTCAATGTAAAGGGCAGTTTACACTACACATGCCAATCATATGAGTTTACATCAACAGTCACACACATTCCTAATCTGTTCAGTCACTGAAATCCATTCTCATGTCATTTGTAGGGATTAATAGATTAGAATATTTAGAAAGGAATCAAGATGTACTGTATATGCTTATAGCCTAATAAACCCAAGACGGAGGAGGTGAGAGGCCACGTATTATGGTGGATTAGCTGTGGAATGTCCATCACTAGCTAAATCACTGGGTCTGCCAGGCTTCTTTAAAACCCTCAACATTAGCTTCATTCGGCATTATGACATTTCTTAGAAAGCTGCACAAAGACTTGTACTCACATGCCCATATCTGTTCAGGGACAAGCACAAGCAACCAGTCATTAGTGAGCATGCACGTGCTCTTGCAGAGGACTCAGGGCGTGCATGTGCAGAGTGCCAGTGAAATGTGAGTGCTGTGGACATGACGTGTGTGTGTGTTGTGTCTGTGTGTGCTTTTTTATTACAGTTTAATTGGAACCTGTAGACTCAGACATGTTTATTCAGTGTAGAACATTCTGATCCCAGGCTAGAACCACATACACACACACACACACACACACACACACACACACACACAGGGTAAAAGTATCTAGCTTGTAAAGCAGGTCAATGAATCCGTCATGTACATTTATCAATCCAGTGGTGTCTGAACGGTCTGGGTGGGTTTTCCATCAGACAGCCAACACCCGCTGAAAGAAACAGCCCTGCTACCTTTAGCAACTTCTCTGCTTCTTGAGAAAATGTTTCACATGCATATTCCGTACACTTACAGGGACATTCCCATGGAAATAAGTTTACATAAGTGATGTTTAAAAAAAAAAATCAACCCTGACGTTTGAAAACGTACAGACAAATGTACAGACTCCGTTCCCAACCTAAACACGTGCTATTTAAAGGGCCTGGCCGACACACAGAGTGCTTTTTGGAGTAGACCAAGGCAGTATAAATAGATCTCGAGGAGTGTAACAAGCAAAGGCTTCATCAGAAAATAATGTGTTTTACATCATTGCCTGGGCTGCCTGTGAGTGAAAATGGAGGCCTGTCTTTCCCTCTAATCCAACCATTATGGTTTGTACTAACGTTCTGCTTCCAGAATCCAACCATAATGGTTTGTACTAACGTTCTGCTTCCAGAATCCAACCATTATGGTTTGTACTAATGTTCTGCTTCCAGAATCCAACCATTACGGTTTGTACTAATGTTGTGCTTACAGAATCCAACCATTATGGTTTGTACTAATGTTCTGCTTCCAGAATACAACCATTATGGTTTGTACTAATGTTCTGCTTCCAGAATCCAACCATTATGGTTTGTGCTAATGTTCTGCTTCCAGAATCCAACTATTATGGTTTGTGCTAACGTTTTGCTTCCAGAATCCAACTATTATGGTTTGTACTAATGTTCTGCTTCCAGAATCAAACTATTATGGTTTGTACTAATGTTCTGCTTACAGAATCCAACCATTATGGTTTGTACTAACGTTCTGCTTACAGAATCCAACCATTATGGTTTGTACTAATGTTCTGCTTACAGAATCCAACCATTATGGTTTGTACTAATGTTCTGCTTCCAGAATACAACCATTATGGTTTGTACTAATGTTCTGCTTCCAGAATCCAACCATTATGGTTTGTGCTAATGTTCTGCTTCCAGAATCCAACTATTATGGTTTGTGCTAATGTTCTGCTTCCAGAATCCAACTATTATGGTTTGTACTAATGTTCTGCTTCCAGAATACAACCATTATGGTTTGTACTAATGTTCTGCTTCCAGAATACAACCATTATGGTTTGTACTAACGTTCTGCTTCCATAATACAACCATTATGGTTTGTACTAATGTTCTGCTTCCAGAATCCAACCATCCTAAAAGCTGTTATTTCCCCGCTCTTCTTTTTTCCCCTTTTACTCAGTAATAATGTTTATTTTGTTTTGCAGAGAAAAGCTGTCAACATGCAGACAAGATAAGTAGCTTTGAGGGGAGAGGAAAAGAGGGATCTAGGAGAGATACAGAGAGAGGGGGATAGAAAGTATCTAGGAGAAAGGGCAAAATGAGAAGAGCAGCTCTCCTCTCTTCCTCTAATCTCCTCTTCTCTTTTCCTCTCCTCCTCTCCTCTCCTCTCCTCTTCTCTCTTCCTCTCCTCCTGCTCTCATCTTCTCCTCTCCCCTCCTCCTCTCCTCTCTAGAGGTGGTAACTCTACAACAGGTATTCTGAGCTATTGTGAGATTGGCAGTTGTTCTACAGTGATTATTTGCTTGTTCACGCTGCCTGGTGGTGTTCCTAAATGTGCACTCTGAATTTTCCTCAAACAGTAAAGATATTTACGCAGAGAACAAACGTTAAAACCCAGAGCTAACTTAGTCTGTGATGTGTTCTTTGTCATGCTGGTATTCTTGGTTTCTCTGTTTCTGCCTCTTCCTCTGTGTCTGTGTGTGTGTGTGTGTGTGTGTGTGTGTGTGTGTGTGTGTGTGTGTGTGTGTGTGTGTGTGTGTGTGTGTGTGTGTGTGTTCTTACTAATAGCTTATTTAACATCAAGCTGCCTGCCTGCTGCCATTATATCATAGACACAAATAATGTTTTCTTAATCTGTAATTATTCTGCAATTGCAAGCCAGCTGCGAAAACACAATCAGGACTGGCACAGTGGATGGAACTGAAGAAAATAGCAGCTAAACTCTCTGACTTGGGCTTTTTCTAACAGTTGGAATGAAACTGCTTGGTGTTAGTCAGGCAGTTGTACAACACCTGATGATGCAAGGCCTCACTACTCCTCCATTTACACTGGATCCAATAGGTCTTCTCTCCTAATAACTCTGTCTGGCATAGAGAGGAGAGAAGAGGAGAGGAGAGACTGCAGGTTTAGCATTTCATGCATTTATCATTCCTGGTGCTGCATGTCTGGGCATTGTAGCGGAAACGTTTCCAGTGCAGGGTGAACGCAGTGGGAGTGAACGCAGTGGGAGGCTAGCAGGGAGGGAGGGAGGGAGGGCCATGCTTGGCTCTGTTGGCAACATGCCTCTGGATGTTGTGTTTGACGCATGTCACTCATTTCTACGCGAGGATGAAGCTATCACCATGGACAGCTGCTAGTGAGTCTCTGAGGCCTCAGCGACATTCCTCTCCTCATCGTTGGGTAGAAGCTGTGTAGGTAGGCTACAGATCTAGGTTCTCATGTAGTGTGACAGTTGAACTAAGCTCATGAGGCCTTTATAACTATTATTGTTAAAGAATCAATGGGTATATATCATTACTGTGAAAGTACAATTAACGATTGCCCCTTTAAGGGTATATCTGGCCTCAGATCAGATCAGTTTCTAAACTCAATCCATCCATCCATCACTCTCTCTCTCTCTCTCTCTCTCTCTCTCTCTCTCTCTCTCTCTCTCTCTCTCACCCCCTCATTGACTCTCTCTCTCTCACTCACTCTCCGCCATCTCTCTCTCCCCCTCTTTTTCCCTCTCTCTCACACTCACTCACTCTACCCCTCTCTCGCTCACTCCCCTTCTCTCTCCCTCTGTGTCTCTCACTCTCTCCTCTCTCTCGCTTTCTCACTCAAAAACTCACTCTACAACTCTCCAACTATCTCTCCCTCCTCTCTCTCTTTCACACACTCTCTCTCTCTCAATTAAATGTAAGTGCTTTATTGGCATGGGAAACATATGTCAACATTGCCAAAGCAAGTAAAATAGATAATAAAAAAAAAGTGGAATAAACAATAAAAAAAGGTACAGTTAGCGTTACACTCACAAAAGTTCCAAAATAATGAAAACATTTCAAAGTCATATTATGTGCAAATAGTTAAAGTACAAAAGGGAAAATAAATCAACATACATATGGGTTGTATTTACAATGGTGTTTGTTCTTCACTGGTTGCCCTTTTCTTGTGGCAACAGGTCACAAATCTTGCTGCTGTAATGTCACACTGTGGTATTTCACCCAGTAGATATGGGAGTTTATCAAAATTGGGTTTGTTTTCGAATTCTTTGTGGGTCTGTGTAATCTGAGGGAAATATGTGTCTCTAATATGGTCATACACTTGGCAGGAGGTTAGGAACTTTCTCTCTCCCCCTGTCTCTCTCTCACTCTCTCCCCTCTCTCTCTCTCTCTCTCTCTCTCTCTTAAATTCAAGCTCTTTATTGGCATGAAAAACATTGCGTCAATATTGCCAAAGCAACAATGTATACAATATACACAATAACATAAAATGGCAGTAAATAATAATACAATTAATAAAAAAAAAATAACAAAAATAAATGGTAACAGTCAATAGTAGAAATATAATAAATATAAAAGGCTAAACATGGGAAATGTAACTATAACTAACTAATAACTAACTAACTGTCATCCTCACCATTACATCAGTACTACAACTACCATCATCATTACTACTACTACTACCACCACCATCGTTAAACTGCTATCATTATCATCACCCCTACTACTTGTACCACTACTATTTGGAATAACAATAATAATAATAACAATAAGTAAGTTACTGCTTACTAACCAGAAGTTATTTTTCAGTGTTCCTCAGGCTATAGCAGGCAAATACATAGTTGCACCTTCGACCATGAGTATTTTTTGTTTTTCCTCTGGGTATAATAATTAAAAATTAGGAATAAATGTAGTAATTTCTGCGAATAATGAATCTCCTGGTGCGGAATATTTCTCACAGTAGAGGAGAAAGTGCATCTCTTTTTCTACCTCCCCTATCGTGCAGTGACCACATACACGCTCCTCTTTGGGCAGCCATGTGTCACGTCCTGGCCATAGATAGCCCTTTTGGCTGCTCTATGGTGGTTTTGGTCAGGACGTGAAAAGGGGTGTGTGTTTGTTCTATGTTATAATTTCTATGTTGGTTGGTTTGGGTTCCCAATTAGAGGCTGCTGTTAGTCGTTGTCTCTAATTGGGAATCCTATTTAGGTTGTTTAGTCCCCACCTGTGTGTGGGATATTGTTTATGTTCAGTGTGTTAGTTGCTGTTGTGCGCTACACGTTGAGTTACGATTGTTGTGTTCTTCCTTTTGTTTTGGTGAGTTCAACTAATAAATATGTTTTACTCAACCCGGCACGCTGCGCCTTGGTCCGTCTTTGAAGATCGTGACAGAATATCCCACCACACCAGGACCAAGCAGCGTGCAACCATGCAGGAACCCTGGAGCCAGGAGGGGGAGTATCGCCGTCCCAGAGAGATGGAAGCAGCGGCAGCAGAGCGGCGCTTCTATGAGGAGTAGTATGAGGGAACACAGCTGGCGATGAAGTCCGAGAGGCAGACAGGGAGTTTGGCTGGGCCAGGTTGGAGACCTGGGCCAGCTCCCGTGCTTACCAGAAGGAGCATCGCACTGGTAAGGCACCGTGTGAGGCGGTGAAACGCATGGTGTCACCAGTGCGTGTTCACAGCCCGGTGCGTGACATGCCAGCTTCCCGCATCTGTCGAGCTAAGGGGAGTGTGCAGCCTGGAAGGAGGGTGTCGGCTCAGCGCTCCTGGTCTCCGGTGCGCTTCCTTGGACCAGGATATCCTGCGCCGGCTCTGCGCCCTGTGTCTCGGTTCGCGCCACAGCCCGGTGCGCAACATTCCAGCTCCTCTCATCTGTGAGGCTAGGGTGAGTGAACAGCCTGGTAGAAGGGTGCCGGCTCCCTGCACCAGGTCCCCTGTGCGCATCGCGAGCTCAGCACGGCCTGTTCCTGCTCCCCGCACCAGATTCTCAGTGCGCATCATGAGCCCAGCACGGCCTGTTCCTGCTCCCTGCACCAGAATCCCAGTGCGCATCGCAAGCCCAGCACAGCCTGTTCCTGCTTCATGCACCAGGTCCCTGTGCGCATCGCAAGCCCAGCACAGCCTGTTCCTGCTTCACGCACCAGGTCCCCTGTGCGCATCGAGAGAATGCGCACAGGGGCACGTCCTGTCCCTGCTCCACGCACCAGGCCTCTAAGATGGCATCCCAGCCTGGTACGTACTGTTCTTGCTCCACGTACCGGGCCTCCAGTGCGTCTTCACCGAACGCCGCCAAAGGCGAGGACCCACCGAGAGACCCCTCCCAGTGACTTTTGGCGCGGTCGGAGTCCGCGCCTTTGCGAGGGGTACTGTCACGTTCTGGCCATAGATAGCCCTTTTGGCTGCTCTATGGTGGTTTTGGTCAGGATGTGAGCAGGGGTGTGTTTGTTCTATGTTATAATTTCTATGTTGGTTGGTTTGGGTTCCCAATTAGAGGCAGCTGTTAGTCATTGTCTCTAATTGGGAATCCTATTTAGGTTGTTTAGTCCCCACCTGTGTGTGGGATATTGTTTATGTTCAGTGTGTTAGTTGCTGTTGTGCGCTACACGTTGAGTTACGATCGTTGTGTTCTTCCTTTTGTTTTGAGTTCAACTAATAAATATGTTTTACTCAACCCGGCACGCTGCGCCTTGGTCCGTCTTTGAAGATCGTGGACAGAATATCCCACCACACCAGGACCAAGCAGCGTGCAACCATGCAGGAACCCTGGAGCCAGGAGGGGAGTATCGCCGTCCCAGAGAGATGGAAGCAGCGGCAGCAGAGCGGCGCTTCTATGAGGAGTAGTATGAGGGAACACAGCTGGCGATGAAGTCCGAGAGGCAGACAGGGAGTTTGGCTGGGCCAGGTTGGAGACCTGGGCCAGCTCCCGTGCTTACCAGAAGGAGCATCGCACTGGTAAGGCACCGTGTGAGGCGGTGAAAGCATGGTGTCACCAGTGCGTGTTCACAGCCCGGTGCGTGACATGCCAGCTTCCCGCATCTGTCGAGCTAAGGGGAGTGTGCAGCCTGGAAGGAGGGTGTCGGCTCAGCGCTCCTGGTCTCCGGTGCGCTTCCTTGGACCAGGATATCCTGCGCCGGCTCTGCGCCCTGTGTCTCCGGTTCGCGCCCACAGCCCGGTGCGCAACATTCCAGCTCCTCTCATCTGTGAGGCTAGGGTGAGTGAACAGCCTGGTAGAAGGGTGCCGGCTCCCTGCACCAGGTCTCCTGCGCATCGCGAGCTCAGCACGGCCTGTTCCTGCTCCCGCACCAGATTCTCAGTGCGCATCATGAGCCCAGCACGGCCTGTTCCTGCTCCCTGCACCAGAATCCCAATGCGCATCGCAAGCCCAGCACAGCCTGTTCCTGCTTCATGCACCAGGTCCCCTGTGCGCATCGCAAGCCCAGCACAGCCTGTTCCTGCTTCACGCACCAGGTCCCCTGTGCGCATCGAGAGAATGCGCACAGGGGCACGTCCTGTCCCTGCTCCACGCACCAGGCCTCTAAGATGGCATCCCAGCCTGGCATACGTGCTGTTCTTGCTCCACGTGCCGGGCCTCCAGTGCGTCTTCACCGAGCCGCCAAAGGCGAGGACCCACCGAGAGACCCCTCCCAGTGACTTTTGGGCGCGGTCGGAGTCCGCGCCTTTGCGAGGGGTACTGTCACGTTCTGGCCATAGATAGCCCTTTTGGCTGCTCTATGGTGGTTTTGGTCAGGATGTGAGCAGGTGTGTGTTTGTTCTATGTTATAATTTCTATGTTGGTTGGTTTGGGTTCCCAATTAGAGGCAGCTGTTAGTCATTGTCTCTAATTGGGAATCCTATTTAGGTTGTTTAGTCCCCACCTGTGTGTGGGATATTGTTTATGTTCAGTGTGTTAGTTGCTGTTGTGCGCTACACGTTGAGTTACGATCGTTGTGTTCTTCCTTTTGTTTTGAGTTCAACTAATAAATATGTTTTACTCAACCCGGCACGCTGCGCCTTGGTCCGTCTTTGAAGATCGTGACAGAATATCCCACCACACCAGGACCAAGCAGCGTGCAACCATGCAGGAACCCTGGAGCCAGGAGGGGGAGTATCGCCGTCCCAGAGAGATGGAAGCAGCGGCAGCAGAGCGGCGCTTCTATGAGGAGTAGTATGAGGGAACACAGCTGGCGATGAAGTCCGAGAGGCAGACAGGGAGTTTGGCTGGGCCAGGTTGGAGACCTGGGCCAGCTCCCGTGCTTACCAGAAGGAGCATCGCACTGGTAAGGCACCGTGTGAGGCGGTGAAACGCATGGTGTCACCAGTGCGTGTTCACAGCCCGGTGCGTGACATGCCAGCTTCCCGCATCTGTCGAGCTAAGGGGAGTGTGCAGCCTGGAAGGAGGGTGTCGGCTCAGCGCTCCTGGTCTCCGGTGCGCTTCCTTGGACCAGGATATCCTGCGCCGGCTCTGCGCCCTGTGTCTCCGGTTCGCGCCCACAGCCCGGTGCGCAACATTCCAGCTCCTCTCATCTGTGAGGCTAGGGTGAGTGAACAGCCTGGTAGAAGGGTGCCGGCTCCCTGCACCAGGTCCCCTGTGCGCATCGCGAGCTCAGCACGGCCTGTTCCTGCTCCCCGCACCAGATTCTCAGTGCGCATCATGAGCCCAGCACGGCCTGTTCCTGCTCCCTGCACCAGAATCCCAGTGCGCATCGCAAGCCCAGCACAGCCTGTTCCTGCTTCATGCACCAGGTCCCCTGTGCGCATCGCAAGCCCAGCACAGCCTGTTCCTGCTTCACGCACCAGGTCCCCTGTGCGCATCGAGAGAATGCGCACAGGGGCACGTCCTGTCCCTGCTCCACGCACCAGGCCTCTAAGATGGCATCCCAGCCTGGTACGTACTGTTCTTGCTCCACGTACCGGGCCTCCAGTGCGTCTTCACCGGAGCCGCCGCCAAAGGCGAGGACCCACCCGAGAGACCCCTCCCAGTGACTTTGGGGCGCGGTCGGAGTCCGCGCCTTTGCGAGGGGTACTGTCACGTTCTGGCCATAGATAGCCCTTTTGGCTGCTCTATGGTGGTTTTGGTCAGGATGTGAGCAGGGGTGTGTTTGTTCTATGTTATAATTTCTATGTTGGTTGGTTTGGGTTCCCAATTAGAGGCAGCTGTTAGTCATTGTCTCTAATTGGGAATCCTATTTAGGTTGTTTAGTCCCCACCTGTGTGTGGGATATTGTTTATGTTCAGTGTGTTAGTTGCTGTTGTGCGCTACACGTTGAGTTACGATCGTTGTGTTCTTCCTTTTGTTTTGAGTTCAACTAATAAATATGTTTTACTCAACCCGGCACGCTGCGCCTTGGTCCGTCTTTGAAGATCGTGACAGAATATCCCACCACACCAGGACCAAGCAGCGTGCAACCATGCAGGAACCCTGGAGCCAGGAGGGGGAGTATCGCCGTCCCAGAGAGATGGAAGCAGCGGCAGCAGAGCGGCGCTTCTATGAGGAGTAGTATGAGGGAACACAGCTGGCGATGAAGTCCGAGAGGCAGACAGGGAGTTTGGCTGGGCCAGGTTGGAGACCTGGGCCAGCTCCCGTGCTTACTAGAAGGAGCATCGCACTGGTAAGGCACCGTGTGAGGCGGTGAAACGCATGGTGTCACCAGTGCGTGTTCACAGCCCGGTGCGTTACATGCCAGCTTCCCGCATCTGTCGAGCTAAGGGGAGTGTGCAGCCTGGAAGGAGGGTGTCGGCTCAGCGCTCCTGGTCTCCGGTGCGCTTCCTGACCAGGATATCCTGCGCCGGCTCTGCGCCCTGTGTCTCCGGTTCGCGCCCACAGCCCGGTGCGCAACATTCCAGCTCCTCTCATCTGTGAGGCTAGGGTGAGTGAACAGCCTGGTAGAAGGGTGCCGGCTCCCTGCACCAGGTCTCCTGTGCGCATCGCGAGCTCAGCACGGCCTGTTCCTGCTCCCGCACCAGATTCTCAGTGCGCATCATGAGCCCAGCACGGCCTGTTCCTGCTCCCTGCACCAGAATCCCAGTGCGATCGCAAGCCCAGCACAGCCTGTTCCTGCTTCATGCACCAGGTCCCTGTGCGCATCGCAAGCCCAGCACAGCCTGTTCCTGCTTCACGCACCAGGTCCCCTGTGCGCATCGAGAGAATGCGCACAGGGGCACGTCCTGTCCCTGCTCCACGCACCAGGCCTCTAAGATGGCATCCCAGCCTGGTACGTACTGTTCTTGCTCCACGTACCGGGCCTCCAGTGCGTCTTCACCGGAGCCGCCGCCAAAGGCGAGGACCCACCCGAGAGACCCCTCCCAGTGACTTTTGGGCGCGGTCGGAGTCCGCGCCTTTGCGGGGGAGGGGTACTGTCACGTTCTGGCCATAGATAGCCCTTTTGGCTGCTCTATGGTGGTTTTGGTCAGGATGTGAGCAGGGGTGTGTTTGTTCTATGTTATAATTTCTATGTTGGTTGGTTTGGGTTCCCAATTAGAGGCAGCTGTTAGTCATTGTCTCTAATTGGGAATCCTATTTAGGTTGTTTAGTCCCCACCTGTGTGTGGGATATTGTTTATGTTCAGTGTGTTAGTTGCTGTTGTGCGCTACACGTTGAGTTACGATCGTTGTGTTCTTCCTTTTGTTTTGAGTTCAACTAATAAATATGTTTTACTCAACCCGCACGCTGCGCCTTGGTCCGTCTTTGAAGATCGTGACAGAATATCCCACCACACCAGGACCAAGCAGCGTGCAACCATGCAGGAACCCTGGAGCCAGGAGGGGGAGTATCGCCGTCCCAGAGAGATGGAAGCAGCGGCAGCAGAGCGGCGCTTCTATGAGGAGTAATATGAGGGAACACAGCTGGCGATGAAGTCCGAGAGGCAGACAGGGAGTTTGGCTGGGCCAGGTTGGAGACCTGGGCCAGCTCCGTGCTTACTAGAAGGAGCATCGCACTGGTAAGGCACCGTGTGAGGCGGTGAACGCATGGTGTCACCAGTGCGTGTTCACAGCCCGGTGCGTTACATGCCAGCTTCCGCATCTGTCGAGCTAAGGGAGTGTGCAGCCTGGAAGGAGGGTGTCGGCTCAGCGCTCCTGGTCTCCGGTGCGCTTCCTTGGACCAGGATATCCTGCGCCGGCTCTGCGCCCTGTGTCTCCGGTTCGCGCCCACAGCCCGGTGCGCAACATTCCAGCTCCTCTCATCTGTGAGGCTAGGGTGAGTGAACAGCCTGGTAGAAGGGTGCCGGCTCCCTGCACCAGGTCTCCTGTGCGCATCGCGAGCTCAGCACGGCCTGTTCCTGCTCCCCGCACCAGATTCTCAGTGCGCATCATGAGCCCAGCACGGCCTGTTCCTGCTCCCTGCACCAGAATCCCAGTGCGCATCGCAAGCCCAGCACAGCCTGTTCCTGCTTCATGCACCAGGTCCCCTGTGTGCATCGCAAGCCCAGCACAGCCTGTTCCTGCTTCACGCACCAGGTCCCCTGTGCATCGAGAGAATGCGCACAGGGGCACGCCCTGTCCCTGCTCCACGCACCAGGCCTCTAAGATGGCATCCCAGCCTGGTACGTACTGTTCTTGCTCCACGTACCGGGCCTCCAGTGCGTCTTCACCGGAGCCGCCGCCAAAGGCGAGGACCCACCCGAGAGACCCCTCCCAGTGACTTTTGGGCGCGGTCGGAGTCCGCGCCTTTGCGGGGGTACTGTCACGTTCTGGCCATAGATAGCCCTTTTGGCTGCTCTATGGTGGTTTTGGTCAGGATGTGAGCAGGTGTGTGTTTGTTCTATGTTATAATTTCTATGTTGGTTGGTTTAGTTCCCAATTAGAGGCAGCTGTTAGTCATTGTCTCTAATTGGGAATCCTATTTAGGTTGTTTAGTCCCCACCTGTGTGTGGGATATTGTTTATGTTCAGTGTGTTAGTTGCTGTTGTGCGCTACACGTTGAGTTACGATCGTTGTGTTCTTCCTTTTGTTTTGAGTTCAACTAATAAATATGTTTTACTCAACCCGCACGCTGCGCCTTGGTCCGTCTTTGAAGATCGTGGACAGAATATCCCACCACACCAGGACCAAGCAGCGTGCAACCATGCAGGAACCCTGGAGCCAGGAGGGAGTATCGCCGTCCCAGAGAGATGGAAGCAGCGGCAGCAGAGCGGCGCTTCTATGAGGAGTAGTATGAGGGAACACAGCTGGCGATGAAGTCCGAGAGGCAGACAGGGAGTTTGGCTGGGCCAGGTTGGAGACCTGGGCCAGCTCCCGTGCTTACCAGAAGGAGCATCGCACTGGTAAGGCACCGTGTGAGGCGGTGAAACGCATGGTGTCACCAGTGCGTGTTCACAGCCCGGTGCGTGACATGCCAGCTTCCCGCATCTGTCGAGCTAAGGGGAGTGTGCAGCCTGGAAGGAGGGTGTCGGCTCAGCGCTCCTGGTCTCCGGTGCGCTTCCTTGGACCAGGATATCCTGCGCCGGCTCTGCGCCCTGTGTCTCCGGTTCGCGCCCACAGCCCGGTGCGCAACATTCCAGCTCCTCTCATCTGTGAGGCTAGGGTGAGTGAACAGCCTGGTAGAAGGGTGCCGGCTCCCTGCACCAGGTCCCCAGCGCATCGCGAGCTCAGCACGGCCTGCTCCTGCTCCCGCACCAGATTCTCAGTGCGCATCATGAGCCCAGCACGGCCTGTTCCTGCTCCCTGCACCAGAATCCCAGTGCGCATCGCAAGCCCAGCACAGCCTGTTCCTGCTTCATGCACCAGGTCCCCAGCGCATCGCAAGCCCAGCACAGCCTGTTCCTGCTTCACGCACCAGGTCCCCAGCGCATCGAGAGAATGCGCACAGGGGCACGCCCTGTCCCTGCTCCACGCACCAGGCCTCTAAGATGGCATCCCAGCCTGGTACGCACTGTTCTTGCTCCACGCATCGGGCCTCCAGTGCGTCTTCACCGGAGCCGCCGCCAAAGGCGAGGACCCACCGAGAGACCCCTCCCAGTGACTTTTGGGCGCGGTCGGAGTCCGCGCTTTGGGGGGGGTACTGTCACGTTCTGGCCATAGATAGCCCTTTGGCTGCTCTATGGTGGTTTTGGTCAGGATGTGAGCAGGGTGTGTTTGTTCTATGTTATAATTTCTATGTTGGTTGGTTTGGGTTCCCAATTAGAGGCAGCTGTTAGTCATTGTCTCTAATTGGGAATCCTATTTAGGTTGTTTAGTCCCCACCTGTGTGTGGGATATTGTTTATGTTCAGTGTGTTAGTTGCTGTTGTGCGCTACACGTTGAGTTACGATCGTTGTGTTCTTCCTTTTGTTTTGAGTTCAACTAATAAATATGTTTTACTCAACCCGCACGCTGCGCCTTGGTCCGTCTTTGAAGATCGTGACAGAATATCCCACCACACCAGGACCAAGCAGCGTGCAACCATGCAGGAACCCTGGAGCCAGGAGGGGAGTATCGCCGTCCCAGAGAGATGGAAGCAGCGGCAGCAGAGCGGCGCTTCTATGAGGAGTAGTATGAGGGAACACAGCTGGCGATGAAGTCCGAGAGGCAGACAGGGAGTTTGGCTGGGCCAGGTTGGAGACCTGGGCCAGCTCCCGTGCTTACCAGAAGGAGCATCGCACTGGTAAGGCACCGTGTGAGGCGGTGAAACGCATGGTGTCACCAGTGCGTGTTCACAGCCCGGTGCGTGACATGCCAGCTTCCGCATCTGTCGAGCTAAGGGAGTGTGCAGCCTGGAAGGAGGGTGTCGGCTCAGCGCTCCTGGTCTCCGGTGCGCTTCCTTGGACCAGGATATCCTGCGCCGGCTCTGCGCCCTGTGTCTCCGGTTCGCGCCCACAGCCCGGTGCGCAACATTCCAGCTCCTCTCATCTGTGAGGCTAGGGTGAGTGAACAGCCTGGTAGAAGGGTGCCGGCTCCCTGCACCAGGTCCCCAGCGCATCGCGAGCTCAGCACGGCCTGTTCCTGCTCCCCGCACCAGATTCTCAGTGCGCATCATGAGCCCAGCACGGCCTGTTCCTGCTCCCTGCACCAGAATCCCAGTGCGCATCGCAAGCCCAGCACAGCCTGTTCCTGCTTCATGCACCAGGTCCCCAGCGCATCGCAAGCCCAGCACAGCCTGTTCCTGCTTCACGCACCAGGTCCCTGTGCGCATCGAGAATGCGCACAGGGCACGCCCTGTCCCTGCTCCACGCACCAGGCCTCTAAGATGGCATCCCAGCCTGGTACGTACTGTTCTTGCTCCACGTACCGGGCCTCCAGTGCGTCTTCACCGGAGCCGCCGCCAAAGGCGAGGACCCACCCGAGAGACCCCTCCCAGTGACTTTTGGGCGCGGTCGGAGTCCGCGCCTTTGCGGGGGTACTGTCACGTTCTGGCCATAGATAGCCCTTTTGGCTGCTCTATGGTGGTTTTGGTCAGGATGTGAGCAGGGTGTGTTTGTTCTATGTTATAATTTCTATGTTGGTTGGTTTAGTTCCCAATTAGAGGCAGCTGTTAGTCATTGTCTCTAATTGGGAATCCTATTTAGGTTGTTTAGTCCCCACCTGTGTGTGGGATATTGTTTATGTTCAGTGTGTTAGTTGCTGTTGTGCGCTACACGTTGAGTTACGATCGTTGTGTTCTTCCTTTTGTTTTGAGTTCAACTAATAAATATGTTTTACTCAACCCGGCACGCTGCGCCTTGGTCCGTCTTTGAAGATCGTGACAGAATATCCCACCACACCAGGACCAAGCAGCGTGCAACCATGCAGGAACCCTGGAGCCAGGAGGGAGTATCGCCGTCCCAGAGAGATGGAAGCAGCGGCAGCAGAGCGGCGCTTCTATGAGGAGTAGTATGAGGGAACACAGCTGGCGACGAAGTCCGAGAGGCAGACAGGGAGTTTGGCTGGGCAGGTTGGAGACCTGGGCCAGCTCCCGTGCTTACCAGAAGGAGCATCGCACTGGTAAGGCACCGTGTGAGGCGGTGAAACGCATGGTGTCACCAGTGCGTGTTCACAGCCCGGTGCGTGACATGCCAGCTTCCCGCATCTGTCGAGCTAAGGGGAGTGTGCAGCCTGGAAGGAGGGTGTCGGCTCAGCGCTCCTGGTCTCCGGTGCGCTTCCTTGGACCAGGATATCCTGCGCCGGCTCTGCGCCCTGTGTCTCCGGTTCGCGCCCACAGCCCGGTGCGCAACATTCCAGCTCCTCTCATCTGTGAGGCTAGGGTGAGTGAACAGCCTGGTAGAAGGGTGCCGGCTCCCTGCACCAGGTCCCCTGTGCGCATCGCGAGCTCAGCACGGCCTGTTCCTGCTCCCCGCACCAGATTCTCAGTGCGCATCATGAGCCCAGCACGGCCTGTTCCTGCTCCCTGCACCAGAATCCCAGTGCGCATCGCAAGCCCAGCACAGCCTGTTCCTGCTTCATGCACCAGGTCCCCTGTGCGCATCGCAAGCCCAGCACAGCCTGTTCCTGCTTCACGCACCAGGTCCCCTGTGCGCATCGAGAGAATGCGCACAGGGGCACGTCCTGTCCCTGCTCCACGCACCAGGCCTCTAAGATGGCATCCCAGCCTGGTACGCACTGTTCTTGCTCCACGCATGCCGGGCCTCCAGTGCGTCTTCACCGGAGCCGCCAAAGGCGAGGACCCACCGAGAGACCCCTCCCAGTGACTTTTGGGCGCGGTCGGAGTCCGCGCTTTGCGGGGTACTGTCACGTTCTGGCCATAGATAGCCCTTTTGGCTGCTCTATGGTGGTTTTGGTCAGGATGTGAGCAGGGGTGTGTTTGTTCTATGTTATAATTTCTATGTTGGTTGGTTTAGGTTCCCAATTAGAGGCAGCTGTTAGTCATTGTCTCTAATTGGGAATCCTATTTAGGTTGTTTAGTCCCCACCTGTGTGTGGGATATTGTTTATGTTCAGTGTGTTAGTTGCTGTTGTGCGCTACACGTTGAGTTACGATCGTTGTGTTCTTCCTTTTGTTTTGAGTTCAACTAATAAATATGTTTTACTCAACCCGGCACGCTGCGCCTTGGTCCGTCTTTGAAGATCGTGACACCATGTCTTTATATGTCTGACTGTTTCTATTACCAATCGGTGGTCACTCAGCCTGTACTTGATAAGGATCTGTCTCTGCTTCGAATCTCCGACAGAGTAGAGATAATGAGCCAATTCATAATCTCTGTTTAGGGCCAAATAGCAATTTAGTCGGCTTTGGGATTTTGTTTCGTTTTTCCAATGTTGTAGATATAAGTCCTTTGATCGGTTCATGATTTAGTTCATTTGAATGATTTATTTGGTTGGTTAGGTCCAACACCAGCTGACTGAGAGGGCTTGTTTCTGGGCTCAGCTCTTTGGTTGGAAGTGCTTTAAATCAGAGACATGAATTTGGACTTGAATTTAAGTGTAGCCAACATGTTAATGATCTTTTTTGTATTTTCAATACCAGTGGAATGCGGGGCAGTTCTGCCCTACATGCATTAGTTGGTGTATTTCTTTGGACTTGTAGAATCTTCTGACAGAATTCTGCATGTAGAGCTTCAATTGGGTGTTTGTCCCACATTTTAAAGTCCAGTTTATTGAGTGGCCCCCAAACCTCACTTTCGTAAAGAGCTATTGGTAGGATTACCTGTGAAATATTTTGATCCAAATTCTAATTGGAATGTTGATTTAGTATAATTTCATTTTGATTGCAAAGTTTCCCATTGCTGATTTAGTCAGACCAAGGTATGAGTAATTTTGTTGTTCAAGGTGAATTTGTGTTTCTGACATCTGGGTCTTTTTTTAAGTAGTTTATTTTTTTTTCTGCCAGGGCCCAATTATGTCAATATTGCTCTAGAATGTTAAAGTTCTGTTGAACACCTTCTTTGGTGATAGTTACCTCTGTCTCTCTCACTCTCTCTCTGTCAGTCACTCATCACTGACTCTCGCTCGTTCACTCACTCTCTCACTCTCTCACTCTCCCCCTCTCTTTCTCCCTTACTCACTCACTCTCCCTTGCTATTTCTCTCTCCCTCTCTCACTAACTCACTCTCCCTCTGTCTCTCTTTATCTCCCTCACTCACTAACTCTCCTACTCTCACTCCCTCTCCCCCTCTCTTTTCTCTCTCACCCACTCTCTCTCTCCCTCTCTTTAGCTCTCTCTCTCACTCTCACCCTCTCTCTCTTTCACTCACTCACTCAAGCTCTCACAATACAAGTTACAGATACTACAATCAAGGCATGAGCACAGGAAATACACAAAGACAAATACAAAAACATAACTATAAAAAAACAACCACATTCCTAAGTGAAGAGGTCCTCTAGAGCGGGGGTGGGTTAGAAGTGACAGGATCATTTATCTCCTCGCCCACGACAAATGTTCCTGAGTTACATTGTGGCCGTTGAGAAATGAATCCTTACAGTAATTCACAGCACTACACATGCAGAGCTAAAATTACACTGCGGGATCAGAATGAAATGTTGACCAACACTGCTGGCGTAGCATATCACTCTCAATGTGACACACACGCACACAAAAACACAACGATTGCTAGTGCCACCACTGCACATGAATGGAAATAAATGTCCAGAGTGCCTGAGGTTTTGAACGTGGCCACGGGTTAGGAGTGAATGATTAATCTTTCATATTTGGACGCTCTCCTCCGTCCGCAGCAGCTCACAGACTGTCCAGACAGCTGCTAGTAATTTGCCTTGTTGCCCCCCAGCCACCGCATCCCATTGCATGATGCTCAAGCAGCATGTATGTGACGCATGGCTTATCAGCCCTTCCTCTCACGGTCCACAGTTATTCTTAGCCACATCGCCTCTTTATTTTTAGTCACGCTGGGTCTCTGGCTCATTGAAGTCATCTGTGTGTGTGTGTCTGTGTCCCTCCCTCCCTCTCAGCGCTGACTTATTTAAGGGTTTTACCCTGGGTCTTTAAAGCCCAGAACCTCACCACAGACCATAATCGAATAGAGGGAAGAATGCCTCCTCTTTGGCATTGTTTCGTGTGTGTGTGTGTATATGTGTGTTGACTCAGGGTCCCACTGAAATGGTTCCACACACACACACATTGTCTGATTTCACAGTGTGTCTGACTCCCTCTGACTGGCGGAGGAGGTAGAATGATTTGGACATAAATAAATTCCACCTGTGTGCAATCTAAGTGTCACATGATCTGTCACATGTTTTCAGTATATATACACCTGTTTTGAAAGGCCCCATAGTCTGCAACACCACTAAGCAAGGGGCACCACCATGCTAGCGGCACCATGAAGACCAAGGAGCTCTCCAAACAGGTCAGGGACAAAGTTGTGGAGAAGTACATATCAGGGTTGGGTAATAAAAAAATGTCAGAAACTTTGAACATCCCACGTAGCACCATTAAATCCATTATTATGTTTTTTTTAGAATATGGCACCACAACAAACCTGCCAAGAGAGAGCCGCCCACCAAAACTCATGGACCAGGCAATGAGGGTTGGGTAATAAAAAAATGTCAGAAACTTTGAACATCCCACGTAGCACCATTAAATCCATTATTATGTTTTTTTTAGAATATGGCACCACAACAAACCTGCCAAGAGAGAGCCGCCCACCAAAACTCATGGACCAGGCAATGAGGGCATTAATCAGAGAGGCAACAAAGAGACCAAAGATAACCCTGAAGGAGCTGCAAAGCTCCACAGCGGAGATTGGAGTATCTGTCCATAAGACCATTTTAAGCCGTACACTCCACAGAGCTGGGCTTTATGGAAGAGTCGCCATTAAAAAGCCATTGCTTAAAGAAAAAAATAAGCAAACACATTTAGTTTTCGCCAAAAGGTATGTGGGAGACTCCCCAAACATATGGAAGAAGGTACTCTGGTCAGATGAGACTAAAATTGATATTTTAGGCCATCAAGGAAAACGCAATGTCTGGTGCAAATCCAACACTTCTCATCACCTCGAGAACAACATCCCCACAGTGAAGCATGGTGGTGGCAGCATCATGCTGTGGGGATGTTTTTCATAGGCAGGGACTGGGAAACTGGTCAGAATTGAAGGAATGATGGATGGTGCTAAATACAGGGAAATTCTTGAGGGAAACCTGTGTCAGTCTGCCAGAGATTTGAGACTGGGACGGAGGTTCACCTTCCAGCAGGACAATGACCCTAAGCATACTGCTAAAACAACACTTGCGTGGTTTAAGGGGAAACATTTACATATCTTGGAATGGCCTAGTCAAAGCCCAGACCTCAATCCAATTGAGAATCTGTGGTATGACTTAAAGATTGCTGTACACTAGCGGAACCCATCCAATTTGAAGGAGCTGGAGCAGTTTTGCCTTGAAGAATAGGCAAAAATCCCAGTGGCTAGATGTACCAAGCTTATAGAGACATACCCCAAGAGACTTGCAGCTGTAATTGCTGCAAAAGGTGGCTCTACAAAGTATTGACTTTGGGGGGTTAATAGTTATGCACACTCAAGTTTTCAATTTTTTTGTCTTATTTCTTGTTTATTTCACAAAAAAATATTTTGCATCTTCAAAGTGGTAGGCATGTTGTGTAAATCAAATGATACAAACCCCCAAAAATCTATTTTAATTCCAGGTTGTAAGGCAACAAAATAGGAAAAATGCCAAGGGGGTGAATACTTTTGCAAGCCGCTGTACGTTCTCCAAACATCAAATTCTGAATTGTTTTTGTTGCTCCTGCTGCTCTGTATGGTTCCATTTCTCCAAACGTCAACTTTCAAGGTTAAAGGTTAAATTTAGCTACTCATTCCAAATGGTTAAGGTAAGGGTAAGGTTTGGGATAGGGTAAAAAAACAAAAACAGTGTCCACTGAGATCAAACACGCAACTTTCTGATCCAGAGTCATCCACAACATTGAAGCAAAACCCAAAGCCTACTTGAAAGTAATAACGTTCACTGGTGCCCCTAGTGTTCGGTTTTGAAGGCATTTCTCGATGTCCTCAGGACATGGATAGACGTCCAATTTCGATGTCAATCTTGAACGATCTCCCTGCTGTCAAAGCCTTCTGAGTTGAATAGAGACTATGATCTGGGCACTGGAAAAGTGTTTAAAAACTCACCAGTGACAGCACAAAGGGAGAGAAACCAAATTCTTGATGAATCTTGGTTTCTGCTGTCAAAACGTTTTTGCGTGAATGGCATTTGTGCTAGTTGAGCCAAGCTTAATCCTAGTGCTGTAAGCGTTCTCTCTCACTAGGGGTAGAGTGAGCAGAGAAATGAAGACAGGGAGATAGGGAGAACGAGGGGAGACAGAAAAAGAGGGATGGAGAGGGGTAAAGAGAGAGGGGAAGGATAATGAGATAGAGAGGGAGAGCGAGGGGTGGGAGAAGAAGAGGGATGGAGAGAGGAAGAGAGAGAAGGGGGAAATAGATTACAGGGGAGAGGGAGAGAGAAAGACAGTGGCTTAACTTACCCCATGGTAAACATTTTGAGTATATTAGCCCACACCTACAAGGATGCAGTTTCATGCTAGGTTTAGGACCTCATTTTGAAGCTTATAGAGACCACAACTGATCTATAGAACAATCGTAACATTCTCTATTTTGGTTTAGAATCATGAAACCTCTAACACAGCTATTCCCAAACTGGGGTAGGGGGTACGCGCAATGCCATCAGGGTTACGCCAAATAAAAATGTGATTCACATTTTTTTTATAAAATAAAATTAAACCATCTAGTGTTCAGCGAAATAACAACACAATGTCAAATACAGGTAGCCTAGTCAAATAATTAACATCCAATCACATTAACTGTTACTCTCTTGCAGGAATTCCACTATGTAGCCAAACGTAGTTGCTGCTCATTCCGTTTGCTCGAAAATTGATAAATAGTTATAAAAAAGTAAGGCCTGCGTCCATAGAGACACATACCAGCTCTACTGGTAGTACTGCTACTACCAGCAGTACTACACCTGCACCTGTCGATGACACAAGTTGTTCTGCATCCACGAGCACATCCAATGCTAGCATCAGCAATTCTACATTTGTTGTTAGCCCAGCTAGCATGGACACAGACAGTTGTGAATCTGATGCAGTCGAAGAGCTACTGCCCCTTACTTGGGAAAGCACCGAACAACAGACAGGGACGTTGGACCATCGAAGAGGCGCAAATATGATGAGAACTACATTGAATTTGGGTTCACTTATATTGGGAGTAGTGCCTTTCCTCAGCCACTGTGTGTTACCTGTGCAAAAGTACTATCTCACAAATCGATTAAACCTTCACTCTTGCGCAGACATTTAGAAACAAAACATGACAATTTGAAAAATAAGCCACGGGAGTTTTTTGAGAGAGAATTAAGACGAATTTCGAGTAGTAAGACATGTATAAAAGCAAAAGATACCATTAATAAGAAGGGGCTAGAAGCATCTTCTATGGTGAACTTCTGAGTGGCTAGGACAGGCATGCACCATACTATTGTGGAGGACTTAATTCTTCCTGCTGCCACGGATATGGCTGGAACATGCTGGGGAAAAGGACCAAAAAACTATACAGACAATTCCTTCATCAAACAACACTGTTTCAAGATGCATCAGTGACATGGCAGGAGATGTTTTGAAACAATTACTGCTTTGCATAGAAGCCAGTGAATTCTATGCGTTACAGCTGGATGAGTCAACAGACGTGGCAGGCCTGGGACAGCTCCTGGTATATAAAAAACATCACCCTGTCGTCCAGTACTTCAAAAATATCCTCTCATGTTGTCCTGATTTCCAGTGGTTTGCAGAAGAGGATGTCTTCCTTAATTGAACCCCCATAAATGTAACGGACATATACCAGGAGCTGTGTCAGGCCCACCACGTCTGTTGACTCATCCAGCTGTAACGCATAGAATTCACTGGCTTGTATTCACTGCCTGTCCTAGCCTCTCGGTAGCTCACCATATAAGACGCTTCTAGCCCCTTCTTATTAATGGTATCTGTTGCTTTTGCACAACTTACTACTCGAAAGTTGTCTTTATTCTCGCTCAAAAAACTCCAGTGGCTTATTTTTCAAATTGTCATGTTTTGTTTCTAAATATCTGCGCAAGAGTGAAAGTTTCAGGAATTCCACTATGTAGCCAAACGTAGTTGCTGCTCATTCCGTTTGCTCAAAAATTGATAAATGGTTAAAAAAATTAAGGCCCGCGTCCATAGAGACACATACCAGCTCTACTGGTAGTACTGCTACTACCAGCAGTACTACACCTGCACCTGTCGATGACACAAGTTGTTCTGCTTCCACAAGCACATCTAATGCTAGCGTCAGCAATTCTACATTTGTTGTTAGCCCAGCTAGCATGAAAAGAGTAACGGTTAATGTGATTGGATGTTAATTATTTGACTAGGCTACCTGTATTTGTCAGGGATCAGTCATGGTCCACCACCACACAATCACAGAGATCACTGTCACCTGAGTTCTAATCACCCACACCTGCACGTCATTTGATCATCAGCACAGTCAGCATATAGGCACTCTCTCCACACAGTCACTTTGTCTGGTCTTGTTTGAGTAAGGACTCACTCCCGGTTCCTCTGACCTATACCTTTGATATCAGCATTGTTTCATCTGCTTTCCAGTGTCTCCTTCCTCTTCCTGGTTCCAGTTGTCATCATCCGGCCAGCTCCTTCATCTTCTACAAGAAAACTATAACCTGTCTGGATTTCCCATCGTCATCTAACAGAGACTTTCTCTACTACATTTTACCTCACCATCATTGTTTCATTAAACCTGTTTCTCTTTTGGAACCTTTTTGTCTTGAGTCTCTGTTCCCATAACAGAAGACCAGACCTACATCACAGCAACAAGATGAGCGCTCCACTGGGCCCAAACTATCTGGACTCACAACTCGACCGTCACGCAATCACTGGACAACTTCATCACTCACTTCCGTGATGTCTTCGGGATTGCTGATGGCGATTCCTCTGTGGGTGAGCAGTTATACCATCTCAGTCAAAATAAAGATTCTGTTTCAGATTATACCCTCAAGTTCCGGACTCTCGCGACGGCCAGTGGGTGGAACGAGCGCTCGCTCCTCACCACCTATCGGCAGGGATTGAATCCACGACTGCGACTGCATCTCGCTGCATATGAAGATTCCATGGGTCTCGAACGGTTCATTCATCTCGCCCTCCGAACCGATTGTCGTATGCAGCCCTGCCTGGAAGATTTACAGGGCCAGCCTTCACCTACTCCGCCTCGCCAGCCAGAATTTACCAGCTTTCCAGAACCAGTACCCATGCAACTGGATAACACTTGTCTTTCAGACACGGAGCGACAGAGGAGGCTGACCCAGGGTCTATGTTTGTACTGTGGCAATGGTGGGCACATCATCTTTGCCTGTCCCATCCGTACACCACGACCAATGGTGAGTGTCATCCATTACTCATCAGAAAATATGAAACCGCTTACTACTGAAGTCATCCTTTCTGCCTCACATGTCTCTCTTCCAGTACACGCCCTCCTCGACTCTGGGTCAGCTGGGAACTTCATCTCCGATTCCCTCTGCCGCCAGCTCAACCTCCAGAAGAGGTCCAACAAGATCCATTATCAAGTCCACTCGATAATTGGCAAACCTCTCAACAAGAACAATGTGCGTTACACCGTGGGACCTATCCAGTTACATTTGGGACAGTTACACACTGAATCCATCTCCTTCCTGGTTCTGGAGAATTCCACCTCTGGTATAATTCTAGGAAGCCCGTGGCTAGTGCAACACGATCCGGATCTCTCCTGGACCACTAGAGAAGTCCTGAAGTGGGGCAATAGCTGTTTTCCAGACTGTTTTCCACACCTACCTCAACCTGTGATTCCTCTACCGGTCCAGTCAACCTCCATCGAAAGCCCGGTGGAACAACAGTCCGTCGATATTCCAGCCTGCTACGTCCCCTTCAGTGACATTTCTGCCCCAAACGAGCATCGTCGTTGCCGCCACACCGGTCATGGGACTGCGCCATCGACCTCCTTCCGGATTAACCAGTGCCCCACGATAAGATCTATCCTCTGTCACTCCCGGAACAGAAGGCCATGGAGGAGTACGTTGAAGAGGCTCTCCAACAAGGCTACATCCGCCCTTCCACTTCCCCTGCTGCTTCGAGTTTTTTATTCGTGGCAAAGAGGGACAGGCTTGCGGCCCTGCATAGACTATCGAGCACTCAACAACATCACCGTGAAGTTCCGGTACCCACTTCCTCTCGTCCCAGCAGCCCTGGAACAACTTCGTGGAACAGCCGTGTTCACTAAGTTGGACCTCCGCAGCGCGTATAACCTCGTCCGGATACGTGAGGGGGACGAATGGAAGACGGCCTTCATAACTCCTACTGGACACTATGAATACCTGGTTATGCCATATGGACTGGCAAATGCTCCCTCCGTATTCCAGGACTTTATGCACGAGGTGCTCCGGGAACTCCTTCATCGTACCGTGATCGTCATAGATGATATTCTGATCTATTTCCGGAGCCTAGCCAAACATCGCCATCACGTTGTGGAGGTCCTCCAACGCCTCAGAGCACATCACCTCTTCCTCAAGGCCGAGAAGTGCTCCTTCCATCAACCTACCGTCCAGTTTCTCGGCTATAACATCAGTGAACACGGCATCCAGATGGACGAGGGGAAGGTGAATGCGGTCCGAAACTGGCCCACACCTACCACCATCAAAGAGCTCCAACGTTTCCTCTGATTTTCGGTTCATCCATAACTACAGTTCCATCACCTCCCCGTTGACCAACCTCCTTCGGAAAAAACCCAAGTCTCTGTCCTGGTCACCAGCTGCCAAGCAGGCTTTCCAGAGCCTCAAAGACTCGTTCACAAGTGCACCGCTCCTCATCCCTCCGGACCCCAACAAGCCGTTCGTCGTCGAAGTCGACGCCTCCACTACAGGAGTAGGAGCGGTGCTATCACAGCAGCAGGGGAACCCAGCACGTCCTCATCCATGTGCCTTCTCCTCTAAGAAACTGTCCCCGGCGGAGATCAATTACGATATTGGTAATCGAGAACTACTGGCCATCAAGCTCGCCTTAGAAGAGTGGAGACACTGGCTGGAGGGTGCCAAGGAGAAATTCACAGTTCTCACCGTTCACAAAAATCTTCAATATGTCCGAGATGCTAAACGCCTCAACCCCAGACAGGCAAGATGGGCTTTGTTTTTCACTCGATTAAATTTCACCATCTCCTATCGTCCCGGTACTAAGAATCTCAAAGCTGATGCTCTATCCCGTCTCCATAACCCCGAAGAGAAGACTGAAGATCCGGAGCCCATCTTGCCTCGAAAGATCCTCTTGAGCCCCATCCAGTGGTCCATCCATCAGCAGCTTTCCTCCTCCAGTGTCTCCGAGCCATCTCCGCCGGGGTGTCCACCCGGTCACACCTATGTTCCCCGGTCACAACGCACTAATCTCACTCACTCGGCACATTCTTCTGTGGGCACTGGCCATCCAGGGGCCAACCGCACCCTCTCACTGCTACAAGATCGCTTCTGGTGGCCCAACATGGCCAGGGATGTGAGAAGGTTCGTCCAGGGATGTCCAGACTGCGCTATCTCCAAGAACCCACGCCATCTGCCATCTGGCAAGCTCCTTCCGTTGCCCATTCCCCGGCGCCCCTGGTCACACCTAGGAGTAGACTTCGCCACCGACCTACCTCCATCTGAAGGTAATACATGTATCCTAGTTATTGTTGACCGATTCTCCAAATCCTGCCGTCTGATTCCTTTGAAAGGTCTACCTACTGCTATGAACACTGCCGAGCTACTCTTCACTCACGTTTTTCGATACTTTGGGATTCCTGAGGACATTGTGTCGGATCGAGGGCCCCAATTCATCTCCCAGGTTTGGAGGGCCTTCTTCAGACTCCTAGGTGTGACCGTCAGTCTCTCTTCTGGTTACCATCCTCAGACGAATGGGCAAATGGAGAGGAAGATCCAAGAGATTGGACGCATTCTAAAAACCTTCTCCCACGGCCACCAGAACTCTTGGAATCAATTCCTAGGCTGGGCCGAGTACGCTCAGAACTCCCTCCGGCAGCCTGCCACTGGACTCACTCCCTTCCAGTGCGTGCTCAGCTACCAGCCTCCCCTGTTCCCGTGGTCCGGAGAACCTTCCGATGTCCACTCCGTCGATTTTTGGTTCCGAGAGAGTGAGAGGGTCTGGGACGATGCTCATCATCATCTTCAAAGGGCAGTGCGCAGACAAAAGATCCAAGCAGACACTCAGAGAGCAGAACCACCTACCTTCCAGCCAGGACAGAAGGTCTGGCTTTCGACACGGGACATCAAGCTGCGCCTGCCCAGATACAGATACATTGGCCCCTTCCCCAGATACATTGGCCCCTTCACCATCACCCGACAGATCAAGCCAGTCACCTACCAGCTGCAATTACCCGCACACTACAGGATTCACTCTACCTTTCATGTTTCACTCCTCAAGCCCTATCACTCACCTGTTTTTGTTCCCTCCACAGAGCCTGTCCCGACAGAGGAACCCCCCCGTTCGTGCTGGAGGATGGAACGGTCTACACCGTCCGTGAAATCTTGGACTCCCAGCGCCGTGGTGGTCGTCTGGAGTACCTGGTGGACTGGGAGGGCTATGGACCAGAGGAACGTTCATGGACGCCCAGGGAAGATATCCTAGATCCAACCCTCCTTACCACATTCCATGAAACTCACCCAGATCATCCAGCACCCCGAGGAAGAGGCCGACCACCGCGACGTCGGGGTCCTCGGCCCTCAGGAGCGGGCCGTGGAGGGGGGGGTACTGGCAGGGATCAGCCAGGCTCCACCACCACACAATCACAGAGATCACTGTCACCTGAGTTCTAATCACCCACACCTGCACGTCATTTAATCATCAGCACAGTCAGCATATAGGCACTCTCTCCACACAGTCACTTTGTCTGGTCTCGTTTGAGTAAGGACTCACTCCCGGTTCCTCTGACCTATACCTTTGATATCAGCATTGTTTCATCTGCCTTCCAGTGTCTCCTTTGTCTTCCTGGTTCCATCTATGTGACACATAGATTGCACACAGGTTCACTTTATTTAACTAATTATGTGACTTCTGAAGGTAATTGGTTGCACCAGATCTTATTTAGGGGCTTCATAGCAAAGGGAGTGAATACATATGCACGCACCACTTTTCTTTTTTTTTTTCTTTTTTTTATCATTTCACTTCACCAATTTGGACTATTTTGTGTATGTCCATTACATGAAATCCAAATAAAAATCTATTTAAATTACAGATTGTAATGCAATAAAATAGGAAAAAACGCCAAGGGGGATGAATAGTTTTGCAAGGCACTGTATGGGCTAGGGGCTAGGAGCTTTGGGTTAGGGGCTAGGAGCTATGGGATAGGGGCTAGGAGCTATGGGCTAGGGGCTAGGAGCTAAGGGATAGGGACTAGGAGCTATCGGCTAGGGGCTAGGAGCTATGGGCTAGGGGCTATGAGCTATGGGATAGGGGCTAGGAGCTATGGGCTAGGTTTTAGGGACTAGGGGTTGATTCTGGGTGGGATTCAGTTTCCCTGCAGGTAGCTATAGTAGTTACCTGTCTCAACCTGGGTCCTCTCAAAGAAGACAGCTCTGAGACTCATTGCATTATTTAGTCACATTCAAAGTCAACTGAGTGACTGTCTGCTAGGAGAGTGATAGTATTACCACAGACTGTGTGTGTGCGTGCGTGTGTGTGTGTGTGTGTGTGTGTGTGTGTGTGTGTGTGTGTGTGTGTGTGTGTGTGTGTGTGTGTGTGTGTGTGTGTGAGCACATGTTTGTGTGTGTGTGATTGTGTGTGTCACCATTAGCCATCTGTAGTCCCAGTAGAAGTGGGTATAGTAGCCTGTAAATGATCCGTGAAGCGACTGGAACAAGCAGGGCCCAGTGTAAAACCTCATTTGGGTTCTAAATCATTACGCCTGCGTGACAGGCTTGGCCCTCTCAGAGCAGTGGGGGGGGGTTGTGCATGTTAGCGTGTGTGTGTGTGCATGTGCACATGTGTGTGTCCTGCCAGCTGCGCGACGCTCCCTGCATCTAGCCAAACACAACACAGGCACTGTGTGCCACAGTCGGCCACAGTGAGGGGGGAGAACAGCATGCTATAGACTGGCTGGCTCAGGGTTCTGGAATTGGTGACAAAGGTTATATCAACCACTCCTACCTCCCTAACCTCCTACTTCCCTAACCTCCTACACCACCACCACCTCCACCACCTCCACCACTACCACCTCCTACCCCACCACCACCTCCTACCCCACCACCTCCACCACCTCCACCACCACCTCCTACCCCACCACCAACACCACCTCCACCACTACCACCTCCTACCCCACCACCACCTCCTACCACCACCACCACCTCCTAACCCACCACTACCTCCTACCCCACCACCACCACCTCCACCACTACCACCTCCTACCCCACCACCACCTCCTACCCCACCACCACCACCACCTCCACCACCACCACCTCCTAACCCACCACTACCTCCTACCCCACCACCACCTCCACCTCCACCACTACCACCTCCTACCCCACCACCACTTCCTACCCCACCACCACCACCACCTCCACCACTACCACCTCCTACCCCACCACCACCTCCTAACCCACCACTACCTCCTACCCCACCACCACCTCCTACCACCACCACCACCACCACCTCCACCACTACCACCTCCTACCCCACCACCACCTCCTACCACCACCACCACCTCCTAACCCACCACCACCTCCCACCCCACCACCACCACCTCTTACCCCACCACCACCTCCACCACTACCACCTCCTACCCCACCACCACCTCCTACCACCACCACCACCTCCTAACCCACCACCACCTCCTACCCCACCACCACCTCTTACCCCACCACCACCTCCACCACTACCACCTCCTACCCCACCACCACCTCCTACCACCACAACCACCTCCTAACCCACCACTACCTCCTACCCCACCACCACCTCTACCCCACTCCCACCACCACCACCACCTCCACCACCACCACCTCTTACCCCACCACCACCTCCACCACTACCACCAGATCCACCACTACCACCTCCTACCCCACCACCACCTCCTACCCCACCACCACCACCACCTCCACCACCTCCACCACTACCACCTCCTACCACACCACCACCTCATAACCCACCACTACCTCCTACCCAACCACCACCTCCTACCCCACCACCACCACCACCACCACCTCCACCACTACCACCTCCTACCCCACCACCACCTCCTACCACCACAACCACCTCCTAACCCACCACTACCTCCTACCCCACCACCACCTCTTACCCCACCACCACCACCACCTCCACCACTACCACCTCCTACCCCACCACCACCTCCTACCCCACCACCACCTCCTACCCCACCACCACTACCACCTACCCCACTACCACCACCTCCTACCCCACTACCACTACTAACTCCACCACCACCTCCTACCCCACCACCTCCACCACTACTTCCTACCCCACCACCACCACTACCACCTCCAACCCCGCCACCACCACTACCACCTCCACCACCCCCTCCTACCCCACCACCACTAACTCCTACCCCACCACTAACTCCTACCCCACTACCACCTCCACCTCCTACCCCACCACCACCTCCACTACCACCTCCTACCCCACCACCTCCGCCTCCTACCCCACCGCCACCTCCTACCCCACCACCACCATTAATATGAAGTTGGTCAGCCCTTTGCTGCTATAACTTCCTCCAGTTCTTTTTTTTATTTTACCTTTATTTAACCAGGTAGGCTAGTTGAGAACTAGTTTTCATTTACAACTGCGACCTGGCCAAGATAAAGCACAGAAGTGTGATACATGCAACAACAAAGAGGTACACATGGAATACACAGACATACAGACAATAATCCAGTATATATATTTTTTTGAAAAGTAAGTCTGTTTACAATGAGTGCAAATGAGGTAAGATAAGGGAGGTATGGCAATAAATAGGCCATGGTGGCAAGGTAATTACAATATAGCAATTAAACACTGGAATGGTAGATGTGCAGAAGATAAATGTGCAAGTTACTGGGGTGCAAAGGAGCAAGATAAATAAATAAATACAGTATGGGGATGAGGTAGTAGGATGGGCTGTTTACAGATGGGCTATGTGCAGGTGCAGAGATCTGTGAGCTGCACTGACAGCTGGTGCTTAAAGCTAGTGAGGGAGATATGAGTTTCCAGCTTCAGTGATTTTTGTAGTTCGTTCCAGTCATTGGCAGCAGAGAACTGGAAGGAAAGGCGGCCAGAGGAATTGGCTTTGGGGGTGACCAGTGAAATATACCAGCTGGAGCGCGTGCTACGGGTGGGTGCTGCAATGGTGACCAGTAAGTTGAGATAAGGCGGGGCTTTACCTAGCAAAGACTTGTAGATGACCTGGAGCCAGTGGGTTTGGCGACGAGTATGAAGCGAGGGCCAGCCAACGAGAGCATACAGGTCGCAGTGGTGGGTAGTATATGGGGATTTGGTGACAAAGCGGATGGCACTGTGATAGACTGCATTCAATTTGTTGAGTAGAGTGTTGGAGGCTATTTTATAAATGACATCGCTGAAGTCGAGGATCGGTAGGATGGTCAGTTTTACTAGGGCATGTTTGGCAGCATGAGTGAAGGATACTTTGTTGCGAAATAGAAAGCCGATTCTAGATTTAATTCTGGATTGGAGATATTTAATGTGAGTCTGGAAGGAGAGTTTACAGTTTAGCCAGACACCTAGGTATTTGTAGTTGTCCACATAATCTAAGTCAGAACCGTCCAGAGTAGTGATGCTGGACAGGCGGGCAGGTGCGGGCAGTGATCGGTTGAAGAGCATGCATTTAGTTTTACTTGCATTTAAGGGCAGTTGGAGGCCACGGAAGGCATTGAAGCTCGTCTGGAGGTTAGTTAACACAGTATCCAAAGAAGGGCCAGAAGTATACAGAATGGTGTCGTCTGCATAGAGGTGGATCAGAGAATCACTGGCAGCAAGAGCGACATCATTGATGTATACAGAGAAGAGAGTTGGCCCGAGAATTGAACCCTGTGGCACCCCCATAGAGACCGCCAGAGGTCCAGACAACAGGCCCTCCGATTTGACACACTGATCTCTATCAGAGAAGTAGTTGGTGAACCAGGCGAGGCAATCATTTGAGAAACCACGGCTGTTGAGTCTGCCAATAAGAATGTGGTGATTGACAGAGTCGAAAGCCTTGGCCAGGTCAATGAATACGGCTGCAAGGTAATGTATCTTATTGATAGCGGTTACGATGTCGTTTAGGTCCTTGAGTGTGGCTGAGGTGCACCCATGACCATTACTGAAACCAGATTGCATAGGGGAAAAGGTATGGTGGGATTCAAAATGGTTGGTAATCTGTTTGTTAACTTGGCTTTTGAAGACCTTAGAAAGGCAGGGTAGAATAGATATAGGTCTGTAGCAGTTTGGGTCTAGAGTGTCACCCCTTTGTAGAGGGGGATGACCACGGCAGCTTTTCAATCTTTGGGAATCTCAGACGATACGAAAGAGAGGTTGAACAGGCTAGTAATAGGGGTTGCAACAATTTCGGCAGATAATTTTTGAAAGAGAGGGTCCAGATTGTCTAGCTGATTTGTAGGGGTCCAGATTTTGCAGCTCTTTCAGAACATCAGCTATCTGGATTTGGGTGAAGGAGAAATGGGGGAGGCTTGGGCGAGATGCTGTGGGGAGTGCAGGGCTGTTGACCGGGGTAAGGGTAGCCAGGTGGAAAGCATGGCCAGCCGTAGAAAAATGCTTATTGAAGTTCTCAATTATAGTGGATTTGTCGGTGGTGACAGGTTTTCCTATCCTCAGTGCTGTGGGCAGCTGGGAGGAGGTGCTCTTATTCTCCATGGACTTTACAGTGTCCCAGAACTTTTTTGAGTTTGTGCTACAGGATGCAAGTTTATGCTTGAAAAAGCTAGCCGTAGCTTTCTTAACTGCATGTGTATATTGGTTCCTGACTTCCCTGAAATGTTGCATATCGCGGGGGGCTATTCGATGCTAATGCAGAATGCCACAGGATGTTTTTGTGCTGGTTAATGGCAGTCAAGTCTGGAGTGAACCGAGGGCTATATCTGTTCCTGGTTCTACATTTTTTGAAAGGGGCAAGTTGGTTAGGATGATATCTATGAGGGTGCCTGTGTTGTAGATGGTGGGTTCATTGATAATTTGTGTGAGATTGAGGGCATCAAGCTTAGATTGTAGGATGGCCGGGGTGTTAAGCATGTCCCAGTTTAGGTCACCTAGCAGCACGAGCTCTGAAGACAGATGGGGGGGCGATCAGTTCACATATGATGTCAAGGGCACAGCTGGGGGCAGAGGG